>OX578134.1:14319859-14864859 GCA_951213105.1 Amaurobius ferox
ATGTTAAGAACACCACTAAATATTCAAATGCAATTTTTAAAAAATCGCTAAAAATGCAAAATCTTCAATAAAATTAAGTAAATAATCATGTTTCATATAATTTATCATTAAAACACTTGACACAAAAATTAGAACGCTAATATGAACCGTTCTCGAGATATTACACATTTTTCAAATAGATGTATCAAAATTCGCATAAAATAAAAAAAAATAAACTATTGTAAAATATGTTCACTATCATATGTAATAATATGCGATAAATTTGGTAATGTCATTCTCGTGAATCTATCACGTTCCATTCACGGGAGACGATACTTCGGAAACTAGTTTTTATTTGTACGCCAATAGTCATTTACCTGATTTAAGAATAACCTATTTTTCGTCCATAATGTTTGGCGAAATTTTAGTGATGAATTTGGAAAAATGTCACCAACTTGGCGACTTTTTCAAAATGTTGCCAAATTGACGAAAATGTTGCCAATTTGATAAAATGACGCTAAATCAATGAAAATGACGACTAATTGATGTAAATTTATTATTTTGGAAAGAACATAAGAATAGACTAAGAATAATCCATTTCTCCGTCCTTACATCCATCCGTACGTAACGCTAGGTGAAAATTTTAGCAGGATGCCGGCAACTTTTTTAAATGTTGTTAAAGGGAGGAAAATGTCGTCAAATTGAGGGAAATATCGCCAAATTGAGAAAAATGTCGCCAAGTGATAAAAAAGACGCCAAATGGGAGGTAAAGATTTGCAAATTCTAAATTCCATCGTACGACGGGCATACCTCCTAGTATATAAGAAATGCTCTTCTCTCCATTTATCTGTAACACTTGCCGCTCCATTTGGCGAAATTGGCGAATAATCTAGCCAGATATCGCCATTTTGGCGGTATTTCACCTCAGGTTAACGAAAATATCGTATAATAAATTAGCAGATTTTGATTTTTAAATTTGTTTATAGGCATGAAAATGACAGTTCCATGATATCCAAATGTCATCCATATATATGGATGCTGGATCATTCTTTTTCATGGAGAATGCTGTTTTGAAAATCTTTAATAAATATCAATCATTTGAGTTCTAATTATAAGAATGACTAAAAATTTGTATCTAGTTCTATTTTTGTACATAATTTGTCATATAATAAAGTTAAACTTTTATAACGGTTGCTATATTCGTTGTTATCACACACACACATACATACACATCTGTCCTAAAGTGTTCGGAATGGATTGAGGAAGTCATGTTTATACTGCAAATGCTTATACTGCAAAAAAAAAATGAAAATATGTATGCTTATAATGCAAATGCTTATACTGCAAAATTTCGAATTCGAAAATTTTCTTGAAAATAATACTTTCTCTATACAATAGCATGATAATTAAAAAAATAAATGCGTTTCAATAATCCTTTATGGCTTTTATTAAGTATGGCACTGTGTGATTAAAATATTTATAAAGAATCCAATAATATGCAAATGCAAGACTTCCTTTCTATAAGTGTAAATGGAAATTACTTCATCAAATGTTATTAAATTTAAAGATGATACTGAGTCAATTGAAAGAGTAATTTGCATCTCCAAAATTAACGACAGCTTGAAGAGAAAAAGTTTCCAATGAAAATGAAATGAAAATTAAAACACTTGTATTAAAAATTTCTTGCCTTATTCAAAGTAAAAAAAAATAAATGAATTTTAAATTCGCTTTGACATATTTCCGATTTTCTCAGCGGTACTTCACTTGAAAGGAGACATTTTTAATATATTATTGCTTTCCTTATATACATAATGTATAAGGAAAGTATTGTGATGGGGTCGAAAATTCGAATTCGAGTTTTCGACGGGAGAGCACGTTTCAAACATCCCTGATCAAGAATCAAGCATTTTTTAGGTGCTGTCTTTCTCTCTCTCTCTCTCTCTCTCTCTCTCTCTCTCTGTGTGTGTATGAAAGTATGTGTGTGTGCGTCAGTGAGTCTGTGGAGACGATATCTCACACAAATGGAGCGATTCGAATGAAATGTGGTGCAAAAATCATAATCCGTGAATACTGGAAATCTATTGTTTTTAAACGTAATCGAATGTTCAGACCCCATCTAAATTTTCAAGTGAAATTTTGAAAAAGTCATCAAAATATCAAAACCTTTAAATTTACGGAAATAGACATTTCTTATGTAATTTTTCCTTAGAAAACGATTGACATAAACTTTAGAACTCTAGCATGAACCATTCTTGAGATATTGTACATTTTTCAAACAAATTTATCAAAAAATCCCATAAATTAAAAAAAATATTTACTGTTGAGAAAGAAGTTCACTTTTCATATGTGATATCCTGCGATAAATTTGGTGACATCATTCTCGTGGATCTAGCTCATTCCATTCATGAGAAAAGATACTTTGAGTAATACTTTTGTATTTGAACGCCAATAGTCATTTATCTGGTATAAGAATATCTTATTTCTCCGTCCATGACGCTTGGCGAGATTTTGGCGACAAATTTGGCGAAATGTCGCCAACTTGGCGACTTTTTAAATGTTGCCAAATTACAAAAATCTCGCCAAATGGATAAAAATGATCCAAGATATTGAATTTTCGACAATTAGTCGTTATTTTCATTGATTTAGCGTCATTTTAATCCATTTGGCGAGATTTTCGCTAATTTGACAACATTTCAAAAAGTCGCCAAGTTGGCGACATTCCGCCAAATTCGTCGCCAAGCTTTACCGACGGAGAAATAAGTTATTCTCATAACAGATAAATGGCTATTGGCGTTCAAATACAAAAGTATTACTCGAAGTATCTTTTCCCATGAATGGAACGAGCTAGATCCACGAGAATGATGTCACCCAATTTATCGCATGGTATTACATACGAAAAGTGAACATGTTTCTCAATAGGAAATATATATTTTTATTCTATATGACTTTTTGATAATTTTTTTTGAAAAATGTAAAATATCTCGAGAGCGGTTCATGTTAGCGTTCTAAATTTTATGTTAATCGTTTTCTAATGAAAAATTACATAAGAAATATCTATTTGCGTAACTTTATTAGCGGTTTTGATTTTTTGACGATTTTTTCAAAATTTCACTCCAAAATTTAGGGGGGTTCTGAACATTCGATTACGTTTAAAAACAATTGGCTTCCATTGTTTACGGATTGTGATTTTTGAACCAAATTTTGTTCGAATCGGTCCTTTCGTTCGTCAGTTATCGTCTCCACAGACCCACTGACACACACACACACACACATACTTTCACACACACACACACACATACTTTCACACACACACAGACATCACTTCAAAAATGTTTGATTCGTGATCAGGGATGCTTGAAACGTGCTCTCCCGTCGAAAACTCGAATTCGAATTTTCGACCCCGTCACAATACTTTCTTTATACATTATGTATATAAGAAAAGTAAAAATGTAATTAAAGGGAAAAGAAAAAAAAATCATAAATCGTAGCATGATCACCAAACAAACGTTTTAAAAATTATTTTCAGACATAGAAATAGAAAACAAATCAATATGATCAAAACGTAAACTATACAAAATATGGAATTTAAAAACAGAAAAGTTTTTTAAAAAAATGCGATTAACTTTCACAGGATTGCGAAGTAATCCATCTTAAAAAAGGTTAGCTACTATAAATACCACTAATATTTAAAAAATCTGATGTGGGCAACACATGACTTTCCTTATATAACGTATTGAATTTACCACTTTTACAGTAAAATAAATAGGTGTTTCTTATAGTAGATTCTTTCCAAGATATTGAACTTTCGACAATTAGTCGTCATTTCATTGATTTAGCGTCATTTTTATCCATTTGGCGAGATTTTCGTTAATTTGTCAACATTTCAAAAAGTCGCAAAGTTGGCGACATTCCGCCAAAATTCGTCGCCAAAATCTCGCCAAGCATAATGGACAAAGGAATAAGTTATTCTTACAGCAGATAAATGAATATTGGCGTTCAAATACAAAAGAAATTACTCAAAGTATCTTTTTTCATGAATGGAACGAGCTAGATCCACGAGAATGATGTCATCCAATATATCGCATGGTATTACTGAAAAGTGAACATGTCTTTCAAGAGTAAATATTTTTTTTTTATTTTATATGACTTTCTGATCATTTTTTTGAAAAATGTGCAATATCTCGAGAACGGTTCATGTTAGCGTTCTAAAATTAATGTCTATTGTTTTCTAATGAAAAATTACATAAGAAATGTCTATATGCGTAACTTTATTAGTGGTTTTGATTTTTTGACTATTTTTTCCAAATTTCATTTGAAAATTTAGGGGTGTTCTTAACATTCGATTGTGTATAAAAACAATAGGCTTCCAGTGTTTACGGATTGTGATTTTTGTACCAAATTTGGATCGAATCGGTCCATTCGTTTGTCAGTTATCGTCTTCACAGACTCTCTCACACACACACACATACACATACTTTCACACACACACACACACACACAGACATTACTTCAAAAATGTTTGATTCGTGATCAGGGATGCTTGAAACGTGCTCTCCCGTCGAAAACTCGAATTCGAATTTTCGACCCCGTCACAATACTTTCTTTATACATTATGTATATAAGAAAAGTAAAAATGTAATTAAAGGGAAAAGAAAAAAAAATCATAAATCGTAGCATGATCACCAAACAAACGTTTTAAAAATTATTTTCAGACATAGAAATAGAAAACAAATCAATATGATCAAAACGTAAACTATACAAAATATGGAATTTAAAAACAGAAAAGTTTTTTAAAAAAATGCGATTAACTTTCACAGGATTGCGAAGTAATCCATCTTAAAAAAGGTTAGCTACTATAAATACCACTAATATTTAAAAAATCTGATGTGGGCAACACATGACTTTCCTTATATAACGTATTGAATTTACCACTTTTACAGTAAAATAAATAGGTGTTTCTTATAGTAGATTCTTTCCAAGATATTGAACTTTCGACAATTAGTCGTCATTTCATTGATTTAGCGTCATTTTTATCCATTTGGCGAGATTTTCGTTAATTTGGCAACATTTCAAAAAGTCGCAAAGTTGGCGACATTCCGCCAAAATTCGTCGCCAAAATCTCGCCAAGCATAATGGACAAAGGAATAAGTTATTCTTACAGCAGATAAATGAATATTGGCGTTCAAATACAAAAGTATTACTCAAAGTATCTTTTTTCATGAATGGAACGAGCTAGATCCACGAGAATGATGTCATCCAATATATCGCATGGTATTACTGAAAAGTGAACATGTCTTTCAAGAGTAAATATTTTTTTTTATTTTATATGACTTTCTGATAATTTTTTTGAAAAATGTGCAATATCTCGAGAACGGTTCATGTTAGCGTTCTAAAATTAATGTCTATTGTTTTCTAATGAAAAATTACATAAGAAATGTCTATATGCGTAACTTTATTAGTGGTTTTGATTTTTTGACTATTTTTTCCAAATTTCATTTGAAAATTTAGGGGTGTTCTTAACATTCGATTGTGTATAAAAACAATAGGCTTCCAGTGTTTACGGATTGTGATTTTTGTACCAAATTTGGATCGAATCGGTCCATTCGTTTGTCAGTTATCGTCTTCACAGACTCTCTCACACACACACACATACACATACTTTCACACACACACACACACACACAGACATTACTTCAAAAATGTTTGATTCGTGATCAGGGATGCTTGAAACGTGCTCTCCCGTCGAAAACTCGATTTCAAATTTTCGACCCCGTCACAATACTTTCCTCATACATTATGTATATAAGGAAAGTAATAGGATTTTCTTATAGTAGATACTAATATTCTTTCCAAGATATTGAATTTTCGACAATTAGTCGTCATTTTCATTGATTTAGCATCATTTTTATCCATTTGGCGAGATTTTCATTAATTTGGCAACATTTCAAAAAAGTCGCCAAGTTGGCGACATTCCGCCAAATTCGTCGCCAAAATCTCGCCAAGCGTTATGCACTAAGAAAAAAGTTATTCTTACAGCAGATAAATGACTATTACCGTTCTAATACAAAAGTATTATTCAAAGTATATGAATGGAACGAGCTAGATCCACGAGAATGATGTCACTCAATTTATCGTATGGTATTACATATGAAAAGTGAACATGTTTCTCAATAGGAATTTTTTTTTTTTATGTGACTTTTTCATAATGTTTTTGAAAAATGTACAATATCTCGAGAACGGTTCATGTTAGCGTTCTAAAATTTATGCCAATCGTTTTCTAATGAAAAATTACATAAGAAATGTCTGTTTGCGTAACTTTATTAGCGATTTTGATTTTTTAACGATTTTTTCAAAATTTTATTCGAAAATTTAGGGGGGTTCTGAACATTCGATCACGTATAAAAACAATAGGCTTCCAGTGTTTACGGATTGTGATTTTTGTACCAAATTTGGTTCGAATCGGTCCATTCGTTCGTCAGTTATCGTCTCCACAGACTCACTGACACACACACACACACACACACATACTTTCACACACACACACACACACACACACACATACACACACAGACATCACTTCAAAAATCTGATGTGGGCAACACATGACTTTCCTTATATAACGTAATGAATTTACCACTTTTACAGTAAAATAAATAGGTTTTTCTTATAGTAGATACTAATATTCTTTCCAAGATATTGAACTTTCGACAATTAGTCGTCATTTCATTGATTTAGCGTCATTTTTATCCATTTGGCGAGATTTACGTTAATTTGTCTACATTTCAAAAAGTCGCAAAGTTGGCGACATTCCGCCAAAATTCGTCGCCAAAATCTCGCCAAGCATAATGGACAAAGAAATAAGTTATTCTTACAGCAGATAAATGAATATTGGCGTTCAAATACAAAAGTATTACTCAAAGTATCTTTTTTCATGAATGGAACGAGCTAGATCCACGAGAATGATGTCATCCAATATATCGCATGGTATTACTGAAAAGTGAACATGTCTTTCAAGAGCAAATATTTTTTTTTATTTTACATGACTTTCTGATAATTTTTTTGAAAAATGTGCAATATCTCGAGAACGGTTCATGTTAGCGTTCTAAAATTTATGTCAATTGTTTTCTAATGAAAAATTACATAAGAAATGTCTATATGCGTAACTTTATTAGTGGTTTTGATTTTTTGACTATTTTTTCCAAATTTCATCTGAAAATTTAGGGGTGTTCTTAACATTCGATTGTGTATAAAAACAATAGGCTTCCAGTGTTTACGGATTGTGATTTTTGTACCAAATTTGGATCGAATCGGTCCATTCGTTTGTCAGTTATCGTCTTCACAGACTCTCTCACACACACACACACACACATACTTTCACACACACACACACACACACAGACATTACTTCAAAAATGTTTGATTCGTGATCAGGGATGCTTGAAACGTGCTCTCCCGTCGAAAACTCGATTTCGAATTTTCGACCCCGTCACAATACTTTCCTCATACATTATGTATATAAGGAAAGTAATAGGATTTTCTTATAGTAGATACTAATATTCTTTCCAAGATATTGAATTTTCGACAATTAGTCGTCATTTTCATTGATTTAGCATCATTTTTATCCATTTGGCGAGATTTTCATTAATTTGGCAACATTTCAAAAAAGTCGCCAAGTTGGCGACATTCCGCCAAATTCATCGCCAAAATCTCGCCAAGCGTTATGCACTAAGAAGAAAGTTATTCTTACAGCAGATAAATGACTATTGTCGTTCTAATACAAAAGTATTATTCAAAGTATATTTTTTCATGAATGGAACGAGCTAGATCCACGAGAATGATGTCACTCAATTTATCGTATGGTATTACATATGAAAAGTGAACATGTTTCTCAATAGGAATTTTTTTTTTTATGTGACTTTTTCATAATTTTTTTGAAAAATGTACAATATCTCGAGAACGGTTCATGTTAGCGTTCTAAAATTTATGCCAATCGTTTTCTAATGAAAAATTACATAAGAAATGTCTGTTTGCGTAACTTTATTAGCGGTTTTGATTTTTTAACGATTTTTTCAAAATTTCATTCGAAAATTTAGGGGGGTTCTGAACATTCGATCACGCATAAAAACAATAGGCTTCCAGTGTTTACGGATTGTGATTTTTCTACCAAATTTGGTTCGAATCGGTTCATTCGTTCGTCAGTTATCGTCTCCACAGACTCACTGACACACACACACACACACATACTTTCACACACACACACACACACACACACACACACACACACACACACACACACACACACACACACACATACACACACAGACATCACTTCAAAAATGTTTGATTCGTGATCAGGGATGCTTGAAACGTGCTCTCCCGTCGAAAACTCGAATTCGAATTTTCGACCCCGTCACAATACTTTCCTTATACATTATGTATATAAGGAAAGTAAAAATGTTTGATTCGTGATCAGAGATGCTTGAAACGTGCTCTCCCGTCGAAAACTCGAATTCGAATTTTCGACCCCGTCACAATACTTTCCTTATACATTATGTATATAAGGAAAGTAAAAATTTATACTTCTAAAAATACAATACAAATTAAAAAAATCTGATGTGGGCAACACATGACTTTCCTTATATAATGAAATGAATTTACTACTTTTACAGTAAAATAAATAGGTTTTTCTTCTAGTAGATACTAATATCCTTTCCAAGATATTGACTTTTCGACAATTAGTCGTCATTTTCATTGATTATCGTCATTTTTATCCATTTGGCGAGATTTTCGTTAATTCGGCAACATTTCAAAAAGTCGCCAAGTTGGCGACATTCCGCCAATTTTGTCGCCAAAATCTCGCCAAGCGTTATGGACAAAGAAATAAGTTATATATATATATATATAACTTATTAGATATTGAATTTTCGACATATATTATATAACTATTATTATATATTTATATATTATATAACTTATTAGATATTGAATTTTCCACAATTAGTCGTCATTTTCATTGATTTAGCGTCATTTTTATCCATTTGGCGAGATTTTCGTTAATTTGGCAACATTTCAAAAAGTCGCCAAGTTGGCGACATTCCGCCAATTTCGTCGCCAAAAACTCGCCAAGCGTTATGAACGAAGAAATAAGTTATTCTTACAGCTGATAAATTGGCGTTCAAATGCAAATGTATTACTCAAAGTATCTTTTTTCATGAATGGAACGAGCTAGATCCACGAGAATGATGTCACCCAATTTATCGCATGATATTATATATGAAAAGTGAACATGTTTCTCAATAGGAAATATTTTTTTTCTATTTTATTTGACTTTTTGATAATTTTTTTGAAAAATGTGCAATATCTCGAGAACGGTTCATGTTAGCGTTCTAAAATTTATGTCAATCGTTTTCTAATGGAAAATTACATAAGGAATGTCTATTTACGTAACTTTATTATTGGTTTTGATTTTTTGACGATTTTTTCAAAATTTTATTCGAAAATTTAGGGGGGTTCTGAACATTCGATTGCGTATAAAAACAATAGGCTTCCAGTGTTTATGGATTGTGATTTTTGTACCAAATTTTGTTCAAATCGGTCCATTCGTTCGTCAGTTATCGTCTCCACAGACTCACTGACACACACACACACACACACACACACATACTTTCACACACACACACACACACACACACACACACACACACACACACACACATACACACACACAGACATCACTCCAAAAATGTTTGATTCGTGATCAGGGACGCTTGAAACGTGCTCTCCCGTCGAAAACTCGAATTCGAATTTTCGACCCCGTCACAATACTTTCCTTATACATTATGTATATAAGGAAAGTAATAGGTTTTTCTTATAGTAGATACTAATATTCTTTCCAAGATATTGAATTTTCGACAATTAATCGTCATTTTCATTGATTTGGCTTCATTTTTATCCATTAGGCGAGATTTTCGTTAATTTGGCAACATTTCAATAAGTCGCCAAGTTGGCGACATTTCGCCAAATTCATCGCCAAAACCTCGCCAAGCGTTATGGATGAAGAAATAAGTTATTCTTACAGCAGATAAATGACTATTGGCGTTAAAATACAAAAGTATTACTTAATTTATTAAGTATTACTTATTGGCGTTCAAATACAAAAGCATCTTTTTTCATGAATGGAATGAGCTAGATCAGCGAGAATGATGTCACCCAATTGATCGCATGGTATTATATATAAAAAGTAAACATGTTTCTCAATGGGAAATGTTTTTTTTTTATTTTATGTCACTTTTTGATAATTTTTTTTAAAAATGTACAATATCTCGAGAACGGTTCATGTTAGCGTTCTGAAATTTATGTCAATCGTTTTCTAATGAAAAATTACATAAGAAATGTCTATTTGCGTAACTTTATTAGCGATTTTAATTTTTTGACGAATTTTTCCAAATTTTATTCGAAAATTTAAGGGGGTTCTGTACATTCGATTGCGTATAAAAACAATAGGCTTCCAGTGTTCACGGATTGTGATTTTTGTACCAAATTTCTTTCGAATCGGTCCATTCGTTCGTCAGTTATCGTCTCCACAGACTCACTGACACACACACATACTTTCACACACACGCACACATACACACACACACACACACACACACACACACACACACACACACACAGACATCACTTCAAAAATGTTTGATTCGTGATCCCGTCACAATACTTTCCTTATACATCATGTATATAAGGAAAGTAATAACTACAGGAGAATGAGACAGTAATTAAGAAAAAAATAACAAGAGGACCGGCTTTGAAAGTTAATTTCATCAGTCAAACAACTATAAAATTAAGAGTAGTTGAGACAAGGTAAAAAATCTGATGTGGGCACCACATGACTTTCCTTATATAATGTAATTGATTTACTACTTTTACAGTAAAAAAAAGTAGGTTTTTCTTATAGTAGATACTAATATTCTTTCCAAGATATTAAATTTTCGACAATTTGTCGTCATTTTTATCCATTTGGCGAGATTTTCGTTAATTTGGCAACATTTCAAAAAGTCGCCAAGTTGGCGACATTCCACCAAATTTGTCGCCAAAATCTCGCCAAGCGTTATGCACTAAGAAATAAGTTATTCTTACAGCAGATAAATGACTATTGGCGTTCAAACACAAAAGTATTACTAAAAGTATATTTTTTCATGAATGGAATGAGCTAGTTCCACGAGAATGATGTAACCCAATTTATCGCATGGTATTACATATGAAAAGTGAACATGTTTCTCAATAGGAATTTTTTTTTATATGACTTTTTGATAATTTTTTTTTTTAAATGAGCAATATCTCGAGAACGGTTCATGTTAGCGTTCTAAAATTTATGTCAATCGTTTTCTAATGAAAAATTACATAAGAAATGTCTATTTGCGTAACTTTATTAGTGGTTTTGATTTTTTGACGATTTTTTCAAAATTTCATTCGAAAATTTAGGGGGGTTCTTAACATTCGATTGCATATAAAAGCAATAGGCTTCCAGTGTTTACGGATTGGGATTTTTGTACCAAATTTGGTTCGTCTCGGTCCATTCGTTCGTCAGTTATCGTCTCCACAGACTCACTGACACACACACACACACACACACATACTTTCACACACACACACACACACACACACACACACACACACACACACACATCACTTCAAAAATGTTTGATTCGTGATCAGGGATGCTTGAAACGTGCTCTCCCGTCGAAAACTCGAATTCGAATTTTCGACCCCGTCACAATACTTTCCTTATACATTATGTATATAAGGAAAGTAAAAAAAAGTAAATTTTTTCTTCTTTATCTTAATCTTTTGATGGTCAAACCACCCTACATCAGAATTATGAGTAAACCATTGCGAACTAAAATTGCTAAATGTTTTTCTTCATACGAGAAATAACCATAAACAAAATCTAAGCAGAAAAATAACTCTCTCATGCTATGTTTTTAGGGTAATAATTTTTAAAAGGGATGCACTCCCTTACAACGTTGATATAATTTTCCATAAATCTTATACGATTCGTTAAAAATCATTAATCGTTCATTTACCATGAACGAATGCTATATATATATATATATATATATATATATATATATTAAATTTAATTTTTTTAAAGGATTTTAATATATATATATTAAATTTAATTTTTTTAGAGGATTTTAAATTTAATACTACATAAAAAATTCAATATTTTGACTCTTGTTTGCATATATCTGTATTCAGAAATATTATAATAAACCAAGCTCTTAGAATCAATAAAATTTGTCATGAATATTATAAATTTGCACATTTTATGGAATTATTGAATACTGCGACTAATAATGCTTACCCTCCCACGTTCGTTATTAAAATGATCAACTCAGTGTATCAACTTTCACTCGATAACATTCTAGAAAACTTTCCCAATTATAGTGGCTAACATACATTAAAAAAATAAAATATATATATATAATTATTATTTATTAATTATATAAATAAATAAAAATGAAAAATAATAAACTAAGTCAAAAAAATTAGAAAAATCAAAAAATCGGAAAATAAGATGCATTAACATTAATGTTTTGAATTTTATTTTTGCTTAAAAATTGTAACTTTTGCCAGTATTGAAACTAAGATTTGAGCGCCCTTATAATGTTGTATTGTGGTATTCTCGTTTATCCAGTTTTCCTATGAATTCCTTGTTTAGTAAGAATTTTCATCTTTAATTCATGTTCATATTCAGGATTGCGTATATGGGTTGTTCATATTCTGAATTGCTTGTCCGGTCTCCAGCTTAGACTCACTGGACGGGTCTGGGAGTATTACTGTGAACGTTCGTACTGCCTCCCTGGTAGAATTTCGACTTGTTCATTCCGGTGTTTCTAGATTTTAAGCTGTTGAGGTTGATCGTGGATACACGTGGTGAAAGAAGAAGGGTTCATGCCGCATGGTAATACAAATTTTCTTAATGTTTCCTATCTTCATTTTTTGATGCCTGTAGCCTGAGTTAGAGTATTTATAGTAATGTACTATTGCTCTATCTGAAACAGGCATGTGTTTGGGTTGGTTAGAGTTAAATACTCAGACATGAGGAGGAATTTAATACTGACTAATCATCGAATTTGGGCTGGTGTTGTTCTTTTCTCTTATCGGCATTATGGCCGTGAATTTGCTTCTATGGTGATGTTAATATTACTTGAATTTTTATTATTACATATTTCTAATGTATATATATATATATATATATATATATATATATATATATATATATATATATATATATATATATATATATATATATATATATATAGGGTGTCCAGTGCTATCGGTGCCCAATGGCTATTTCCTCAACCGTTAGTCACAGAAATACACTTCCAATTGCAAAAATATTTTAAATTTTAAAATCTATTATCTTAGAAACAGTTTAAATCAATAAATGCATTTCTGAAAGAAATACGAAATATAATTTTTTTATATTTAGGAAAATCATCCTCATACAATTTTATACAAAATAAAAAAAAATATATTCTTTTACGACCAAAATTGACAGACTTATTGCTGTTTAAAGTTGGACCCCTTTTCTGCTGAGAAATGGTCATTACAGTCCCTGATTGGTTGGTTGCCTGATACGGGCCATTTTTATGCGTGGAAAAACGACGTAAATCAATGCGTTTAATGCTTCATAGCTCGGTTAATTTTGGGCGTAAAAAGAAGATTTCATTTTTATTTTGCATGAAATTGTATGAGGATGATTTTCCTAAATATAATTGGTAGGACTGGGGCACCGTTGTTGTTGTTGTTGAGACCCAGACCGTCCGACCTACCAGAAAGGTGTAAGGTATTGGACAGCCGGGAAGTGCCACCCAATTTAGACCGGAACCCAGTGGGGGAGGCATCCACAAGGACCGTACCCTCCTTCCCCTACCACCAACCTCTCGGAAGGACTTACGGACCCACATGTTTAACGTGATCGTACTCCGCATGAACACGGCGGCAGTTGTGGCAGCGTGCAAATACAGCGCGCAAACCACCGGGCTGACCGGGGCACCGTATAAACATTTATATTTCGTATTTCTTTCAGAAATGTATTTATTGATTTAAATTGTTTCTAAGATAATAGATTTTAAAATTTAAAACATTTTTGCAGTTGGAAGTATATCTCTGTGACTAACGGTTGAGGAAATAGCCATTGGGCACCGATAGGACTGGACACCCTATATATATATATATATATATATATATATTTGAACTTGGTTATATAAAGTCAGAAAATGCAAATTAAGTATTGTTTATACTAATTTTTTTAAATTTAAATTAACTCATGAGCATTTTAAACATTTATTTTATGATTTGATTATTTCACGTACAAATTTCTTAAATTACCACCTTCTACATTCACCAAATTCACATACTAAAATAGCTTACTGTGTAATTTCTTTTAAACACCCTATTCTTAATTCTCTTAACTTCAATAATTTATTTGCAAAACATTAGCACTTGTTACCAGTAAAAGAAATCAAAATACAAAAATCATTCAAATATAATTTACCCATTGATAGAACTATTTACAATTACAATGAAGTTTCCAAGACATTAAACTCCGATGACCTTACATCATGTGTATGCAACAATTAAAATCTTGCCCCTTATGTCAACTGTTCTCATGGACACATTACTGGGGATCTCAGTATAGTTCAGGATGATATACTTAGGGATATTATGAATAAAGGGTCTAAATTTCGCATTCCATTCTGCCATCACCCTAAACAACTTCTTCAGTCTATATCTTTTGATTTTGATAAATTCATATATCAACTTGCTTGTTCACATTCCATTCCTATTGAAGCATTCCATCTATGGAAGTATACTACCTTACATCTACTTAAAAATGTTATATTATAAAAAAACATTAAATTAACGAAGCCTAGGTATCCTTATAAACAACTCCTATCTGCTATTAATGAACTACAACAACATTTTGTCATAACTTATGTAGATAAAGCTTCTAATAATTATGCCATCATTTATAAAAATTATTATGTTTCTCTGTTACAGAATTACTTAAAAGGTAATCACATTTTTAAACCCATTAATAATCAGTCTATCAAAATCAAAACTAAAATACTAAAATTATATACCCAATTAAATATTAATTGTAAGTTTTTTAAATTTCCTTATGTTACTTTGGTTCCTAAATTCCATAAATCACCTCTCAGTTTTAGAACAGTCACTTGTGGACATAATACCTCTACCACTACAGCTAGTAAGTTTTTGCTTAACTGTTTAAATAGAATTAATGAATCTCTTAAATTTAGGAATTCAGGATATTTCATTTTAAACAATAGTTTTGATTTATTAAATCACCTTAGCAAGCTACCACACATTTTTGGTTTCCATACCTTTGATTTTAAAGACCTATTTAATAACATTGTCATTAAAGATTTATATAAAGTTATTATCTCTCTCTTTATCATGACTATCTATCTTCCATTAATGTTGCATTTAATGTCAAAAACTTTCCTATGCTCTTGCACTTTGTGTTATACAACAATTATATTATCCAAGGTGATAACATTTATTTACAAACATCTGGTGTACCACAAGGTGGCTGTAGTAGTAGTATACTCGCTAACTTATATCTTTATTATTATGAATGTCATTTTAACTCTAATTCATATATTATATATAGATATGTTGACGACTTAATTTGTATTATCATTGATGATTCCGAACCAATTAATATTGATTTTTACCCATCTAATCTAGAATTAATTCCTAATGAGCCTAGCGTTAGTCAAACTGTAAACTTTTTAGACCTAAATATAGATACCCTCCATAATCATGTAATCACCAATCTATATGATAAAAAAGATTCTTACAACTTCACTATCATAAAGCTGCTATCATACCAATCTTGTAATTCTATTCAATTGTTTAGAAACATCATTTTAAACCAGCTATTTCGAATACATCGACTTTCTGATCCTCGGTTTCACTTTCTCCACATCAATAATCTTAAACGCATTTGTCAAAATTACCAATATACGGAATTATTTGTAAATAATATTATTAATAATTTCAAATATACCACGTAATATTTTTCCACATGCATTATTTATCTTTGATTGGATAAATCATTTTTGAGAATTCACCCATTCTTATCACCTAACTTACCACTTGGCCTGAGTCTATTACTGTTTACTATTTTCGAAGGACTATTTTCCACTTGTCCTGAGTCCTATACTGATTACTATTTTTGAAAGCCTCCATACATATTATGTACCGTTCAAATGTATTCATTCCGGTGCCCACTCGCATTGACAAAGTGAGGTGAAATGCTCAGTCGCTTCTTCCACTTACACGTGGTAACTATGCTTCTGAGTTCCTATTTCTGTTCGAGGAAGTATTAATTTTCTGATTTGTAATTCAATTGATTTATTTTTCTCCTTCCACTAGCCAGTAGACAGTTCCAATGGTGTCTATAGTTAAATACTATCGCCATTGTCAGAAACTGGCTATTCTATCGGTTTTAATTCGAATTGTATGGCTGTCCTGATGAGAATGCAATTTCGAACTAACCGCCATTTTTTGTGTAGTTTCAATTGATTGTTCTCTATGTCTTAATCTTTTATCTTGAGCTAATTATTATTGCCTTTTCTCATTTTTGCCGTGTTTTCTTTTTCTTTTTATTTTTATTTATATTTATATACTTTTAATTGTGAATTTTGTATCCTAATATTCTTCTCATCCCCCTTTCCATTGTAGTGATATGTTACCGTCTATCTTTATCCTTAGTCTTGGTCTATAGTTACTCATTTGTAACAGATATGCTAGAGATGGGTTTTTTTGTTCATACAGTAGTTTATGCATAATTCACGATTAGAATCTTTCATTTTTTATATATATATATATGTGTGTGTGTGTATTTTAGAAATAAGTAATAATAAAAATAATTAATTCAAGTAATCGTGAAAAATTAACATCATAGAAGCAAAAACACGGCCATAATGCAAATAATAGAAAATATCAGCACCGGACCAAATTCGAAGATTAAAAAGAATTAAATTCATCTTCAGGTCTGATCTTTAATTCTAATTAACCCAAACCAATGCCTGTTTCAGATTGGATAATAGTACATTACTATAAATGTCCAAACTCAGACTACACCAAAAGATGAAAAAAATGAAGATAAGAAACATTAGGGAAATTTGTATTACCATGTGGCAGGAACACTTCTTCTTTCACCATTCGTATGCGATCAACCTCAGCAGGTATAAATGAGTTCTAGTAGCACCGGAATGAACAGGACGAAATGCTACCTAGGAGGCAGTAAGAACGTTCACAGCGACACTCCTAGACCCGTCCAGTGAGTCAGAGCAAGAGACAGGTTAATTACCCGTATAAGCAAAACAGAATATGAACATGAAGCAAAGATGAAAATTCTTACTAAACGAATGATTCATAGAAGAAATGGATAAACGAGAATGCTATTATACACCATTATAAAAGCGCTCTAATCGTAGTTTCAAACTGGCTAAAGTTACAATTTTTTAGCGAAAATAAAATTCAAAACATTAATATTAATGTATCTTATTTTCCGATTTTTTTTTAATTTTTCTAATTTTTTAGCTTATTTTATTATTTTTCATTTTTATTTATTTATGTAATTAACAAATAATTATATATATATATATATATATATATATATATATATATATATATATATTCTACTGTTAGCCACTATAATTGGGAAAGTGATCTTGACTGTTATCGAGTGGAAGTTGATATACTGAGTTGATAATTTTAATAAAGAATTTGGGAGGATATGCATTATTAGTCGCTGTACTCAATAATTCCATAAAATGTGCTAATTTATAATTTTCATTACAAATTTTATTGATTCTAAGAACCTGGTTTATTATAATATTTCTAAAAACTGATATATGCAAACAAGAATTTAAATGTTAAAATTTTGATGTATTAAATTTAAAATCTTGTCTTTTATCATACAAGTTTATAGCCATATTACAATTTTGTAAATCTAAATTTAAATCTATAGTCATTATTATTTGCATTTAATTGTAAATTATTAGGATAAAAGTTAAATACTATAGGGATATTATTAAGGGATACACATAATATGCCATCTAGATATCCAAACATGTGCATATTATGCAAGCTTGGATTAATGTTCTTTTCATAGAAGAATAAATACAGATTAGCTAACAATGATGAGGCTTTACCCCTTGTGGGATACGAAACTGTTTAAAGATACTACCATGTTGAATATAATTCTCAAAGAGATTGAAATTAAGTAATTTTTTAAATAAAAATTTGAATATTTTAGATTGATATATTTTTAAAAAATTCCTAAAATAATTCTATACAGATCATCTATATCAATATAATTAAACAAATCTTTCAAATCAAAAGTATAAATATTATGAATATTAGTAAGAGTTTTTAATTTCTTAATTAATTCAAAACTGTTTTCCACAATATGACAATTATTTGAGATCTCATCTGACAAGGATACTTCATTTAATATTTTTAATAATAATTTACTAGCATTAGTAATGTTAGAATTATGCCCACTAGTAATAGTTCGAAGAGCAACAGAGGATTTATGAAACTTTTGTACTAAAACAAGATATGAAATGCTTTTACAACTATTTTTTAGATGGATTTGCTTATATTTGTCTGAAATTCTATTAGATAAGATTCTAAAGTTAGTATTATGTAAATTATAGATTTGATTATTAAGCAAGAGTGACTGGAGGGTACTTATATATTAATATTTACATATGAGTGAGTAGGTACTACTAACCTTATCGACATAAGTAATGACAAAATCATTTTGAATTTCTTTGATATATATATGGCTTCTGGTCTTAATTTGACTATATATATATATATATATATATATATATATATATATATATACATATATATATATATATATGGGCTGGGCCCTTGTTTTAATTTGGCTCTGGTCCCAGGATACAAAAATGAGTCTTACTTTCTGGATAACAAAGGTTTTTATTTAAAAGCACCAATAAGCGTAAACAGGAATAATGTACAGCTAATATATGTAACAGCGTAAATTAGACTCAATGGCCAAGACAACATATCTAGATTATAAGTCTGCAAAAAAAAGTTGGTAATCGGAATTACACAAGTTGTGTGGTGATCGTGTTGTTGAAAGGGGTGGATGTTCGATGCGAAGAAAAAGATAATTGCAATAAAATTGCTTTAAGATATTCTACGTTATTTTTGTAAGTCATTATTATTAATTTCGAATCTACAAATAACATTACAGATATCTTACAAGATCATAGAACAACTTCCAGGTACAAAAAACAACAATTAAATGCTCCTCCTCAAAATTCTTCGATACGGCGATTTTGAATTTTTTGGAGAAACCCTAAATCGAATTATTATAAGTTAGATTCACAGTTTACGAAATGCTCTCCTGTTTTCATTCGATTGACCAGGGTCGCTTTATTGAGCTTAATAACACTCCCAACTCAGTAACTCCTACTTCGGCGCTACTAGCACACCTAACGCTTATGTGAACAGTACCTAGTCGTTCAATTGTAATTTCGGTGTTACCACGCTTTGCTTTTCACCTCGTATACAGTATGCTTAGAAATATATATTTTATTTTATTGAACTTTTTAATCTTTCTACATAAAATCAAAATTAGCTTAAACTTTCCTCCTACATATATATACCTCGTTTGAAGCTTATAACTACCCGTGAAAATATTTTGATTAAAATTAAACTTATCTGTTCTAAATAAAGGGCGCAAATATGCTATGTAAACATACCTTGCAAACTTTCTCTTTTTTTCTGAACTTCTTCAAATATTTGCCTTTACAAATTGAGACGTGAAAAATCGTTTCATTTTGTTTTGTTAGCACCTTATGGGCAGAAAGCGATAACGCAATTAAGTGACCTATCTCAACGGAGTATAAACATAAGATCGAATGTGACTGGATCTTCTTACGATCCAATTTTTCATTTCGACAGTTTTTATAATAGAACGGCTTATGATGGAATTTTAAAGAATGTTTAAGATTATATTTCTATTTAATTAGAAACCCGATAAGTGGCACTTTATAGTCTTATAGGCAGCGTTTCGTTTTGTTTCTGTGTAGCATAAATTAATTTTGTGTTGAGACAATTTATTTTTTATTTTAAAACAACCACAAGATAAGTTAATATTTTCCTTATGAAATGGATGTATAAAATTGTCTAACGTATTCTTGCCTTTTAAGACCCCTCCAAGAAGCCAAGCCCCGAGAAGACCTAGAGTACTGAAATTTTGCACACTTATTTTATCAAACACGGAACAGAAGCTAACGAAAATCGGATTTTTAATTTTTTTTTCTGGGTGGCGAAGAAAACGGGGTGGGGGAGATGAAAAGTATTTTCCAGGTTCTCCAAAAGCGCCCCCGGTGACCTGAAACAGGCCACTCAAATAGCTGTTGTAAGTCCTAGGGCCAGTCGAGTGGTCTGGGTTTTCGACACTTTTAATATAAACCAGGGGTAAAAATTTACCGGAGCCGAATTTTCGATTTCCCTCCATGGGAGCGTGAAAAATAGGGAGTAATGTATTTAACAAGTTTTTCCAGACCTTCCAAAAACCCCGCAGTAACCTAGAAGGCTGAATCCGTTTAGTATTGACCGTGAGACAGAACCTATTTTAGCCATATTTTAGATTTTCCCCGGGGATGCCAAAGATTTTTTTTCGGGGGGGGGGGGGGGGATCTAAATGTTTTTAGAGATCTTCCAGAAACTCCAATGATTTAGTAGGCTAGACGCTAGCGCACATATGGTATCGACTGTTGATAATCCAAACACTAAAAAGCGTCGCAGCACTAAAAACTAAGAATATGATATAATACGTACTCTTAGATATTGTATCAATTGACCATCAATATCGTGTGTAGTGGAAGAAAAAAATCGCTGTGGATCGTTAGGTTGTTCATCGATACACAGAGATGCCATGCACTCCTTGAAATATTAGCATATACTTGATAGTATAGAAATTTGTATACTAATTTCAACCTCCTCACGTGCCCAACTGTTCATGGTCGCTTGTTCCCTCACATCTATTTCTTAACGAGTCTCTCAACTTGTCTCGGGTAACTACTTAAATATATTTTAGTTGTTGGTTACGTAAATAGATATGTTTTGAAAATACTGATAGATAAACATCATAGAGAATATTATAATTTTCAAATTATCATCAATCGGCTTTATCAGTTATTTTATCACATTAAGCAAATTTAGTAAATCACAGTGCTGCTAATTCTAAACATCGAAATTTTATATATATAAACTAGTTATATGTAGAAAATGAGTTATACTATTTTCCAAATTAAATACTTGGTTTTTCAATATTCATAAAATTATTGAAAAATGATATTTATTAATGTATTGGACATTGAGTCAAATAATTTCCAGAAATAATAAAATAAACGTTCTTATACTAAAAATTAAATTACATATGTGAAATACTGTAATAAAGAACTCGATCGTTTTATATTTAAGTAACGTGACCACATATTCTGCAGGTCATATGAAATGAAGCATACATCATATATTCTGCTCTCATATTTTGTACACTCTTCGTTTTGCTTCATCGTCATTAATATTATGTAATTAATTTCTGTCAAATTTTTACATTTTAAAGTGTCATAGTGCTTTCAGATATCATAATGTCCATTATCAGTGCCAATGTTAAGGAATTGAATTAACAGACATGAGCTTCATACAACCCCAATTCGTTAATACAGAATTTGTATATAGTAAATCGGATAAACCAATTCTAAAATTATTATAAATTATAAATAAGTACATAAATATTAAAGCAAAAATAATTTAATTTACGATCCATGTACATAAATAAATTAGGCCAAACTATAAAATTATGCTAATTTTACTTTTTCTGGATGCAGCGAAATAGGTATCAGATAACATAAAAATGCAAATTTCGATGTATATAAAAAATAAATATGGAGGAATTATTCTACGGTTTCGAATCAAATATCGTTGGAATGAAAGTTCTGATGTCTTTCCGATGATTTTAAGATGGAATCTCTGTGATAATATTTTCGGTCGTTAAAGAACGAGTTTGTGTGAAAATTACTGAACATCGTGCTAAAATATAAATAAATAAAAATAATTCGAATTAAAAAAAAATCCCACCGAGGCGTATTGTCCCAGATCCTGATGTAACTCTATCAAATTTCATCGCTGTCCGACTCTTAAATTTCCTGTTACAGACGACACACACATAAACGCCTTCCTTTCTTACGTTAGATTCTAACCCATTGAGCAATGTTGTACTATTTTAAATTCAGTTTTCCCCCCATCTCATTTTGATACCGGGTTCGTGTTCATTTTTTAATTCGTCGCTAGAGGCACTGAAGTCACTTTTATTCGATTGGGCATGGTCATTTTACTAAGACCTAACGTGCACTCTCATTGACTGTTCCTGATACTCATTGACTTTACAAAGTTATTAGAGACATTCCAGTAACTCTATATTCCACAAAATAGAGACATATTTTTTACTGTAGTATCAACATAAAACGAATCTCTTGCGACATTAGAAGCTCGAGTCTAAAAAAACTGCATGTATTTAATGTCCCTTCTCCCTGACGCCGTCTTCAGTTAATCTGAATTAAACAGCACGTTACAAGGATTACAACCGTCTTTAATTGCTAGGGACATTAGACTGATGGCGCAGTCGCTCCTTCAATGGGGCCTGGCATTGCTCCAATAACCTCCCGAGACTGAAAAATCCTGTGCATTTTTCCGCTAGTCATTTATTTCTGTAAAACTTTCTTTTTTTCTGAATTCGGAGATTTATCAGTACTTTATTTGTTCAGAATCTTTCATATTCAATTAGAAGGATGATAAAAAAAGGGTCTAAATGCGACGAGTTTGCTGTAAGGGAGCTTGCTATGTATTTGGTAAAGAATTAATGTTTCCTGGCGTAAAAATAGAATCTGTGTCAAGAGGATCTGTTAAAGAAAGGGGAGAGAGGAATATAATTGGAAAGAAGAAGAAAAAAGTTGGTTCCGTTTTTATCGATGAAAGGCAAAAGTAACATGAGTGTGTCCTTTCGTCATATTACTTTTTATTGTGTACTTAAAAGCAGTTAAACTGGGGGTCGCGAAAAATTTTTTGGGGGTCGCAGGAATTTGAATATTCAAATTTCGACACATTTTGCCAGTTGCTTATTTTGTAAATTGGAACTTTAGTTTATCGTGATATTTTTTGTTATATTTTTTCCAAAGAAATGTACGAAAAGTAGGTTCTTAATTTTTAATTTAAAAATTGTATTTTACCTGTTAGTAATCAGTATTATGAGCGTTCTTTCTTCCATCGTAAATATCCGATGTGATGAACGTACAATAAGAGTGAATCAGGCCCATAGATGCTATTATTTGTAATTGAATTCCAACTTTAGGAATACCCTCCCACTTACAGGAGGGTTCTGCGAGTTTGCTTTACCGTTGCAGGAAGCAATTAAGTTCTGTTTTGGAGTGCTATTTAGAACTCGTGTAGCTTTTTTCTTTGCCCTGAGAATCTTTTACTAATTTTTCGCCTTCAGTCATATCTTCATCCTGGGTAACAAGAAGTCGCAAGATATTCAATTTGGAGTATAGACTTTTTTAGACTTTCCAGATGATTGCCATTTTAATTTTCGTCTAAATCTGGTAAACATACATTGTTGTGTGCACAGACGCGTTGTCATAAGGCAATTGGTATCTTGAATGATTTAAAGTACGACAATAATTATCAAGAACAAATTTACCAATATTTTTCAGTAAAAAAAGAAGCCAATTTTCGCGTGCAAGCACTCACACAAGAGAAGGTAAACATGGATGAGGTGCAGTGTCACACCATTTGAAAGTCGGGACTTTAAGGCCACTTTCAATTAAAATAATTCTAAAATTGCAAGTGCAATGGGGCGTCACAATAAAACGGTAATTGATCGCTTGCCCCGGATTTACTGCTGTGATTGGCTGCAGGCTTTGAAATTGAAATTTCAACGTACCTACCTCGTTGTACTGGCGAATGTATACCTAAGCGCCAAAATCCTCAAATACCACTTGTTTGTGTGTCATAATTACGGAAACATTTGGGTACTTTTTTGCATTATATACCGTTAATTATTAATAATCGTTAATTAGTTTTAATCAATATTTAAAAGTAATTTATAAATTACGTAATATAAATAAACAAAATGATAACGACGGATTCCCCGGTTGTTTCCTTTACTACAACTGCTACCTTCCGGTACAAATGGAAGTATTGAATCAACAGATGAAATCCAATTGCATAACAATTATCCACTGCTGGCAGAAATTCAAATAAATTTTCCCCAACCTCGTAACTTTCATCATAGTATTACATTCTGAAAATCGCAATCTTTTCAAATAGGTTTTGCAAATATATCATATTATATACAAGGATAAAAAAAGTTTTAAAAGGGAAAATAAGTCAAATTTGGAAACTTTTCTTTCCTTCTTTTTTTTTTCTTTGAATTTGTAAAAATATGCTACAATTCAGCTTAAACAGAACAATTTTGAATTTAAAGAAGAATATGTTAGGGAAATAACAAAAAATCATATAATTAAAATAAAAAAAATCATTTAAATAAAATAATCATTAAAATTAAAAAAATTCCATAGAATATTAACAGGAGTGTTGAAGACCCAGACCGCACGGCCAACACGAAGGTTTTCTGGTAGCAATTTGTGTGGCCGGGAGAAGGAGTTAGCAGAAACCAACCCCCACGGTCATCGAGCGGCGTCTAGAACATTTATTGAAAAAATAAACATAATTTACATTACAGGTGATAACACTGTTAACAGAGTAGTTTACAGATGAGTTCTGGATGAAGATACATTTTTAAGTACACAAACATTGAAGACAGAACGTGGAACAGAACATATAACACATTACACATAGTAGAATCCTTTACAAAAAGGTGCTAAACTGAAGAAACTGATTTGCAGGGAAAATTCAACTAGAACTCCCAGGGAGAGGATTAGTTTATACTGAAGGAGTATATAAATGTATGTATAATGTGGTCTCCAAGGGAGTAAGTAGACTAGTTAAAACCAAAGGAAAACAAATATGTACAAAGTGAGAGTAAGAATGTACAATTATGTACAAAGCCGGGAACAGGTACATTAACAGGAGTGTGGATCAACTCGACTTTTTCATACCCAAATTCGTTTTTTTTTTTCAAATTTTGCAAATTTTTTTTTTAAAAATAGACATCGTGGGTCAAAATGATTACAACTATAGCGTAATACCCTTCACTTTAAAGGGCCTGAAAAATATTTTGATTGATACCATACTCCACAATGTACTCCCTGGTGGGGGTGGGGTGGGGAGCTACTGACGTCATGAGCAAAAAAAAATTGTATCGCTGATATTTTTAACCTTTTGCTTAAGGGTGGTACAGCGTCAATCCCAAACGAAGAACTTCTCATAAAGACAGGTATTTTACATACCCTATCCCAAACAGTTCGATCCTCCTTTGCAGGCATTGACGTCCATGGACGCTAATACCTGCAAAGGGAGATCGAACTGTTTGGGATAGGGTATGTCAAATACCTGTCTTTATGAGAAGTTCTTCGTTTGGGATTGACGCTGTACCACCCGTAAGCAAGAGGTTAACAACAATGGTTGAAACTCTTAAATCTTGTTATCATTGAGCATAAATAAACCCTTTTATGCTTGATAATTTAAAATTTTGTTCTATATGCTGCCATATAAAGAAATATAAAATTTCGAAAAAATCTATATAGTTCTAGATTTTTTGATAACAAAGCCAGGTATAAAGTTTCGCGAAAATACATTAATATTTGTGGCTGCTATTGTGTACCCAAGAAATCGATCACAGACAGACAAACGGACATCACTTCAAAAACAATCAAAACTGTTCAGGAGTTCTTAAAACGTATGTTGGCATCAAAACTTGAAATCGAAAATTTTCGTGAAAACAATACAGTCTCAATACTACGTATAAGAAAGTAAACATCTAGGTACAAATGGTAAGTCACGAGCGAGCTGAGGGGATACACGGAGTCGCAGGCAACCTACTACGCCAGCCACAAAAAGTGACTGCTAAGTTGAGCGCATAGCGGCTAGTTTTATTGATTGAAATACGATGGTTTCGAAAAACAACTTTTTTTTTAAAACGAAGCTTTGTTCGTTTTCTTCTTTATTCAGTTATATTTACTCAGAAATTTACGTTGCGATTGCATTACATTATTATCACGTAACATTACGTTCTGTGGTTAAAAGTATCTAAAGAACCGGACGTTTTAGAAGACATACTATAACATATGTCATACTAGAGAACGGAATGTGCTAACATTCAGCAAATTGTGTCATTCGCTTTTAAAAATAAACTTGGGTATAAAAACTTACGTAAGTCTATTTCGTGATTTCTATTACGCATGATTATGTTTTAATTTAAAGTCCACGTGGTGGCCGAACGGTCAAGGCGAGCGTTTCCAGCGATCGATCGGCCGCCACGTTGTGGGTTCTAGTCCCACGTAGGACATGGATGTTGTGTGTTGTGGGCGCAGTGTGTTCCGCCTCCCTCTGGTGCGCCTGGGGTAACGTCCCTGGACGGCTAAATGGTTCACGATTTCGGCCGTACATAGAGCAAAAATATGTAAGTGCCTGGCCATTGGAAAAAAATTGTTTTAATTTAATTTTGTTCAACTTATTTTCAAATTTTTCAACTTATATCTTTCAACTAGATATTATAATTGAGTTATTGAGGGTTTAATCTGGTACAATCCTCCTCTTCCTCTCCTCCTCCCCCCATACGAAACAAAAAAATAAATAGTATGCAGACGTTTGCAAATTTAAATACCTACTTGTATTGAATTTAGTTTCAATCGATTAATTAATAAAAAATATCAAACCCCACAGACTCAGATAGGCACTGAAATTATTAATTCGTGTTCAGTAAGATATAAAATTATCAAACTCTTATAGTCGTGTATTTGATCCCCCCCCCCCCCTCATCGCAATTCTTTCCCAATACATGTATAGTTTAGGCAAAATAAAAATCAGAACTCACTTTCTAGACCTGAAGTATCCAGAACAGAAGAAGAAAATGAAACAAGATATCATTCCAGCTCGATGTCATTCCAGCTAGCTATTTCCGAAGTTGTGCTGGTCATTGAAAGTCTACAAATTGAACATCGTTCCTTCTTTAATGGCGTATCTGATTCCCCCAAACCACAAATTAAGAACAAAAAGGTCTTTTTCTTCTAACAGTAACTGATACCCTCCTGTACGAATTAAAGATAGAGTTAAAAGTGTTGAATGAACTTATCTCTAATTGCTATCGTCGCAGAATTTTGTTTCCACTGTTGGCAGAAATCCAAGTAAAATTTCCCCAACCTCCAAAAATTCCCCGGCATTTCTTCGGAAAAGTGATTTATCGTGGGCAACCATTTTTCAGTAGAATATATATATATATAGATTCATTTTATTTCGCAGCATTCGAATACTTTGAAATGGAAAAAAGAAATGGCGAATACTTGACAATTGTTTCGGTTGTCTTTTGGTAAGGATGTGATATTTTGGAAAGATCATTTTTGAACTATAATGTAAGCAGCTGTGGAAAAAATGGATTTGAATTTATCTCCGAATCTTATAAAATCGTGAATTTTTACTCCCGTCGTTGTATTTGCTTTAGAAATAAGTTATAGAAAGTAGAATGTGACATGCTATCAATATTATATAGTATTTTCACTTTCGTGTGTCACATAGAATAGAAAATATTATATTTTCTCGGAAATTTTTGAATTTGAGACTAAAATACACCATGGAATTTTATATAAATATTTATATTGTACAGGATCAGTCATTGAAATGGGATTTTAAAATAGATGGTTATTGATTTTAGAATATTTATTAACAATCTTTCATACATAAGGCCTTCAATAACATAGTCTGCCATTTCTGTTTTGAAGATGGAATCTCTCAAGTGACCAACATTTATTTGCAAACATACTTCGTATCTCTGAATTCATAGACTCTGACAGTATGAGTAGTAGCGTCATCCTGTTGAAACCAGGTAGTCCGAGGAATTTCAACACCCCATGGCGATTAAGTGACATAATATTTGCAACAGGATGCGCAAAAAGCTATCTTCCTTATAGCCGTACTAATGGAGAAAATCGTTATTTTAAAATCATTCGTTTCCCTGCCGGACTCTGTAAATTACTAGAAAATTTACTCGACCCTGTCCGGAATTAAAAGTAAAATTTTATTTTTTCCGACATATTCTAATATAGAAATTTTTAGCATTATATTCTGCATATAGATATATTTTACTATTCTTGAGAAATAATCGGTTTAGATATGCATTACTTTGGGCGTTTTATTCTGCAGCAGATTCTGAAATGCAAATATTCGAAAACTCGTTATCCTGTTGCTTTCGTTTATATAATATTAAGTTCATTTCATATGTCACTTATCAGATGTTTCGAATTAATTCAATAATTAGAATTTTTGGCTACCAGCATACCTAAATTAATAAAATGTCTATAACTACCTATTCATCATTATTTTTATATAACTATCTGCGTTTGAGCAAAATTTCATTTCGTTACTTCCTAAAACATTTCATTTCTTTACTTCCTAAAATATTTCATTTCTTTACTTCCTAAAGCATTTCATTTCTTTACTTCTTGTGCATAGAATGTACATCAGAAATCGAACGTTTCTGATCCACACTACTCTTCTAGAAGAACAAGTTTGAATTTTTTTATTTTTTGCTTGTTTTGCCGAACGATCCACCTAATTACAAAATTTTATTTATAAATTTGCTCGATAATTCGCACATTAATTTCACTTAGACCATAGAAATATAAATATCTAAAACACAATAGTTTCCACTTCTACTTATAAATGGTTTACTGGTTTTCAAAAAGTTTTAAATGTATCGTATTTCGCAGCATATATGTAGTGTTTTCAGGAATTGGAATATTTCTTTCTGAATACATAATTCTGAATACAAATATTTCTTTCTAATACTTTATACTGAATGGCCCATGCATTTTTCAAAGGATTTAAGTCTAATTTAAATTTCATGCAATCAGCTTATCTGGCACAATAAAGACGTCTGAAATGCTAAATTGAAGCAAATTATAGTTAAGTACAGGAAAGTTTTTTTCTAGATAATTATTTCATTTATTTTGTTTTTGTAGGCGCAACATTATTATAATACAATATACAGATACTGTGTGAATTTCCAACTCAATTATCTTTATAAAAATAACAAAAAATGAAAAATTTATTTTTAGGTATTTTTATCAATGTTAAAAATGTCAACAAATTTCTCTTTAATTATTTCTGAGGTAAAAACTTGTATTCAGAATACAATAAATAGCCCGAAGATGAAATTTCTATACACAATACTTTATATATAGTAAACAAGACATGAATAATGGAAAATTTGAGGACTTAATTTTGAGTACATTTTCCCCACTAAATATGCACAAAAATATTAGGGGTGCGAGGAACCCACAACAAAATCATTGGGGATTCAAAAAGTGCCTCGAACCCATGAAGTTGGCGCCTCTGATCGAATGTTTTGATTTGCAGCACCTCTGAAATAATAAACTTACAAAAACGTTGATTTTTACCATTGTTTACTATTACTAGAAATTATTTTGCAACACCCTTTTAAACGAATAAATTTTAAATATATTATTTTATCCTTTATTTTATTCAGCAATCAATATGATTACTGACATATTAATGTGTCTTATATAAGAATTCTATTAACAGGTTCGATCGAAATTCCGATTTCGAATGTTTCAATCTTTTTAACCCTTAAAAATTTTTACTTTCCAGATGTGTGATTTTTTGCTCTCGTTGACGATCTATAAATATATACAATTTCAAGATTATATTTAAATTTATTTTAGAATTCGAACATCGCAGTCCGCAGCATACTCTTAAATGTATAAAATGGAAAACTTTTACTTTTTCTGTTTGATTTACTCGACAACCTTCTTGTCAATTTAATTTAAAATCTCTAAATTAAAAGAAAGGAAATTACTGTTCTTTTAACAATTCGAAAATTTTTGCCTATGGCATGCCTAAAAAACATTTTTTAGTACAGCATTTATCCATGTTTACGCTATCATGTGATCGACCTTTGTTCCAAATGTAAAGTCCCTTACTTAATGAACATTTGAGTTTTACATTATCTCAATAATTCACACAGATTGGTCATCATCAGCATCCCCTAATATTTAAATTTTCATATTTTTGTAAACTATAAATTGCAGGTGGAGTTTTGTTCGATTTTTGTTCTAAATTAAAACTCAATAAACCTGGAGTTTTGTGCTGAGTTTCAAACATTTTGTTCAGTATCAGCAGCCCGTAAAATTATTTTAGTTTTAATATTTTTGTAAACTATTGTAGGTGGGATTCTGTCCGACCTTTGTTCATATTTGAAGTCTCCAAGTGGGGAGTTTTATGTTCACGCTGAACTCAAACATTTTAGTAAGCATTAGCAGTTCCTACAATTTTAATTTTCACATTTTTGTAAATTATAACTTGCCAGTGGAGTTTTGTTCGAGCGTTGCTCCAAATTTAAAGTCTCTAACTCAATAAACCTGGAGTGTTTCGCATTCGCTTAACCATTCAAACATTTTGGTCAGCAGCAGCAGCAGCCCTTAGAATTTTAATTTTCATACTTTTATAAACTATAAATTGCGGGTGGCGTTTTGTTTGACCTTCGTACTAAATTCCAAGCCTTTATAATATTGGAACGTATGCTTCAAGCTTGAAAATAATGTTTAATTCTCTACCTCGAAGTCAACCTCAAATTATTATGTTGGCTCACAAGACTCCAAAGAGTGCTCTCTATTGATAGGTTTAGTCAACATGCTATATTTGAGCTGGTATAAACAGTGTGTGTAGCCAATAAAGCATACACATAGATAGACCTCATACAAAATTGTAGTATTATTGTATAGGACAAATGACTATAATATTTGTAACTACAGGCGCAGTTAGGACCTGGGGAAGGGAGAGAATTTGCACTAATAGCTACTCCTTATTTAACAGAGCACCAATGAAAAAACTGTGTGTACTCCAAAACTAGCTTATGGAGTACATGACTCTTAATATTCTTTTTCTACGTCATTGTTTGCAATGGGTGTCCATATACCTGTACCTAAGTTTCCATGCTTGAAGATCCATTGGACGGATGTATAATTCGTGACTTCCAACAAAAATTTATGAATCAAAATACGTTCAAACTGCTGCTCAAAAGGATAATATTTATAAGGCTTTATAAAATAGCATATAACCAAACTTTAAAGCTATCAGCCGGTTTTAGAAACAAAATAGCAACCTTCTTTAAGCTGCGTAGCCAACACTTTCCAGAGCAAGATCAGATTTTGTTGATAACGTAGAACATGTGACCTAAGAGGATAGAGATTACCAAATAAAACGAGAAGACATAAAAGTTAAAAACTAAGAAAGAAATGAACAGACAGCTGAAAGATTCTAGGAGAAATAAAAACCAAGGAGGAATACGAACGAACTGCAAAAATATTCAAATTGCTTTTTTCTGTGAATAAACTTAGAACAAGATATCTATGATAATTTGGATAGGCAAACAATCGGTTTCGGAAACTTCCTGAATTATTCAATAGCTGTATCTTTTAGAAACTGGTACGTGTTACAGCTCTTTTGAAAGACTGACTCACAAAGTCGTAGGACAGTCGGAAAGAAGGTGTGTCGAAAAAAGCGCTGACTAATTAGTGAATGAGGCAGAAAAAGTAGAAGAGTCGAACAAAATACCCTCAAACTAAGCAATAGGGGTGGAGTTTTAAGGTCCACTAAGAATTATATGAACATATGGACGAGAAACCGAATTCTTTTTAAAGAGTGAAGATTGAGGGGAATTAAAGAGGGACTTTTGAGAGTAGTTGACTCCAAAGTATAGGCTTAATAGAAAAAATGAGTTAGTAAAATTGTATTTGCGCGAAAGTTTTTTCTGGTGCTCCGATAAAAAAAGTAGTTTGTAGACTGTTAATTAATTTTTGTTAGTTAATATAGGAGATTTCTTTAACAGTGGTAAGAAGGTCATAACCTATGTAAGGCGTCCAAGCACTGTGTTCCATTCTAACAAGATGTTTAATTATATGTTATATAAACGAAAATGATAGTTAGCCTAAAATGAAAATTTTGTGCATCACATTTGCCTCCTAATTCTCTGCCCTAAGCAATGAAATGATGTAATGATTTCTCAATTACTTCTGAGAAAATTATGATTTTGTAGATAACGTTGAATACGAAATTATCAATTATCTATTAATAAAAAAATTATCTGTCTCCTGTCTTCTTCAAATTTGTATGAGTTTCCTGCAGATTCTGTTGCATGTGTAGATAAGTATTGAGGTCATAATTATATTCTTAATCTATACGATCAAAATTATGTTTCCATAAATACCAGCTTTAAAAGAAAAGAAAACTCTAATTCTTGTGACACGAACAGTTATCCATAGCTAGATATTTTCGACAACATTACATGATTCTGGGCACTCAAAATTCAATGTAGCGCCAGATGTCGTGCAAAAATAACATTTAAAATTAATCGTGGGTTAGATTAAGAAGCCAAATATGTAGCAAAATAATTCAACAATTTGCAGCTTTTCTTGGAACTGCATCAACCGTCGCATTCACATGGTAACAAAAAACCAAGAATTCAATTTTTTTATCAATGGAATGACCTTTGAGGGTCTCCAGAAGCAAACTGGGTAATTTGGAAGACTTTTTGTCACATTTTTTGGCAACAGGAGAACATTACGGTTAGCTCCTTCGCTCACTTTGGCACGTTACCTTGACACACGGAAAAAGAAATGATTATTCAAAAATGTAACACCTTTTAATTTTTTTTTATTGCTCAGAAATAGATTTTTGAACTATTATATTCAACGATAGTAGAGCCAAATTTAACTTTAATTTATTTCCTCATTTACATGGAGGTAGAATGTTTCAAGTTACTTTACTATAAAAAATATATGCGCGATAGATCATTTTCGTCGAATAAAACCGACAATGTGACTTTTAGGACCATGAAATTGAAATTATGTGCATTGAAATATAGTATTTGGCAATTAGAAATACATTAAAAACCAGTTATGTATTATATTCAGGATTAATCTGAAAGCGATTTAAAAATCTTGGAGTGTAAAAAACAGAACAGTCACTAATGTTGTCACCAGCTCGCTTATAACAACATATTGAATGAATGGTCCATATCATTATAAATTTAAATAAGCCTCTTAAAACATTTCACATTTATGGAAAATACCATTGGAGAATATCAATGTAGGATTTAAAGGAGGAAATCCACAGTAGAACATGTTTTTACATACATTTAATCGAATTTAGGAAAAGACTAAAGTATCAGTTCTCAAATTTTTGATGTGAATAACATCTATGCTGGATGTTTTTGTGGTGGATAAACGGAGCGTTAAGAAAAATGTAAACACTTTGGACGCTTGTATCACCGAACCTAATAGATAAAAATATATCTAGTTCTTTCTGTTTTGTCTGAAATAGGGTCTAGATTATGAATATATAAAAATAATTTCGATATTTTAATATTCTAAACTCTTTTCTGTTTAAAAAAACTTAAAAATCTATCTGTCCGAGCAAGTGTTTTTCTCTTTTTCAATTTTCTTACTTTCACTCGAAAATATTCGAAACTATAAAATATAGGTACAACTAGTAAGAGACAAAAATATGCATTAGGAAAATTAGTTTTTAAATCCATATTTCATTTAAAAATAACAAGCTCTTATAGTTTTTGAGTAACCGTTTTGTCAAGTTGAAGTGGATGGGAAATTTTCCGTTTTCCAAGATTGTAATGTGTATCTCAAAAACTAAAGTATGGACTAGGAAATTTAGATTATATATATATATATATATATATATATATATATATATATATATATATATATATATTTAGAAAAACTTTTATAGTTTTCAAGTGATCGTTTTGTGAAGTTGAAGATGATTGAAATTTATCCGTTTTTCAATTTTGTAATGCTTATATTTCAAAAACTGAAAGAGAAACTATGAACAAAAGGTAAGAATTAGTACATCTTTAAACGTTCTACAAGGATATATAATTGGATTTTCTTTTTATCAAGCTCTTTATTTTCCTAGTGGTTATAATTTCGATATTTTAGTATTTTAACCTGGGTTTTTCAATGGGTGGAAAAAAGAAATATTGAAAAAAGAAATATTGTGTTGCATCTTAATGCGTTTCCTTATTTCTTAGTGCAATATTGGGGCATAAATACGAGATGTTTTGTTTTGTTTTAGTTAGGACATTAAATGATAATGATTCTAAAGCATAGACGTATTCAAGTACATATTTATGAGACGAGAATCTAGAATATCGTCAGATATATTGTATAAATTTACTTTATTTAACACCAAGAAAGTTTAAATAATTTGATATTTTGACATGCAGTCTATGGTCGAAGTATACAGTTGAAATCGAGGCGAAAACTAACAGATGGGCTTCAGTACTAGCTGTAAACAGTTAGCGAGTAACTTACAGTGCTTTGAAAACCTGTAAACGAAAAAAACGAGTCTATAAAAAAGAATAAAATTATTGAACTTTTTTGGGAGTTTCATTTTATAAAATGTTATTCACGTAAAACAATTATGGCTTCATCGCACTGGAGTCGATTGTTTTGTAGATTTTTTGGATTAATTATTAGGCAGAATAAATACCAACATAGTTTACTACAAGTACTTATAAGAACATTAAAATCCAATCAGTAATAAAATAAAAGAAGTAAAAACAATAATGATATCACTCAGCATAGAAAGAGAAATTTTATTTATTTCTGATGGCCTTAAGTACTGGACAACTTAAGGGGGGGAAAAAGTAACGGTAAATATCTTTAACTTAATTACTTAAATAAAATAATGGTAGAAGTTGGTACTCCAAATGAAAATATACTAACTTAAAAAAGAGGTAGTTTTAAAAGAGGTCGTATTCAGGGCCTCTTTATGGGTATTATGATTAAAGACTTATTAGAGCAAGAATTCGAAGATGATATACATATAAATGCATACGCAGATGACATAATAGCAACAATCGGTGAAATAGGCATAATAGCAACAACTCTGAAGACATCAGTTGCAAGAAAAAAACAAATAGAGATCTGTATTCTATAGAAAATTGGAACAAGATTAATAAACTAAATGTCTGTTCAGAGAAGACAAAGTTATTGTACTTTGAAAAAAGGAACAGCTAAAATCTTGTTAGCAATAAAATTCAAAGGAAATATAAAATCAAAACGCAATCAAGTTCTGAGAATTTATATTTTGAATCTTATATATTTGAAGCAAAAAGTTAATATGCAAACAAATAATATTAAAAAACAGAGCAAAAGAAAGTACGGAATTAAAGACGATAATCTAAACTAAAATATATACCTGTGTACTATGGATAAACAGGCTAGTGATCTAGCCATGAGCCATGTAGTGGAGTGGGATTGAAACTGTTGAGATGATAGAGAAAATAATTAATAAAAACATAAGCTTTACTAAGCAGCAAGAAGACTTGCTATATACCGCAATTTTTCAAACTTCTTGGGGAAATGACAAATTTAGTTCTATCACCTAATATTCCAATACAGTTCTCTACAATGAGGTGTATTCCAAATTTTGGGGAACTACTAGAAACCCAAATTCGTTGAATCGTAAAGCTGACATGCATCTTGTTCAACACAGTTTTAGAAAAAGTCATATAAGATGCTAATTTTTGAAAATTATTAGTGTAAGGTTCCACTAGATTGTCTCTCGCGATCCGAAACTGAATAGAAGGAAGGTGTCTAGCTATATGTTAATTAACTGACGCTTATTTCATGAAAGTTGTTAAAAACTCTAAATATTAAATAATTAATGTACAAGACAGCCTTCTAACTTATACAATTGTACAAGTTATACCCAACAAATAGAAAATTCTGTTTGTCGCGAACTTTTTGAAGTTCCTATTTTATCCATAGATTTAACATTATCTTACCTTTAACCTTAGATATATATCCGTACATATATCAAAATTTGAAATTCGGGTATGGAATAACTTGCAGTGCTTTGAAAAAACATGGCGAGTTCAAGCTATGTGTAAAAATTTTACTCGAATCGGTTGAGTTTTACTATATCAACGACATTTTCGTAAAAATCAAATTTGATTCGGTGTTAAAGAAGTTACGCTTGGAACTCACTTCAAATAATTTGTAAAATTACTGGAATACGCTATACATATATATTTTTGTAGGATTCAAGGGAGCAATGAAGGTGGCAGTTTGCGTCCTAAGTGTCGAGCAGAAATGGTTCGGAACCATTTTTCTAAATACTCGTTTGTTTAGTAGCACCGTCATACAATCTATAATAATTAAAAATGCTTGTTTGTTTGTCTGTCTGTCAAATTGTGTCGTCTGTAGCGAAAAGTCTAAGCAACGTATGGCCATAAAATTTGGTATAAGGGGGTTACCTTGGCTCCCGAGAAGAAACACCCTATCGCAGAGTTTCCATCTTACCACAATTAGATCGAAAAATTCTTCTTCAAAAAAGCTGGAACGGAATCCATGTTATCAATATATCAGGCAAGTAAGAGAGAATATAATGTTCACGCAACCGACGAAATTATAATTAATTGAGAAATTGAAAATTGAATGAATTGAAAAATTGGAAAATTGAATAAATGCAATTAATCCCTGCATTACATTCCGGGCAACGCCAAGTATATTTTCCATTCAGTTAATAAAGAACTACAACTTCGTTAATAATTAGGTATTGGTGATTTGTCGCGAACATATGACATCACTGAAGTAGTTTATTAGAATGTATAAAATACGTATCTTTACTCCAAGAATTTAGAAGTACATTAATTTCATGGAACAGAAAAGTGGTGTAAAAAAATCGCACAGTCTTTCAAGATCCTGTGTCCCTTACATGGCAGGCGACTCTAGATTAATCTACCTTATCTGTAAAAATGGATACCGCAATTGTATTAATTGACCCCAAATCGGTAAATAATAAATAACTTATCCATGTATCGATACACAGAACTCATCGATTCTTCTGTCAATTATGGATTAATATCAAATGGCTGTGCCCCGGAATGAGCGAATGCAACCGAGCGTGAACGAGTCACGAGTCGTAACTTTTCCATTAGTCGGTCGTAGGAACTAAACTCTGCTAATGATCTGTGTGGTGAGCCTAACGAGAAATCAATCCCTCTTTAAAACGAGCTGTAATTATTTGAAATGCAGGAGTCGGAAAATAAAACTAATTTCTTTCGTAAATTTCTTAAAAGCTTCTTAACCGTCAAACAGGGCTCGGAGTTTATATCTCCGCGTCATTTGTGTTGCGAATTTGGAGGAAGGTTTGGCGACATAATAGATTTTTAAATGTGTCGGTAAGTCATTGAAGTCATCAAGGTGCAATGAGTTGTTTTAACTCTTTTTTTAAATGACCATTTATATCTCAATTGAGACATACAGAACGTTCAATATATCAGTAATTCATCGTAGTCGTCAAGATATTTTGTAGTTAACTTTCAGTTTTAAAAATTACTCATCGGTACAAATTGAGTTATAATACGGCAGTGATTATGCCTGTAATTATTGTACCTTTGGAAAATATTTAGGTTTAATCTAATCTGCTATCCTTTTCGGAGTGAATAACTGTATTATCTGAGTATTCTTTTGAAATCTGAGAGAGAGTTACGAGAAATGTGGACACTTTTATTTCCGGACTTAACAGTTAATAATATGAACGATATATCCTTGTATATTCAGAAATAGGATACTATTTATGAATATATAAGAACAATTTTACTATTTTAATATTTTCAATGACATTTTTTCGATAAAAAAAAACATTTTTTTTATTAAGTTTACGCTTTGATTTACTTACTTTCATTCGAACTATCTTCTAAATTATAATATATATATATAAATAGTGAAGGACAAAAAAGTTCAGCGAAAGTTAAGTTTCTAGATCAATACTTTGCTTTTTATAAAGCTTTTTTAGTTTCGATCAATCATCTTGTTGCAGAAGATCGAAAATTTTCCGTTTTTGAAGCTTCTAATGAATATATACAGGGAATTAAAAGTTCGAGTTATAAAGAATAAGCGAGAAATTTTGCCTCTAAAATATAATATAGGATATATAACTGTATTTCGGATTGGATTCTTAGTTGGGTACTGCAACTGGATTTCATCTGTAGTTGCCACGTAAATGGAATAAATAAATAAATAAATAAATAAAATCTACTACGCGCAGTCAAACTTCTATATTTTTGACATTGGCTCGTAACTTAGAAAGATAAAGTTATTCCAATTATATATCTTAAGTCACCACGGACTCGTATTATACGTAAACGAAACAAATGAGACTGAAAACAATGAATAACTTATTGAACTTTATTGGAGGTTTATTTTATAAAGCGTTATTCTCGGAAAATTCATTTCTGCTTCTACAGACTGGTGTCACCACAGACTATTACTTTCCATATATATATAATATAATGCATAGGGAAACTATTGTGACGGGACCGAAAATTCGAATTCGAGTTGTAAGGACCAAATGTCTCTTTATCCTCATGAGAGGTCGTTCTTGAGTATGGATCTTCGATACGTTAAAAGTGACTTAACTCAAATTTAATTCTTGGATATTCAGACCTTTTGGTCCAAGGACAATAACACAGGACTGAAATGATTTGAATCAACCTAATATTTATTGTGCACTTCAGAGAAGTAACAGCGGCTGGCTGTTTAAAGCAACTGATAACATAGACAATAATTATTATTGTACATGCCCAGAATAATTTGCAAATATATACAGGATACTATCATTAATTGGCCTGGTGCTAACTCTTAAATGGATAAGATTTTAAAGCTTTTATGCTTACCACTGGCATTATTTTATCTCACCTTGTATTGCGGCCAAACCCCGGATACTAGACCTTTACTAGTCATCGTTGTATTCACTGGGTTTTCCTTCCCCGTACTCTCTTAAGACAAACACACTCAAGACAAGACCAGCCCACGACAAGAACGAACAAAACACGCACGACCTTCTGAACTCTTCCGATCCGAAAACTCATTTCTACTCTCCCGTAGGAACGTAGACAGTGCTGCTTAGGTCGGTGATTCATCTAATAACCGAACCAGTTAGGATCGATAATTTAAGTAAACAAAAAATAATGAAAATTGAGGGAAATAATAATCAAAAGGTTATTTAGACCTCGCAGAGTTTCCAACGGAAGAGCATGTTTCAAGCATTCCTCAACTCGAATGGACCGTTTTTGATGTGATCTATGTGTGCGTGTGTAGTTGTAAGTCTGTGGAAGCGATATTTCACGAACGAATAGAGCGTTCCGTACGAAATTTTGTACAAATATTACAATCGGTAAATTCTGGAAACCTGTTGATTTTCAACGCAATCGAATATTTGGAAGACCACCAAATTTTCGAATGAAATTTTGAAAAAAATCATTAAAAAGCAGGACCTTTAATAATAATACGTAAATGATAATTACAGAGTTTTTCATTAGAACACGAATTATTCAAACTTTAGAACGCTAGTATGAACCATCTTACCATATTTAACGTTATTCTTATAAATTTATTAAAAGTAATATTTGCAATTAAAAAAAAGTATAAACTGTCGTGAAACATGTTTACTTTTCAGGAATATTATACGACTAATCTTTTAACATCATTATCGAGGATCTACTTCGTTCTATTCATGACAAGAGATGCTTGTGTAATACTTTTGTATTTTTACGACCAACAACGCTCCAATAGTCATTTATATATAAGAAAAGTTCTTCTCCTCGTCTGTATGTAACGGTTGGCGATCAATTTAGTGAACTTGGCGACTCATTTAACAAAATATCGTCAATTTGGCGATATATTGCGGCAGATTGAGGAACATATCGTTAAAATGACGTTAAATTAACTGAAATGAAGCCAAATTGATGAATTAATGATTAATCAAAATATTTTAATATATGGACTTTATTGCTTATTGCGGATGCTATTACTATTAATTAGTGTCAATTTAGAATTATGTGAAATATAAGTTAATTGGGTACCTCAAAATAGTCTTGCATGTTTTCACCCTGAAAAGGCGCCAAATGTACGATTCAATGTTATGAAGATTGTGCCGTAAATGTTATACATTTTTTCGCCGTGAAAGGAGTACATTAATTGCATTATATAAGGAAGGTCACGTGCTGCTTACATCAGATTTTTTTTCTTGTTTTATCTTCAGCCAGCTGTCGTTTCATCACTTTCTTTGAAATACGCAGGTAAAATATTGGCAAGGGTTCGAAAATTCAAATGTGAGTGTTCCATTAACTTATACGTTTTGAGTACTCGAATCAGATGAGACGACAGTACATTGATACAAAAGTGGTGTCAATGGACATATGAGACTCCGACACACAGAAGTCGGGAATTGGATAATAAAATCGGATGACTGCAATATGGGACCGACACCTCTACCACATGGCAAAACCGATCACACAGAATCATCCACGGTGTTAGCGCAGTCGTGGAGCATTGCCGCAGATTAGTCTTTGTCCTCCACTACAGTTCGACTTCGTTCGCTTAGGAGAGGATTGGTAGGTTACAACCTATTGCTGTGAATTCATTTGATTTTCAAGCACAAACGCTTTAGGCTACAATGGGGGTCTTAAACATAGACATTTTCTTGCCGCAGGTCGTATTTCTTGACGAGTTACGATTCTACTTGCTGCATGATGATGTGTGCATACGTGTTCGAAATTAGTGAACTGCAGCTTGCTGAGTACATTGAACAGCACCATACTGCTGCAACTCCAAGGTATCATTGTTGGTCTATTTACAATATCGCTTGATACAAATTCTGGGCACCTTTAATAAGCAGATATTGTTTTAGAAGCAGAGGTGACACACTTTCTACAAAGTTGTTTCGGCACTCTATTTCACCAGGATAATGAATGCTCGCATGTCACAAAAATATTGAAAGTCACAGTCTCTTCAATACACGGCAGTTACTGCTTCGTCCTTGGCCTGCATGTTTGCTAGACTTGTCATTGATTAAACATATTTGAGATATTGTAGCGAAGAAACTACCCCGTCAAGTGCCTCCGCCATTCGCTACAAATAATCTTTAGAGTAATATTATAAATTTTTTCCATTGAATGCCACGCCGTATAGAATCTGTTATTGCTGTTTGAGGTGACTTAATGCGATACAATTTTGGATAGCTCTACAAATGTAATCTGTTTTCTACAGTAACATGAGTAATCTGTGAGATAAATTTCATTTGAACAGGGTAATTATTTCTAGGTGTTGTAATTTTACAAGTGAGGATTTTACAGCCAGACAAGTGGGCAGATGTCACGATAAAAATAATGAATTCGTATTTCAGAGTCCTCAAACGTGTCAATCCATCGAAAACTCAGATTTCAATTTTAGACTTCATTCTAACATCTCCCTTATAATTACCATGCATTGTAGGAAAGTAAAAAATGACATGTAAACCCAAAATTTTAAGACCTGACCCATCGTTTTTAAAGTTCAAAAAATTGAGTAGATTTAATACAAAGTTATTGAACCATCGTAAAAAGTTCGAATGACATTACATTGCCAAAAATTCATTTCGAGTTGAAAAGTTTGGCTTTCATCACGACTAGTATTCAATATTTCTCTGCTGTGATACTGAAACGGAAAACAAAATTTCTCAGAACTTTCAAACAGTGTCAAACAACTTGGAAGTTCATGGATTTATGGAATACGGAAGTGCAAAATCAAAACTAAATACCTATTTCTGTAGGTGTGGTGCTTAGTAAATAGGAAACATCGTAAATAAAGGAATACAGATATGATAGTTGAAAGAAATATGATACTCGAAATAAAGAATAACAAATCTTTCCCCTTTTTTATGTGTTATAAACATAGATTTACAAAAGAAATGTTCCTTTAAGAAAGGATTTATATGTTAAATCGACAATATCTGTGAAATGTTCTGAAATGTAGGAGAAAAGTGGGATAGAATCCTAATTACAGTGGAGGCGTCCTCCAGATACATGCATGTAGAAAATTAAATCCAGAAAAAAAATTATGTAATATATACTATTTCTCCCGTTAGTTGCGATAATTTAGTTCCTCGGGCGCACTTCGAAAGAAAATTGAAATAACGAAGCAAAATACAAGAAACATCATCCTTTTTTTATGTTCTACAGTCATAAATAGTGTCCCTTTGATTACTGATTTTGTCCGTCTGTAACTTCGACGGCTGCTGGCAGAGTAAGAAGGAAGAAAGAGCATGGGGGTTCATAAACCGTTTATGAAAAAAAGTTCAATATGTTAGATTAAAAAATTTGAACATTTAAAAATATTACATAAATGTTTGTTCTTGTGTAATTTTTCATTAGAAAACGAATGGCATACATTTTAGAAGGCTAGCACGAACCGTTTTCAAGATATTGAATGTTTTTCTTATAAATTCATCGAAAATCTATATGAATAAAATTGAAATATGTCTGTGTACGTGTTTGTGTGTGTGCGTGTTTGTCTCATTATCACGGGAGAACGGCTGCATCGAATTTCATGAAATTTGTGGGTAGCCGTGAAGTAGTCCCACTTAAACTTTATTTCATGTTTTGAGTTTCTACGACTAAGTGTTGTTAAGATATGAACAAAAAACGAACATTCCATATGAGTCTTTATCACCTCTCTAATTTCATGTTCCTTCCAAACAAAATCATGGTTTAAAACATGAAGGTAAATGTTAACTCTCTATGGTTTATTTTCCAAAAGCTAATGAAAAAAATGATGACATCAAAATAGTTAGTTATTTAATTATGAGCAGTTAATGGGGAAGATTCTTTCTTATATCATTGTTGCTCAGCAACGCCATTAAATCAAATGTATTTATATGACAGAAGATGAGTTTTATTAATGTTTTTTTCCGATTTAAATAATAAACAAATGGATGTAAAATATATCTTACAAATGAACGTATGGCAGTATGAAGGTATGGCAGTTTCGACCGAATTATATTAATTACGGACTTCGTGTTTAAAGATTACAGAAATTAGTGATATTTTCAATTTTTTACATCATCTTTTTACTTTCCTTATATACATAATGCATAAGGAAAGTATTGTGACTGGGTCGAAAATTCGAATTCGAGTTTTCGACGGGAGAGCACGTTTCAAGCATCCCTGATCACGAATCAAACATTTTTGAAGTGATGTCTGTGTGTGTGTGTGTGTGTGTGTGTGTGTGTGTGAAAGTATGTGTATGTGTGTGTGTGTGTGTGTCAGTGAGTCTGTGGAGACGATAACTGACGAACGAATGGACCGATTCGAACGAAATTTGGTACAAAAATCACAATCCGTAAACACTGGAACTCTATTGTTTTTATACGTACTCGAATGTTCAGAACCCCCCTAAATTTTCGCGTGAAATTTTGAAAAATCTTCAAAAAATCAAAATCGCTAATAAAGTTACGCAAATAGACATTTCTTATGTAATTTTTCATTAGAAAACGATTGACATAAATTTTAGAACGCTAACGTGAACCGTTCTCGCGATATTGCACATTTTTTAAAAAAAATATCAAAAAGTCATATAAAATAAAAAAAAAATATTTCCTATTGAGAAACATGTTCACTTTTCATATGTAATACCATGCGATAAATTGGGTGACATCATTCTCGTGGATCTAGCTTGTTCCATTCATGAAAAAAGATACTTTGAGTAATACTTTTGTATTTGAACGCCAATAGTCATTTATCTGCTGTAAGAGTAACTTATTTCTTCGTCCATAACGCTTGGCGAGATTTTGGCGACAAATTTGGCGGTATGTCGCCAACTTGGCGATTTTTTGAAATGTTGCCAAATTAACGAAAATGTTGCCAAATGAATAAAAATGACGCTAAATCAATGAAAATGACGACTAATTGTCGAAAATTCAATATCTTGGAAAGAATATAAGTATTTACTATAAGAAAAACCTATTTTGTTTATTGTAAAAGTAGTAAATTTATTACATTATATAAGGAAAGTCATGTGCTGCCCACATCAGATTTTTTATTTTGGTAAATAGTTTCAAACCCATATATTGCGTTCAGCCAATTAACTTATATATTACATTTAGCGAATTAACTTTCTAATTGCGTTTTACCAATAAACTCATATATTGTGTTTAGTCAATTGTTGAAACAGAATAAGAGTAGTAAGGGTATGTCTTTGAATACCATTTCAGCGTTTTTATTATAAATGTTGCTTAATAGATAAAAATGTTTCTAAATTGATAAAAATGGCACTAAATAAATGAAATCCATTGTGTTTTATTACGAGATAGCTTGTAATGAGTAAGTAGCATTTGTGTCAGTCTAACCGTTCCATTTGGCGACACATTGAGCAACATTTAAAAATGTTGCCAAATCAATAAAAAATATCGCCAAATTAATGAAATTATGCTAAATCAATGAAATTTATTGTGTTTTGTTGGGGGTTTGAAATTAGTTGTGTATTGTAATGATGTCTTGATAGGATCTATCTGTCAGTCCGATCGTCCCATTTGCCGACAAATTTGACGACTTTATAAAATGTCGCCAAATTGGTAAAATGACTCTAATTACTGAAAATAAAAATGACAGTTAATTGAAGAAAATTCAATATTTTGCAAAAGTTAAGTTCAATTTCTCTGATAACCTCTGTCGTTTTGTGGGACTAAAAAAATATTATTTGAAATTTTTTTACAAATAGGATCAGGATGTTTATTCTTCTGATCTGGCTCTGAAGAAGTAATTTTGTATAGTGAGAACAGAGATTCTTATACTCTTTTTTAAGATAATTTAATTAAATATATCAATAGAATATTTTGAATAGCAATGCCATTCAGAATACTATAGGAATGTATACATAATTTTGAATTTTAAGTTTTCTATATTATATATTCCGTACGAGGAACAGAATTACTGCTAGTATTAGGTAAAATTAAAAAAAAAAGTAAACTGTGAAATATGTTCACTTTTCGTAACTATCGTAAAATATGTTCACTTTTTGTAACTATCGTAAAATATGTTCACTTTTTATGGAATATTACGGGACAGATTTGTTAACATCATTTTTGTGGCTTTAGTGCATTTCATTCAGGAGAGAAGATAGTTATGTAATAGTTTTGTATTTTTATGACTTATCATTCGCCAATAGCCCTTCCCATCGTCTGTGTTGTTGTTGTTGAGACCCAGACCGTCCGACCTACCAGAAAGGTGTAAGGTAACTGCATGGACGGCCGGGAAGTCCCATCGTCTGTGTGTAACGTTTAGTGATAAATTTGATGAACTTGGCGAACTTGCAAAAATGACACTAAATTAACGGAAATGACGCCAAATTGATGAATTAATTATTAAAGTTTTTAATATGTGGACTATATTGCATATTGCGTATGCTATCAATATATAAATATCGATAATTGTTAATTTAGAGTTCAGCGAAATATAAGTTCATTGGGTTTTTCGAAATAGTTTTGCATGTTGTTAACCGAAGAAGTGCTAAATGTACAATTCGTTAAAAATATTGTGTCATGGATCTTATACACTATGTTTTCACCGTGAAAGAAGTAAATTAATTACATTATATAGGGATAGTCATGTGCTGCCCACATCAGATTTTTTATTATCGTTTGGAAACCTCAGAGATAGACAGTATAAGCAAAATAAGACTAAAATCACTCCAAATTTTTGGAAACGTGTTTATAATGTCCTAAAATGCGTATAAACATTAAATTATGTTTTCTTTTTTAAAAAATATTTTTTCTTTGTTATGGTATCAGAAAGAACGATATCAAGTCGTTCTCTGTATCCATGAAACATCAGTACTTTAATTTCAATACACGACCTATTTCCTTTAAGAGTTCGATGTAATTCCTGAGTTTAAATAAAAAAAAGTTCCAACCATCCCAGTAAGTTCAAATGGCGTTACATTGCTAAAAATTTATTCGGAATTGAAAAGTTTGGCTTTCATCACAGCCAGTATTCAATAATTCTCTCCGAGGACAAGGAAATAGAAAAATAAAATTTTCGCAACTTTTCAAACGGAGTCGAAGATCTTTGAAATCCATATATTTATAGAGGACGGAAATGCAAGAGAAAAACTAAATGTGTATTCCTGTAGGAGAGTTACGAAATGGAAACAGCATTGAATGGAGTCATTTTAAGTGATAATTACAAAAATAAAAGTTAACAACTAAAAGAAAATAGCACAACTAAATATATCTTGAACGATTGATCACAGACTCATGGCCCCAATTTAAAAAAAAAATGTTTGATTCGTAATCAGTGATGCTTGAAACGTGCTCTCCCGTCGAAAACTCGAATTCGAATTTTCGATCCCGTCACAATACTTTCTTTATACATTATGTATTTAAGGAAAGTAAAAATTTGATGTGGGCACCACATGGTTTTCTCTATATAATGCAATGAATTTACTACTTTTACAGTAAAAAAAAATAGGTTATTCTTATAGTAGATACTTATATTCTTTCCAAGATATTGAATTTTCGTGAATTAGTCGTCATTTTCATTGATTTAGCGTCATTTTCATTGATTGGCGATATTCCGCCAAATTCATCGCCAAATTCTCGCCAAGCGTTATGGAGGGAGAAATAAGTTATTCTTATAGCAGATAAATGCCTATTGGCGTTGAAATGCAAAAGTATTACGCAAAGTATCTTTTCTCATGAATGGAACGAATTAGATCCACGAGAACGATGTCACAAAATGCATAACATGATATTACATACGGAAAGTAAACATATTTTTCAAGAGTTATTATTTTTTTAATTTATGTGATTTTTTGATAAATTTATTTTAAAAATATGCAATATCTCGAGAACGGTTCATGCTAGCGTTCTAAAGTTTATGTCAATCGTTTTCTAATGAAAAATTACACAAGAAATGTCTATTTACGTAACTTTATTAAAGGTTTTGCTTTTTTGATGATTTTTTCAAAACTTTACTCGAAAATTTAGGAGGGTTCTGAATATTCGATTGTGTTTAAAAACAATAGGCTTCCAATATTCAGAGATTGTACTCTTTGTACCAAATTTCATTTGAATCGCTCCATTCGTTCGTGAGATATCGTCTATACAGTCTCATTGACACACACACACTTTCACACACACACATACACACACAGATACCACATCAAAAATGTTCGAATAGTAATCAGGGATGCTTGAAACGTGCTCTCCCGTCGAAAACTCGAATTCGAATTTTCGACCCCGTCACAATACTTTCCTTATACATTATTATATATAAGGAAAGTAAAATGCTTTTAATAAGTTAGACTCTCATTGTATGCAAATTTGATCATGTGTCAAGGAAGAAAAGGTAAGAAAAGGAAAATGTAACTTTCATACGGGCCCCCTAGAATTTTTCTTTAATTACAGAAATATTTTCTATACCGAAATTAGTCAAACATAAAAAGTTCTATTGTCATACGATCAGAATTACCCGAGATATCATTCGTTAAAGTTTTCAACGATCAATAGGGAACTTTGTAGAACTTTTACTGAAGATAGGTACGCATATACGTTTTTGAATGGGAATTTTATCTAACGAAATTCAATATTTATATGACCCCTGAAATTCATGTTTTCATCGTTTTATTTTATTTGATGAAAGTGGCTTAATTCCTATAATTATTACAAATTTTCACAGCAAATTTTTCATATTAGAGAATAGTTTTTTAAAGGCAATTAAAGGAATAAGGAATTTGCTAATGAGGACTTCTTTTGTAGAAGGCCCGTATAAAGAGAGAAACTTAGTACTTTTTGATTAAAACATGTCATGTGACCAAAACGTTCGTAATCTGAAAGACTAGCTTATTTGAAGTATTACTTAAGCTGGATTTATGGGTCTGCGATCAATCCTTTAAAACACCCTCTATAAATAAAATATTTCACTTTGGATTTCTAAACACAACCAATCGTCTTTAATTGTTCAATAAAATGCTCCGTATATAAAAGGTTTCTTCTACTGTCATAAGAAGCTCGAATGACGTTACATTGCCAAAAATTTATTCCGAGTTGAGAAGTCTGGCTTTCATCGAGTGAGCAGTATTCAATACTTTCCTCCTGAGACGTGGAAGGGGAAGTGAAGTCTCTGAGCGCTTTCGGGAGGAGTTGAAAAACTTTGAAGTTGATAGATTTGTGGAGTACTGAAATGTAAAAGCGAAACTAAATATCAATTTCTATTGGTTGAAGAGTTACAAAAAGTAAAATAAAGGTATCAGTTTGAAAAAAGCAATGCTGAGTAATACTAGAATATATAGGATAACAAATAAGTTGCCATTCTTTTATCTGCTGATACACACACACCCACATATATATATATACCTTTAGAAACCTTTCGACATCGTAGGCATGGCAGCATTATAAAAACCGAAAATGATGAACTGGTATCGTGTTGATGTATTTAAAGAAATGCATTTGTATGGATTTTCATTCATTCTGCTCCACACGTATGGTAATATTTGATATATCTTTCCTCTTGCAAAGGTCTTGTGTTAATTGTGATTAGCATTCCGGGGGTTGGCTTCAGTCGGTGCTGGCGACCAGTTGTGCAATGCCGCGGCATTTGGGACATGCATGTTGATAACTGGGGAGTAAGATCATAACCCCTTACCGCCATTTTGTAAGCACTTTACTTTGCCCTCCTTTTCTTTTTATCTATTTATATTATAATTGGTGCTTTATGCTGCTTATTAATTTGCTTATTCCATTTTAAATTATACTCTCATCTTTTATTATATATATATATATATATATATATATATATATATATATATATATATATAATAATAGAAGTTTGAAAATCCAATGAACGAAAAGTAAGAAGATGTAACACGATAAACCTAACTTTTTAAAAACACCCACAGAATAAAATATAATACAGCAAATCATCAATCAAATGGATTAAAAATACAAAACACTAGCTATCAAGTTACAGAAAATCAACCAAATTAAAAGGTATGGAAACAAAAAAAGAAAAACTTAAACTAAATTCAACTATCTAACTGGCGTACAAAACAAATGTAAAAATCAATTAATCCTCAAGCATATGGAAAAAATAAAAAAATTAATATCGAATCAACAAGTCAATGAAAAATATAATACAAAGGTATGGAATCGAAATAAGTATAACAAACGAAATCAAGCACAAACGCCTTACACGTGGACGAGGCTCTAAGCCTAAATCATGAATTGTTAACCTCTACAAAAATCTAATCATGTCCAAGTTTTTTGTAGAAGCAAACTCAAAAATGTATGTTTCTGAAGAAATAGATAGATTAAATCTATGAACTATTTCTACTTGGACTATATATATATATATATATATAAATATAAATTAGTAAATCCAATGTTATAATGTATGTAGTAACTCATAACACACTATTCCAAAATTTTCTACAAAATACAAAGAAATAAAAGAAATTAAGACATAAAGAGGAAATAATAAAGCGTAATGCAGGTCACAAAGACAAAGACAATCAACAAATTTCAAAAATGAGGAATGAAAATAAGAAAACAAAAAAAATCAAGCAAAAACGCTTGCATATGGAAGAGCTTTAGGCTTAAGATATAAGTTCATTTCGAAAAAATTCTCTTCAGGTCCATATATCCCTTCGAAATGAACACAAAAATGCTTGTTTCTCAAACACAATATAGATTTTATCTATAAACTTGTGTTATATGGACGACAAGCATATAGAATGGAACAATAAAGGGAACATAAATACCTTAAAATACATTTCATTAGTGCGACCATAATATATATATATATATATATATATATATATATATATCATGGTGATATATATATATATATATATATATCACCAAATATATGTATATATATATATATATATTTGGTCTAGTCATATTTTGCTCGTCATGGTTGCACTAATGAAGTGTATTTTAAGGTATTTATGTTTCCTTTATTGTTCCAATCTATATGCTTGTCGTCCATATAACATAAGTTTATAGATAAAATCTATCTTGTGTTTCAGAAACAAGCATTTTTGTGTTCATTTCGAAGGGATATATGGACTTGAAGAGAATTTTTTCGAAATGAACTTATCTTAAGCCTAAACCTCTTCCATGTGCAAGCTTTTTTGCTTGATTTTTTAGTTTTCCTATTTTCAATCCTCATTTTTGAAATTTGTTGATTGTCTTTGTCTTTATGACCTGCATTACGCTTTATTATTTCCTCTTTATGTCTTAATTTCTTTTATTTCTTTGTATTTTGTAAAAAAATTTTGGAATAGTGTTTTATGAGTTACTACTTACATTCTAACATTGGATTTACTAATTTATATTTATATATATATATATATATATATATATATATATATAAAATACAATTTACATTCATAGCTTAATAGAAACTATCATTTTCCAGTATTGATTATACTACTATCACTTTTCTTTAATTATCTTGTAGAAAATAATGCTATAAAAATCTTAATTTTCGAATTATTCCATGGGAATTCCTGTAAATTCTACTTAGTTCTATTTTTTACTTAAACACATAAAATTTTTTAGGGGTGATTGAGTTGTCGTGTCCGCACCTTACATATTTTCCTTACACACATCAAAATGTTAAAACTGAGTTCAGAAGGGCCAAAACATGCTTATCTTCCCAAACCTTAAATTCAAAAAATTTCAAGAAAACAATATTTCAAAATAAAAATGATATTTTATTGACAAATATTCCTTTTTTGCTTATAATTTGTTATTATACCATCGATTTTGAGAGTACTGATTATGATATTCATAATAATATCAAATAAGAGTTCTAGTTATTCACTATACTGATATTATTCTTTATGCTCTTTGCCTTTTGTAATTAATTTAAAACTAAAATTCACTGAATTTTATTGCTGATATAAAGATACATCTAAAGTTACGCAAGAAATATATATTTTTTATGTAATATCCAAAACGAGGAATAATGCCATCAGCAGTATTCAATCCGAAATCAACGAACATCAAAAAGTATATTACTTTGACCTTATGAGAAATTGCCAAATCTTCCAATTTAGAACTCGCGGATAAAAATGAGCCCTTTATCATCAATGTAGTCTAGCTTTTTTGTATTTTTGTGTATTTTATTGTTTGGGGTAGTATTGATTTAACAATTTGATCTCTCTGCACCCTCTCAATACCAATTGGATGATTTCCCCAAAATTCTATCTTTTTTGCCACCATAATTTATTCAAGAAATTATCACATTGAGCTAATGACATCTTTGTTTTATACTTTTCCCGATCAGTACGTTGGACGGTATTTATACTAGTACACGAAAGTCAGTAATTTCCTATTGTCGGCTCCAAAACTACTATGGTCATGTTTATACCGGGTGATTCAATATATATATATATAAGGTGATTCAATATATATATATATATATATATATATATATATATATATATATATATTTATTATTTATATTTCGATTATATTTTTAACCATTGGTCACAGAGCCATACTTAAAATCAGAAAATGTGCCCAAATCTTGTATACATTTTGGATATGTCATTTATTTTACAAAGGGTTATATATATATAATATAAATTAAAACACAAAGTGTAACTTTTAATGCAGTCCTTCAACTACAAAACAATGACTCCGTGCGTCTAAGTGACAAATAAAAAATTACATGTTACTAAATGGAATATTCACTAAGATATGGAACGTAGAATATTTTAACATTTCTCGCCAAGGTATGCAGAAGTATCTCAAAAGTGAAAAATGAGACGTACTGGGATTACATTCTGGCTGTTTAAAATAAGTTTATGTGCACGACGTCTGTTTTTTAATACGCAAAATTTTAGATCTTCAAGTTGAATAAATTATGCTTGCAACGTAGTTCAATCTCGTCCTAGTGTAGTTATTTGAATAAATTAGTAATGATCTATTTTGTCATATAGGTACCAGTAGCCGTTGTTGGGATGTTTCAAACTTATAATTTTACCTTGTTTGACTTCTGATTAACCTACAAATGAAATTTGAGACCAAAAAGACTGATAGAACCTGAAAAATCTATGTTTTAAACTGTTGACAGAAAGTAACGAGTGTCAAAAATGTATTGGTGTAACGGCATGTTTAAAAAATGTTAGTATAAAAAACATATTCAATGTTAAATTTCAAATCATGAGTAAAATGAGAATTCGGTGTACTTACTCTTAGCAACTTTGTAATATTTCTAACAAAAGACATCTTTAAATATCACTTTTGTTTCATATATTCATGCCAAAGTTTGCATTTATTTTGCGGAAGAAGAGTGGCTTAATAGGCAGATAAACTGGATTAAGTGGTATAACTCAAATGTTAATATTGCCGCGAATATTCTACTTAGAAATATAGAGTTTTTTAGACTGCTTAGACATAACGAATCGTTTTTCTAATCAGTCAAATAAGTTTTGTGCTAGAGGGACCGTATAAAAAGTTACATTCCAAATTTTAATACAAATACGTCTCCATGTAAAATAAATAACATATCCGATATCTATACATGATTTGAAATTTTTTTATAATTGGAAGTATGCTTCTATAACCAACGGTCTAAAAGATAATCGCCTGTACATTTATTTTGAATCACCCGGTATATAGAAGTTCAATCTTGGAAAAATGATTCCTAAAAAATGGAGACGAAGTTCAAATGATTTCGATGGCAGTAAATGAGTTGTTTCTAAACACAAGCAGTTTAATCTCATTTTATTAATAGACTAGCGTTGCCCGGGAAACAGAGTTCGTAGAAACAGGAAACATTCACTATTCTTCCTCAATTTTGAAAATTGTTCAAAGGAAATTTTATTTTACCAGCTGAACACCTGTTGAAAATGAGCGGTGTCACAACGGACAAATCTCAGACAGTAATGACATATTTGTATAAATTTCAGTAATTAAATGTTTCTTACTTTGTTGGTAAATTATGGAATTAACAGCTTTATCAAACTCTTTGACTAGTAACTAGTACTGATTTCAAAGTCTCTATTATAATTACTGACTCGTGTGTAGAATTCTGTCTCTATTGCATTTAAAGGAAGTATTTATTTTATATACATTTTTGCGTGTGGACCCCCCCCCCCCCTCCGAAAAAGGAAAACAATTTAAAACTCTTATTTTCCCTTTTTACTTTCCTTATATACATAATGTATAAGGAAAGTATTGTGACGGGGTCGAAAATTCGAATTCGAATTTTCGACGGAAGAGCACGTTTCAAGCATCCCAGATCACGAATCAAACATTTTTGAAGTGATGTCTGTGTGTGTGTATGTGTGTGTGTGTGTGTGTGTGTGTGTGTGTGTGTGAAAGTATGTGTGTGTGTGTGTGTGTGTCAGTAAGTCTGTGGAGACGATAACTAACGAACAAATGGACCGATTCGAACCAAATTTGGTACAAAAATCACAATCCGTAAACACTGGAAGCCTATTGTTTTTATACGCAATCGAATGTTCAGAACCCCCCTAAATTTTCGAATGAAATTTTTAAAAAATCGTCAAAAAATCAAAACCACTAAAAAAGTTACGCAAATAGACATTTCTTATGTAATTTTTCATTAGAAAACGATTGGCATAAATTTTAGAACGCTAACATGAACCGTTCTTGAGATATTGCACATTTTTTAAAAAAAATTATCAAAAAGTCATAAAATAAAAAAAAATATTTCCTATTTAGAAACATGTTCACTTTTCATATGTAATACCATACGATAAATTGGGTGACATCATTCTCGTGGATCTAGCTCGTTCCATTCATGAAAAAAGATTCTTTGAGTAATACGTTTGTATTTGAACGCCAATAGTCATTTGTCTGTTGTAAGAATAACTTATTTCTTCGTCCATAATTCTTGACGAGATTTTGGCGACGAATTTGGCGGAATGTCGCCAACTTGGCGACTTTTTGAAATGCTGCCAAATTAACGAAAATCTCTCCGAATGAATGAAAATGATGCTAAATCAGTGGAAATGACGACTAATACTCGAAAAGTCAATATCTTGGAAAGAATATAAATATCTATTATAAGAAAAACCTATTTTTTGTACTGTAAAAGTAGTAAATTCAGTACATTATATATGGAAAGTCATGTGTTGTCCACATCAGATTTTTTTACTATTAAATCTACCCAGGTACCAAGTAGCAAGTCTCTATCGCATCAGAAAGATTGTTTCCAAATAACACACATTTTGAACCTTTTATATTTGGTGCATATAATCCCCATAAATTACTGAACAATTCTATATTGGCCGCTGTTATTCAACGGTTGACACGTATATAAAATTAAGAAAGAATCATAAGTCTATCTTAATTGTAAGAACTTTAGTAACACAGTTCACATTTTGAACGTCTTACATAATAAAATATGTGTGTGTGTGTGTGTGTGTGTGGGTGCGGTCTTTAGCGGGAAATCTGAGCATCGTACGACTTGAAATTCGGTATGCAGGTACTTTTCATTTTACACAGGTGTACCTCTGCTATATATTTTTTTAAATTCCAATTAGTTTCTTAGTTATTTTATGTATTAGCACGGCTTTGACTTATTTTCACATAAATCGGTTCATTAGCTACCAAAAATTTTATTACAGAGTTTACATTTTATATAATTGGAAAGATCGAAAACGTTCTTTCCAACGATGGTTGAATCGCATGCGTTGAACAATTCCTACATATTTATTTTTTTAAATACATCGAAAATGCATTTTTTATGTTAGGTGATACTTCTTTCGAGATATAACTAAGAATAACGCAATTCTATAGTTTTGTGCGCAAAAAGAAAAAAAAAATCATCCGTAATTTAAAGTTTTGTAATTTTTTAAGTGATCGCAATTAAGCAACAAGCAATATTTCGTTCACTTTCTCGTGCAGCAGTAATTTCTCCCCCTCCTGAGCATGCCCAACTCTTAATGAACTTCTTCTTTTCTCCTTCTGTTTCTTTCATTTATTTATTTTTTTAAATACGGAAGAAACTTCAGAGCTTTTAAATGTATAATTTAAGTAGCGGGTGCTTATTTAATTATTCATAAATAGTGGACAATTATTTAGGACCCGAGGAACACCCGGTAATTCGTTCTAGTTTTTGCAAACAGTTTAAATTTTATTGATGTTTATATCAACTATTTGCTCATGTTAATATCTCTATCTTACGATTTGCCAAAAAAGTTTCTCTTTTTTTGGCAAATCGCATATTGTGGTGTACAGCATCCCCCACCCCTCCCCCTAAAATAATAAATATTGTAAGTTTTTCTACTATCGAGCTTTTTTTACTCAAGCACCAAATTTCAAGTCTTTATGTTTCATCAGAAAGGGTTTTCCCAAACAATCCATGCCGAAAACCCAGACCACTCCACTGACCCGAGGGTTTACAGTAGCAGTTTGAGTGGCCGGGAACGGCAAACAATCCATGTGTAAAACTTTTGTTTCGAGCGACCCCTCAAATGTAAATTTTAGAATAATTCGATTTTCACTTAAGTTGTTATCCAACGATTGAACTGTGTACCAAATACCTGATCTCTATCTTACTGGAAACATGATAGTGGAAACATGTTTCATATTTATTCGGCAAATTAAACTTCTTGGAGTTTCTCACACCTAAAGTAACAAATATTGGGAAATTGAAACTGCCCACCTTTTAACCCTTTATTGTTCGACTTTGTATTGATTTGACAATTTATTCTCCATCACCCCCCTTCCTCTTCAATACCTATTAGATGAGTTTCCCAAATCATTATTTTTTGTCATTATAATTTATTCAAGCGATATCACATCGAAGTAATGAAACCTTCCTCTGATTTATATTTTTCTCGATCAGTACGTTGGACGGTATTTATACACGTACATGAGTGTCGGGAATTTTCTTTTGTCGGCACCAAAATCACTCGTCACGCCTAGACATAAACGTTCCACCCTGAAAAAAAATGATTTATTTAAGATAAAGGCGAGGTTCAAATGATTAGAATGAGGGTAAATGACTTTTCCCGAAACACAGGCTGTTTGGTCTTTTATTATTAGATTAGCAGAAATATCCCGTGTTTCCCGGTATACATACAGTTCAATAAAATAGATACCCATCACCAAGTTATTGCTAATTTGCTAAAATAAATTTTTAAATAATTTTTACAAAACACTGTTAAGAAAAACTTGGATGCGCAACCTGAAAAATATGCATTTTCTTATTCTAATAAATATCCTGATACAAGTGAGATTAAACTGCAATGAATATCAATGTATAAAGTGAACTGAAGACGCTTTTCTGATTGTTATTTTCCTTATATACAATAATGTATAAGAAAAGTATTGTGACGGGGTCGAAAATTCGAATTCGAGATTTCAACGGGAGACCACGTTTCAAGCATCCCTGATAACGAATCGAACATTTTTTAAGTGATGTCTGTGTGTGTGTGTGTGTCAGTGAGTCTGTAGAGACGATAACTGACGAACGAATGGACCCATTCAAATGAAATTTGGTACAAAAAGTACAATCCATAAATACTGGAAGTCTATTGTTTTCATACGCAATCGAATGTTCAGAACCCCCCTAAATTTTCTAGTGACATTTTGAAAAAATCGTCAAAAAATCAAAACCTCTAATAAAGTTACGCAAAAATTTTTCATTAGAAAATGATTGACATAAATTTTAGAACGCTGACATAAACCGTTCTCGAGATATTGCACATTTTTCAAAAAAATTATCAAAAAGTCATATAAAATAAAAAAAATATTTCGCATTGAGAAACATGTTCACTTTTCATATGTAATACCATGCAATAAATTTGTGACATCATTCTCGTGGATCTACCTTGTTCCATTCATGAAAAAAGATACTTTGAGTAATACTTTTGTATTTGAAAGCCAATAGTCATTTATCTCCTGTAAGAATAACTTATTTCTCCGTCCGTAACGCTTGGCGGGATTTTGGCGACGAATTTGGTGGGATGTCGCCAACTTGGCGACTTTCTTCATTATTGATAAATTAACGAAAAACTCGCCAAATGTATAAAAATGACTCTAAATCAATGAAAATGACGACCCATTCACGAAAATTCAATATATTGGAAAGAATATAAATATCTTCTATAATAATAATCTATTTTTTTATTGTAAAAGTAGCAAATTCATTGCATTATATAAGGAAAGTCATGTGCTGCCCATTTTTCCGATTTTTTTACTATTGCCACATCCGATTTTTTTATTTGTACAGTGACCGCCGCTTATAAGAAACACGTTCGTTTCGCTCGTTTTGTTTCTTATAAGCAGTTGTTTCTTAAATCCGGAAATTTTTTAAATATCGTTCTTCCATTGTAAATACTAACTATTGAACACAGTTTTACAGAATTTAAAAGATAAATGTATATAAGTAAAATATTAGTACGTACATAATACATTTGTAAATTAAGTTTTGCATTCAAAAATATTTCTCATTTTACAAATTAAGCCTTACAACTTAAATTATTATCTATATGCATATAGTATGCAGTTAAATAAGAATAAAAAGTAAAACTCATAGGTCGTTCATTTATGTATAAGAGCATAGTACATTTTCATACATACCGTAATCTATTACTGAAGAATAGCAAAAAACTTATCCAGTATTGTTTGTGCTAACGAGTCTGTGATTAGTTTACGTACATCCATTTCTAAATCATAAAACAGTCCATAAACTTTTTCTGATGCCCCTCTGTGTTCAAGAGTTTTTCTAATTATAGTTAGGGCTTCTCGCGACTGTTTGGCTGTAGGAAAATTTTCTTCTTGTGGAACGTCGTCTTCATTTTCTTCTTCATTGCAAACATTCTGAATTTCCGCACTATGTCATCATCATTGTTTTCTTCAGATGTTTGTAAATTTTCGTCGATGTGAATCCATTCTTCGAAAGGTGCTTCAAATTCTTCTTCATCTTCTGCTGGTATGGCAACATTATTTTTCAAAAATCCTGCTTTACGGAAGCAATTAAAAATGCATATGTCAGAAACTTTTTTCCATGCGCCTGCGATCATATGGATAGCATCAAGCAAGGTTGTTTTCTTGCTTATTGACTACACGGAGGTGGAGAATCATACTTTTTAAGTAAACTTTGCTTTTCAAGCAAAGTAAGGGTTTGCGACATGCTTCACTAGCAAAACATAAAATGACTAACTAAAGCTGTACGAATCTTATTTGAGTGCATAAGCAAAGATGCCTTTCTTTATCAGTACGTTTCCTTAACTGCCAAAAGATTAAAGCTCGTTTCTTACTGGTTTGGGGTTGTACTCCCCAAGCCTTTCTGCGGAGAAATCCTCTGTCATCCTTTGTTACATAGCAAACTCCCACCCCCTCCCCGTACGCCCAGAGACAAGAGATAACAACTCGTCCTTCAGTTAACCTTAAACAAATCGATTTTTTTTTTTACACCAGCGTCGCAAGGAAATCAACAAATTTTCTGTAGAAAACTGTTTCTTATAAGCGGAATCGTGTTTCTTATAAGCGACACAATTTTAATGTTAAAACGAAGTTTGTATTTGTTTCTGTCGTTTTGAGTCTTATAAACGGCTGTTTCTTATAACCACTGAATCTTATAACCGGCGGTCACTGTACTTCAAAATAATTTTGAAGTTATTATGTCCCTACATTATATATGTAAAGAGAAACAATGGTGATGGGGTTAATAATCCGCTATCAATTTTTGATGAAACAACGCGTTTTGAGCATTTGGAATAATCATATACATTTCTTCAATATGCCTGTGGTTCAAATATCTGCCCGTGGATACGATATCTCAAGCATATTGAAAAAAATTAATATTCCATTTGAGTATTTCAGTTGATGAGCGTCAGAAGCCCATTTATTATCCATATGAACTGACCAATGCAAAGCCCTTAATTTTTCGAGAGATTCTTTTCGACAATCAGAAAAACGTTGTAAAATATAATTACTAAAAATAAAATAAAATATCTAAAAAAGTACTGCCATTGTGGTAATATATTCTTAACAATATCCAAATGTGATGATTTATCTATTATCCAGGCTGTCCAGCTCATCCAAAGGGTGTAGAGCAGTTATAAAGGACGGTCGGCAAAGTGATGATTGGAAAAGTACGCAATAAATTCCAATAATAGTATTTGCATTGTGGTGACATCGAATTTTCTCTCTGTAAACACAGTCTGCAAGTTCCGCCATTCATTACCATCCCTTCTCACTATGAGAATTGCCGGGGGAGATTTTGGGATGGGCCTCTTCGGTATGATTGTCATTTCTGTCAGTGGCGTGTCTCTTTCATCATATGACTTCAGTGTTGCTTCGCCTAAGTTATTTTGCGACTGACTACCACTGGAGTTTATTGCGATGCTGTAATGTACATAGTATAAAATATTTTTTGGAGACTAATCGTTCCAACCAATCGTTCCGACCAATCGTTCAAATAATTTGAATGATATCACTCCGAACTTAATTTGTACACTTTTCTAGCATCTATTGGTGGTTATTATTTCTCGGCCAACTGCTGCTCTTAAACTTACAATGTTTAGAATAATACCCTTATTGCTTAATTAAAATATTTCACTATACAGTGAAGCACTTTAATAGCGAGCTCAAATTTAGCAAAGTATCGTTCTTTATTAATTTTTTACTGTTACTTTGGATCTGCAGTACTTTCATAATGTTAAATCTATAGTTTATAGCGAACGATTAGATATTATTGTGCATAGAATATTGCGAAGTTTTAAGTGTGAGAGAAGTGAAGGAAAAATATTTTTGCAAAACTTCTTTGAGTTAAAGCAATACCGCGGGAGCAACAATTAATTTGGTAACAAAGATTCATTTCCAGATACGTTGAGCCTAAACAGTTCCTTGAACGCAACCCCACGATACTGTGAGATAGCCTGGACACATGGCCTGCGAATTGTTAGATGATGCTTTGATGTTCTTTAGCAAATAGAGAAAAACTGCTGGAAACAAGTTTTTTTTTTTAGAAATCTAAAAATATTTCATTTCCTATCCTGTGTATATTGTTTAATGTGGAATACGTTACGAGAAAAATGAGTTTTTGGAGATTATGTCGCAGTCGATGATTGTGTTAAAACAGAAGTACAAGATGTCGATAATGTCCAGATTGGTACAATTGTTGATATTACGTCTGACGAATCCAAATACGAAGAAACCGAAACTGATTAAAAAAGAGGGAGGATTATAACAAAAATGACCACTGTAGTAAGACTCCATATGCGTGATTGTCACGGTTTGCGTGAATTATTACTGCAGTTAACGAAACTCCCAACACCAACTACAGTGATAATTTAGAATCAATAGCAAAAGTGCTATTCTAATTAATGTATTGTAAAATAAAATATTTAAAAGAAATGTATCGATTTTTTTTCAACTTGAATGAAACAGCAATACATTTCAACTTTACTGTAATTATTACAGATACTTTTAACCATTCTTCTATGCTGTTAAACTAACAAAGTGTTTATTTTTCATATTTTTCACACTCTTTATATTCTACCTGTGCTGTAAGTTGGATAGCATTTTTACAGGTACATTAGGACAGGGAGTTGTTTTTGTCAGCGCCGAAATCATTCGTCATGCTCGGACAAAAACGTCCCACAATGGAAGAGTGGTGGTGGTGGGGGAATAATATGGAGGGCGGGTTAAATGATTAGATGGCGGTAAATGACTTTTCCCGAAAGGCTGGCAGTTAAGATCCATTTTATTATTAGATGGTATGGCGTCAATTAAACAAATGCTGTACTAGAGAATGTCTGGTTTAAATCATAGTAGTGAAGGGCAGTAGCGAAGCGTGAAGAAAAAAATCTGGAAAGACAGTGTCTATAAAAATAATCCAATACCAAATTAATTTCTTTTTATTCGTCCATCAAACTTAATAAGTGCATAAAATATCCCCTCTAATGTATAATTAAAGTGAGAGTTTCTTAGTAGCGGATTGTTTAAGTAGCCACTGTCTTCTTAAATTCTCTTCATACTTCGCTACTGGGGAAGAATCGCTTAGTAAATGTTCATTTACCTGCTGCTTCAAACTGCGTTGTAAAATATATCCAGTGTTTCATCACCTTAAAGTTAAACTATTTTGTAATTATTGCCCAAAATCTGATGAAAATATAACAAATATATGTTTCACGATGTCAAAAGTATGAAGTACCCGGCACAGTCATGGTTCGGGTCATGGTTGTTCATGGTTAAGTCGGTTCGGGTTACTTTGTCCTTGAGGTCCCTTACCGGGTTCCCTAGGAAAAATTAAATTATAGGGCACCATATTACTTTTATAGTTAAAAAGTCACATTTATAACGGAAGATGGGCTCCCAGAACTTCATGGACCCCCAACATTTGCCTACTTTGTGGGTTCGTATATTTGTATTTCAATCAGTAAAACTTGTTAAAATTAGAAAAGCAAAAAAAAAAACGAAATTTTTATTTTACGTAAAGTGTAAAATTATACATAAACTTTATATATACAGTCTTTAGACAGTATCGTCATATTTGAGACTGTGGAAATTCCCACAACAAATAATTACAGTAAATTGAGGAAGGTCAATTTAAATATATCATTTTAAGTTGCTTAACTTGCAAATAAAATATAATTCTCCTTATCTGCATTACTACAAGCTTTTTGAAACTAATTGCGGTATTTAACGCCCTGAATTCGTGGGTCAGAACCGGTCCAGACCCTGCTGTCTGGCAATGAAGGGAAGATGACGTCGTTGAGGCTATAAATCTACCTTTATGAAACATCGCCCCCTCGCTTAGTCAGTCAGTTCAGTGCATATTATATAAATTGTGCTTACCATGTAATTATTGTAATACTGTTTGTGGGCATTGATTACTATACGACCCCCTAATAAACCATAATTACTTTACGACCCCATAACTTGTGGAACTGGAAGAGAGATTAAACGAAGAGGTTGGCTTTTATAAGCATAGTCTTGCTAATACAGATTTATGTGAATGTACATTATATATCGGTCAATATAGTTGCATATACATTTATACCATTCAGATAATAATAATAGTTGTAACGCAATTGTAGTTGCAATCCGAAATGAAATGACAACTATTGTCTATGTAAAGAAAATGCGGAATCTTTCAATTTTGAACTTGACGGATAAAAATGATCCTCACATCATCATCAGAGCCTAGTCTTTTGGTATTTTTCGTCTTTATTCTTCGACGTAGTATTGATTTGACAATTTGTTCTCCTGACCGTTCTACTCTTCCCCTTCCCCCGATATCTATTCGATGAGTTTCCCAATATGTCCTCTTTTTTTCCACCCACTTTTATTCGAGAGATATCACATCGAACTAATGACATCGACTCTTTATATTTTGCAAGTCAACGCTGCTAGACTGCTTTTATACAATCAATGGCTGCATTTATTAGCATGTTGAAATTACCTAATATATTTTTTTCCCTACAACACATGGCAATGCCTTACTTCCCCTACGCTACATGGTCATGTATAGGGAAAGTATTGAAGTTGTGTATAAAATCGCAACTCGGGATTTCGACTGATCCACACGTTTCGAGCACCTTAGAACACGAAAAATCAATTTTCAGCGTGATGTCTGTGTATGTCTGCCTGTATGTATGTCTGTACAATGTATGTATTCACTCTGTCTGAAAACTAATTGACTAAATTCCACCCACAAAATTTGATAGTTAAGTCACTTGTGGGGTACCTTGGTGCTGATTAGATTTTGGTACAATTAAAAAAAAGTGTCTGCCTTTTTTTTCTAAATGACCCGCAAAAATCCTATGTATCTACTCTAGCTGAAAACTAATCAACTAAATTTCACAGATTTAGGCAGATAAGTAAGCCATCTGTAGGAAACTTTAGCGCTGACTAGATTTTGGCACAACTTGAAAAAAAAAAGAACCTGCCTCTTTTTGCAAAATGGCCCACGAAAAAAAGTCAAAATCTGAAATAAAAGACTACACATGCGCAAATGTATTCATTAAATACTTGTTGTATAAGTACTTTTTGGTAACGAAAAGAATAAGACCTACCTCATAACTTTAGGACAAACCGTTCTCGAGATATATCAGTTTTTTCGTAATATTTGCTACGTCGTTCTTGAAAATACGCCCAGTTGTCAAATGAAAACGAAAATTGAAATAAAACTGCAAATTTGGTATAATTTCAAATAATTATCTGTGTTATTTTGTGCAATGAAACTCGGTTTAATGAATTATAAAAGAAAGAAAGTGTAAATGAATTTGAGTCTGTAAGGAAAGTTATGTGTTGCCCATATCAGATTTTTACTTTCCTTATATGCATATTATAATGTATAAATTGAAGTATTATGACAGGTTCGAAAATTTGAATTCGAATTTTCGGAGATGAGCATGTTTTAAGCTCCTCTGAACTTGAATGGAACGTTTTTGAGGCGATGTCTGTGTTTTCAAGAAATTGAACATTTTATTTGACTAGAGTAACGGTAATACCTGTTACCGCAATGAACAATTGTATTAATTGCATTACGCATCATATGATTTAATTTTAATGCGTGTGATATAATTTTAATGCGAATGATATAATTTTAATGTGTGTGATATAATTTTATTTTTGTATATATTTTATATGTTATCAATAGGTAGTACGATATAATTCTCCTTACTGCAAGCTTTATGAAACTAATTGCGGTATTTAACGCACTGAATTTGTGGTTAGAACAGCTCCAGACCCTGTTGAAGAGCGTGCTACTCACTTCAGCGTTCTTTTATATGAGTAATGTTAAATATTGTGTGTATTACGTATATAGGTTGCTCTGAAAATAAGTGATATTTGAGTTTAATCATGTTTATGCAAAAATGTATTTAACTGTATATACCTTTAGAAATTAGTTTGTACAGACATATGTTCATATAAAAATGTTTAATATACATATTTTTTTGATAGATCCAAACATATGAGTAGAAGTACGCTTTGTATGCTATTGTATATTGTACTGTAGGTAGATGTAAGATAGTTAACTGGTATAACTGACAACTTATTTACAGTATCTGTAGTATCTTACATTTTTAAAACATAGGTTTTATTTAGTATCGTCGAATTTCGAATTCCGTGGTGAGGCATAGTTAAGTTGTAAACCCAATGGGTCGGACCCTCGATCAAGGTGATTGATTGATTGATTGAGTGATTGTGTGTATATATGTATGTATGCATGCTTAGTATGTATATTAGTGTATGAGTATGCTTATCTATGTGTGTCCGTGAGTTTGTGGATATATCTCCTGAACAAATTAAAACAATTTGGACGTATATAAATATTGAAAATAATTTGGACGATTATTACAATCAGTGAACACTGAAACTCCGCTGATTTTAAACGCGATCGAAGGTTCGTAAGATCCCCAATTTTCGAATGAATATTTGGCAAAGAAAATCAGAATAACCAGATGTCATAAAATCAGATGTCATAAATGTCATAAAAATCAGAACCCTCAATAATGATAAACAAGTAATCACTTCCGATGTAACATTTTATTAGAAAACGAATGACAGCAATTTTAGAATAAACCATTTTCGAAAATACCATGCATCGTTCTTGAGATATTGCACATTTTTTAAATAAATTTATCAGAAACTTTACATAAACGTATAATAAAAAAAATAGTTAGTATTATCATATTTTTCATTTTCTGTATGCAGTATTATACAAGTTTGTTAGCAAGATACTAGCTTTCTGTACTAGTTTTATATTTTGTATATCCAAGAAATTGCCAACAGCCATTCATTTCACGAGATATTCATTAATAGTTAATTAAATTTGATTATGATTTTAACCGTGAGTATGATTAAATTATTCTGCTTGGACTCATACCTTGCCAAAAGCGTTCAATTTTAATTTATGTGGTGTTAATGCAATGCCAAAACCAGCGTTGTGACTCTTGTATACAATTATTTTGCTGTGAAATAAGTAAAGTCGCTGTATTATGTATGGAAAGTCATGTATTATCCACATCGGATTTTTTGTCTGTTCTGCGGCTGTACTGTAGGATATGTAGTTTTTACAATTTTTAAACCAATTTACATTACGGTGAATACCGGGTGTATTAATACATGACTTTGATTTGATAGTTTGTGAAATTTTATAAACGTTGAATTTCGGAAAATTCGAGAATTGATGAGGGAAATGACGTTTATCTTCAGTTTCCCGCAATTTTCGATTGAAGCAGATTTTTTGTCACTTCGATTGAAGTGACAGTGTCAGTTCGGTGTTGCTAGGGGTTTTTATTCAGGATTCTTTTCTATACAGAGACACGAAGTAGGGGGAGTTTTAATTTTTTTTCATTTCTGATGCTAGGTATAAAAGTAAGGCAAAACTGTACCTCAGCTTTGAAAATAAATTTTCCATTCCCGCCATATAATATTTGATAAGTTCAAAGGAAACGTTCATCTGTTTACAGTTAGGGCAAAAGAGCTACGCAATCATTAATATTAATCAAGAGCAAAACATGAAGTATGTACTATAAATGAAACTGCTGCTTATGAGAATACAACTTTCTAGTGCTTCCTGGAAGAAAGCAGGCGTAAGTAAATAAGACGAGAATAATTGCTTCGAGGGCGTTCTTGTCCATCTTCCGCAGGTTAGAAACAAAGCCCTCTTTTAACAACCCCAAAGAAAGAACGGGGAAATTACGGGTAAAGAAACAATGGAATAAATAGATCTGGAATACCCAAAGAAAAATTCTCTAGCGTGGGGAACCGGCATTGAAATTAAAATCGCAACGATAAACATATCAACTCAATATAACTGTTTAATAATCCTGTGGAAGAAGGGAATGTGAAGATTAGGTGACTACACTTGTTTCATGGGAGTTTTGATTCTTCTTTCACAGATTATGCTTTCATCAAATGTCACTTCTTTTTAGTTGCTATTTTCAGAATTTTGCTATCTATATGGATTTGTCTATTTCTTCGTCTAATTTCTCACCATTTCCTTACCTTTTACACTATTTAAAACTTCATAGAAATTGAGAGGTTTTAATTTCTTTTTCTCTCTCAGTTTTACTTTAAATCTCTTATTAATTCGGCCTTTTCGTTCTATTTCTTTCGCTTTGAAGGGTTAAAGTGAAGCCACATTACCGTTTGTGCTAATTTCTTTATTGTTCTTAATCTCGATTTCAAATACCCGCTACAAATTCTCACTTTGGCTGTTACAAATCTACCTATTCGATTGTTTTTTGGCTTGCTACCTCGCAATTTTTTCATAGCAGCTGTTAATAGAATACACTGTTTAACCTGAGGAAGAGGGATCAAGCTTACCCGAAAATATTAGAGTCCCCTAATTTTCATATACCTGCTATCTTCCAGGAAGTTATAAATTTTTACTCTCACAAACAGCAATTTTATTTACTCAGGTCGATAAAGCAGCCCCATCCTGGACCAGACATTATATCAAGCAAAAGAAATGGAACTAGAAAGTCGCATCGATATGAAATGTTAAGTAAAAACGAAGAAAGAAGAATTAGAACCTTTAAATTACTAGCAAAAATAAGGGCATGGTGAGATATTATGGGGAATAAATAGGCAACCACATATAAAAGAGAAAAATAGCGAAGACAAGAACTAAGTAAAAAATTCTACTGCAAATATCCCATACACTTTAAGAAAACTATTTGTAAAACGAAAACTGAACAAATCCAAAAACAGAAAATATTAATTCAAGCACAGAAATAAAATATTATACCAAAATTTCAAATATTTAAGAATATTCACCTTTTAAATAGGAATCGATTTGTTAAACATATCAAAAACTTTCAAAAGTATATCAGAATATTAAAATTGAGATTCCTTATATCAAAAGTAATCAAACGATAATTAAAAAAAAAGTTAGCTTTTAAAACATCTTCAATGCTTTTATTCTCTTTCAAAGCTTTGTTTTTTCACCTCGGTCAGACGTGGATGATTCAAACGCACCGACACTCTTTTTGCTTCATTATAATGAAATGAAATGAAATGAAAAGTTTCTAAAAAGTAACGTTCTCCTTTCTTTAGTTTCTATTTACTGAAAGGCTTTTATAGGGCTCACAGTTAAAATTCTTATTAGTTTTAGCGTTTAAATTTCTCTTAATTTATTTCAAGGGAAACTTTACTTTAGCCACGATGCGTATTAAATGTATTGAACAAATACTCTAAGAGGGTCGATAATTTGAAAGTTTTCAAAGTATTACTTTATTGCTGTCTCTATATACATAGTATAATGCAAAAGAAAGTACTGTAATGGGGTCAAAAATTAACATTTTGAGCGTCGCAGAAATCGATGCGAAATTGTTTGTATCGATATCTGTGTATGTTTATGTGCATCTATTTATATGTATCTATATATGTGCGTGTATATATGTGCGTGTATATATGTGCGTGTATATATATGCGCGTATACAGGGTATCAACGGAGGGGGAGGGAAAAATCATAGACTATGACGGTTATCATATATTTTTTATATAGATATATTGGACACTATAACGGTGCTACACGCTGAGACTTTTTACAGGTGCATTAAAAGGTTTAACCCGCTTCCCATTGGATTTAGAAAGAGAAGGCAATTCCAAAACTGTAAAACGTTACAAAATGAGTACTACTTATTATTTTTGCCACTCTGCAAAACATGGAAAGAAAATATTAAAAGCCAATGTACACAATTTAACTCCTTAAAACAAAAAAATGGAGATTTAGCCTATGCGGCATAATAAAATTGACGTTATTAATATTATACACATAAAAATGTTCATTTCCAGCAACTATGTTTGTTTGTACACATATAATAAAATGTCTCCTCATGTTTCCCATGTCTCCATATTATTGTTACATGCATAATCACAAAATTGTATATTTTAAAATCATTACTTAGCAACTTATTTTGAACTCTCGCTGAGGGACAAAAATGCTTAGACTAATTTTGCAGCGCACCACAACTTTGTAATTGACTTTTCCTCCTACTTCTAACAAGAAACGAGATAGCCCTTGTGCTCCACCCTCCTAAACAAAGTGGGATATGTCCCTTAAAGTTAACATATCGTATAGCGCCATAGAGGTTTTTTATATACAAAAACGTGTACGGTAACCCTAATACTTCTAGAGTTCAATAAGTAAAATTCACTTTGCGAAAAGGATAAGGAATACTGGAGCAACGTGTATAAACACAAATGACACAATAATGCAGCATATTAGCATACAGATGTTTCGAGATTACGCTGGATCAACGAAATTGACGAAAGGGATCCAGCGTATACTCGAAACAGCAGTATACTGCATTATTGTGTTATTTGTGTTTATATACGTTGCTCAAGTTTTCCGTATTTCTCGAGTTACTGGTTCAAACATGGCTTTCCTGTTTGAACCAGTCATACCCTGTATAGAATGTAGAAAAGCCAAGCCTCCCAACTAGCTCGCCTGCATAGTATGTGAAAGCCCCAGGCCGTCCGGCTCGTCCAGAGGACTTAGAGCAACAAATTGGACGACCGGGAAGGGCCTGCATAGTATGTGTGTTTGTGTATGTCAGTCTAAAGATATGCGTGTGCATGTATGCGTGTAAACATGTCTGTGTAAGTTTCTGTGTGCATGTATGAATGTAAGCATGTCTGTGTAAGTTTGTGTGTAGGTATGTATGTGTGTAAGGATATGTGTGTGCATGTATGCGTGTAAGCATGTCTGTGTAAGTTTGTGTGTATGTATGTATGTGTGTTGATACAATTGCAGGGCTGCCACTAGATTACTTTTTCAACTATTAGTTACTTTTTGCTTTAAAGTCACTATCTGGTTACATTTTTAATTCAAATTTACTTTAAATTACATTTTTAAGAATAAAAAGCAAGATACATTAACTGTTATGTGATGTACTTAGAACAATCACCTCTTTACCTAAGGTAATTATTTTTATTTTAATTGAATTGAATTATAGGGTTTATATTTCACTACATCTTTTCTTAAACACATGTATTTCCTTTAGCCTAAGGAGAAAAATTCAAATTGTAGCCTTACAGATACTGTAAAAATTGCCAAGTTTCTTCTTATAGATATTTCCACTGACATCATTTAAGATGAATGGAAAATGTTAGAATTATAAAAAGTTGACATAAATGAAACATCTCCAATTGATAAGTACTGAAAAACATACATCAATCTCAAACTTTCTGTGGCATTCTGGAGTATCCAAATGTTGCAAAAATAATAAAGGTATGTTTGACTCTGTCTTATGGGAGTGGTGCTTTACAAATCCACGGAAACAAACCATAATTAGTCCCCATCACCAGGGAACTACTGGCAAGATCTGCCCACACTTTCTACATGGTACCTCTAGAAAATAAAAAGATGGAGCAGCGGTTGAACAAGAAGAAGAGAAGTATGCCAGGATGGTAGAAGAAAGTGAATTAAAAATTAAAAAGTGAAAACAATGTATTGAAAAACTGGAAGATCTGAAGCGAATTGGAAAAGATCACAATGAGAAGAAAAAACTCAGTGACAAGCTTTTAAAAGAAGCGCATTCAAAGTTAAAGAAATCTTTGAACATACATTATCTTGGGGAAGCAAAACTTCCTCAAGCAATTTTTGAAGGAATGGTAGTTGTAAAAGATGTCGAAAGTTTCATTTGTAAAAAAGCGTAGAACTTAAGTTGAATAATTTAGATAAGACACGTCTTATTACCAACTTTTTCCAGAAAAAGTAAATATTTTAAGTATATTGTTACTAATTACAGTATGAACAGACCACATTTGTTATTAAAATTGTTCATTTCCTTATTTTTGTAATTATATTATGCTTTTATATTCATGTATATTATTAAGGAAAATCTAAAGTATAGTAAAGTAGAACTCATGCAAAATAATTTTCATAATTGTTACCAACCTTTTACATAATTAATAAATAATTTGGGTGTATTTTTCCTAATAAACAAACTGCATTTGTCACATGTTTGCACATGTTGGGTTTTATCTGCAAGGCATTGTGTCACGTCACAGTAAATTTTGACAGGATCGTATTCATAGTATATGGCAAAAGCACACCCACCCACATGTTTTAACTATATACATATAAATAAAAATTGAAAGATTGTAATCGAAAATTATGCATAAACTACTGTATGTACAATAAAACCCATCTATAGCATATCTGTTACAAATGAGTAACTATAGACCAAGACTAAGAATAAAGATAGAAGGTAACATGTCACTACAATGGAAAGGGGGATGAGAAGAATATTAGGATACAAAATTCACAATAAAAAGTATAAAAATATAAATAAAAAGAAAAAGAAAACACGGCAAAAATGAGAAAAGGCAATAATAATTAGCTCAAGATAAAAGATTAAGACATAGAGAACAATCAATTGAAACTACACAAAAAATGGCGGTTAGTTCGAAATTGCATTCTCATCAGGACAGCCATCCAATTTGAATTAAAACCGATAGAATAGCCAGTTTCTGACAATGGCGATAGTATTTAACTATAGACACCATTGGAACTGTCTACTGGCTAGTGGAAGGAGAAAAAATAAATCAATTGAATTACAAATCAGAAAAAAAAATAAAATCCTAGAACAGAAATATTAACTCACAAGCACTGCTACCACGTGTAGGTTAAACAAACGACTGAGCATTTCACTTCACGTCGTCAATGCGAGTGGACATCGGAATGAGTACATTTGAACGAATCATAATATGTATATGCAGACTTTCAAAAATAGTAATCAGATAAAATAGTAATTTTAAAAAATAGTAATATATGTATATATATATATATATATATATATATATATATATATATATATATATATATATATATATAAAGTATCACTTTTTGTTACTTTTTGGTTACTTTATGATCACTTTTTTAATAATTCTGGTTACCTTTTCAACTCTTTTTACTGCTTGAATTGAGTTGCAGCCCTGCAATTATCGTCTCAAAAGCGTGAAATATATATTCAGTGGATCTCTTTCCACGTTGATTTCATAGAAAATGAGATGGCCGACGAACTGGCAATAGAGGGGTGCCTAGAATCATCACCATCGACTGTTAGGTTAACTTTGGAGGAGAAAGATACAAAAGTAAAGGCCTCGGACAACGTGGTTTGGAAAAAGTCTCTTGCACACGACTGATTTTTAGTGCACTCGAGTTCTCTGCAGATAGGAGGGCTACCCTTTCAAGATTCAGAAGTGGGCATTTGCAGCCTATGGAGCATGGGGCGAAAATATTTTCCCAATTTGGCCGAGTGCACGGCCTCGCCTGCGTTTCTTCTTTCCTGTACTGGTTTTACCAGAGAGACTTTCTCGAAAAATCCAATGTTTTTTCTAAACGAACTCAAGTCTAATGGTCTTTTGGACATGGTCTAGCTTGGACTAGACTATGTGCGATAGTAGACCAAGTTAGATAGTATACCAAATAAGATAGTTGACCAGGTAGACCAAGTAGACCAAGTAAGATAGTAAACCAAGTAAAATAGTAGACCAAGCAAGATAGTAGACCAAGTAGACCAGTTAAGAAGAAGAAGGTGTAGTGTGTAAATATGTGTGTATGTATTTGTGTATGCATGAATATATAAATGCTGGTATAAACAATATGTTAAAATATAATGTAGTTCAAAACTATTATGAATACTCATTAAGATAAACTTCCTATCAATTTCATTACATAGTAAGTAGTGAGAGCGGTCGTCTATGCGACTGATATCTACAGTCGCCAAGAGAAATCATTGCATTAAATTCGACACATATCATCGAAGTAGCTCGAGGGAGAATATTATTCCCCTCGAGCTACTTCGATGATAGCACAGTAAGATAGTAAACCAAGTCTACTAGCACATTATAAATATTCGAATTAGGAAAATTAAGAAATGATATAAATATTTACCATATAAAAGTCCGGGATGATTACACAAGTTCGAATATCTGTGGCTTTTGAACAATGGGAGAAGCCAATTCAAGGATCTTTTAATGAGGAGAAGTTTATGCTATAGACAGATTTTGCATGGATAGTTTACAAATTAGAAATGTACTAATGGGAAAGAGTGTACGACAAACTTATTTTACGATGAGAGTTTGCTGTGACGGACCAAATAATTTATCTCAATGCATATGTCGACAAAATAAGGAAATTGTTTTGGATATTCTACTAAAACGACGTGAGATTGTGAAACATTTGAATTAAATATGGTTGAGATGAGCGTGTGGTTTGGGATAAGAATTTGGAATAGGATTAAGAGAAAAGGTTATGCTTTTTACAGGAGAAGATAAAATTTCTGTTTCATGCGTATATCTGTGTGTGGGGGGCAGTACATGTGCGTATTAGTATATGTGTGTGCGCGGACGCTATACCGCAAGAAGTGGAGCGTTTTAAATTAAATTTTTCACAGTTATCACAACTTGTGAATATTGTAACCCTGTTGCTTTTAAACTCAATCGAGCTTTCGGGAAGCTTCATACCTTCGAATGATTCTTTTTTTAAAAGCTCAAAAAGATCAGTATAGATAATTATGTTAAGTAAACACTCATACTATATAATGTATCTTAAAAAAACGAATGACACTGATTTGAAACTTGTAGCTGTATTAAAAGGCAATACATATAATCCAAGTTAATTTACATGGGGAGTCTTGGTATGCGTTGACTCGTATTTAGCCGTCAAGGTTTTAAAACCAAACGGTTTAAAAGCAACGTCTTAAAAGATTCTTTGTAAATATGCAAGCTCGATCTTTTCAAGTATCTCTAACCTCTGACATTTTTATCTAAGTAGTTGCTTTCTAGTATATTTCTTAATATAAAATTGCGTTGCGTATAAAAAATAAATACAAACGTTTTCATTTATATATTGTTTTTATTATTATTTGAAAACAATTCATTTTTTGTATTTCAAAAATAGCAATTTTACAGCATCTTATTAGTTTCTGAAGTTATTTCTTTGTTCTTTCATCAGAAGAGTATTTTCGGATCTTTATATAAATATAACTTTTCGAAGTCTGTTTATTTAGTTTCTAAATTACATTTCTATATATTTATTTTCCATTTCCCAATATCCCTGTAACGCAGGCATCAGGTTTTACCATATGTTAACATCCACTTTCCTTTCAAATACAATTTTTTTAAAGCAAAAATTGTGTAAAAATGTAGCTTCATAAATTCTCTGAATTAGTTTCCAAGATAAAGTTTATATCTAAATATATATCACATTTCTTACTAGTCTCTCACATTTTTAGAGTCGCATAATTTATTAGTTTGAATTTATTTCTCTGTTCTTTTAGTCTTTGTTCTTTGTCTTTGTTTTTGTTTTTAGAAGTCTCTCACATTATTATATTCACATAATTGATTAGTCTCTGAAGGTGTTTCTTTGTTTTATCATTAAAAGAGTATTTTTTGCTCGTTATATAAAAATATTATTTTATGATCGTTATATAAAAATATTATTTTATGATCGTTATATAAAAATATTATTTTATGATCGTTATATAAAAATATTATTTTATGATGTCTCTTTATTTAGTTCCCAAATTGCTGCTTTAGATATTTATTTGCTTTTTTCTAATCGCCTTGCTACGCTGACATAAAGTTTTACAATCTGTTAACATCGACTTCCCTTTTAAATATAATAGTTTTCTTTAAATATAAATTGTGTAAAAATTTAGCTTCATGAGAAGACTGAATTGTTTTGCAGCATAAAGTTTATATCTCAATATATATCACATTTCTTACTAGTCTCTCACATTTTTAGAGTCACATAACTCATTAGTCTGAAGTTATTTCTCTGTTCTTTTAGTCTTTGTTCTTGTTTTTATAAGTCTCTCACATTATTATATGCACGTAACTGTTAGTCTCTGAAGGTACTTACATTTTCTATTGAAGGCAATCCTATGTAAACTTCCCGGCGTGACATGACAAATAAAAATCTGATGTGGGAAGCGCATGACCTTCCTTATATAATGTAATGTGTCATAAGGTAAAATTGTCCTTATCAAAATTACCACTATAGGACTTACCTAGGATGCCGTCGCTAGGGGTGGAGCATGAAAGCTCCCGGTTCTCAAGCTGGAGAGACGAACACACAAAATATAAATAAATGCACTTGACTTAATTGATCAATTTATTTTAATATTTAAGTGATAGATATTCATTGTATCTTGAGTAATGATACTATTATTAAATCTATTATTATAAGACATATGACACTGACAATATTTCATTAATACATATTTACACACATAATAAAATTGATATATATTTTTAAAACAGTTTCCTTTAAACAATCGATACTCAAAATATTTCTTTTAGTTCAATATCTAAGAACTCGTTAATATAATCTATTCTTACGAACTGATTGTTCATTATTGGAATAATCGATAAAAGTGTGCCTTTCGTGCTAATTAGTGACAAATTGAAAGTTGATTTACCTCTACTCTTTTGTGTTAAGTACTTATTCGTGCAATCTCAATGATGTACGAAACCGTTGCACATCTCATAACTGCAACAAGCTTCCATTTTATCGCTCACATTCGATATGCTTTTTTTTCACAAAACCAAGAAACATGATGTTAGCTCGTTCGAAAATTTGAAGTCGACTGAACTTTTTGGAATACGGCTTTGGGGCGCTTTTTTCTTTCCCCCATTGTTTCCTACCACATCTACCATTCGTTGTTGATGCAGCAGGGGATGACCACTGTTTATGTATGCATGTGTTGTCATTGGTTCCCTCTGCAGCATTTAGATAGTTCCTTAACTGTCCTGGCATTTGTAATTGAAATTACAAAATGTCGTGCACGCCGTACGACATAATCATTTGATTTTTTTCTGTGAAAAAATGAGGTATAAGATTCACGGCATAATGTTTTTAACATTGACGTAGCTCGAATTTTGGAATGACAATAAGTACTTCTTTGGAGTGTCCAATTAATTTATATTTCGCGCAACTTTAAATTAGCAATTAGCAATATCGACAGTATCCGTAATAAACAATATAGTCAATATTTTAACCTTTTGCTTACGGGTGGGACAGCGTTAATCTCAAATGAAGAACCTCTCAAAAAGACAGGTATTTGACATACCCTATCCCAAGCACTTGGATCCACCTTCAGGCATTGGCGCCAATTCTTATATATAAATGACTATTGAAGAATTGCTAGGCGTCGAAATACAAAATTATTATTCAAAAAATCTTTTCTCGTGAATGGAACGAATACGATCCACGAGAATGACGTTAACATATTTGTCGCATAATATTGTTTGAAAAGTGAATATAATTCACGATAGTTAATACTTTTTTTTAATTTTTCACATAATGCTACATATGAAAAGTGAACACATAATAGTTCGTACTTTTTTATTTTTTGATAAATTTATTTGAAAAATTTTGATAAATTTATGAGCAATATCTCGAGAACCGTTCATGCTAGCGTTCTAAAGTTTATGTTATTTGTTTTCTAATTAAAAATTTCATAAGAAATGATCATTTGCACAACATTATTGAAAGTTATAATTTTTTAATGATTTTTTTCAAAATTTCATTTAAAAATCGGGGGTCTTACAAACATTCGATTGCGTTTAAAATCAACAGGGTTCCAGTATTTATTAATTGTAATATTTGTCCCAAATTTCGTTTTGAACATTCTGTTTGTGATATATCGCATCCATAGACTCATGCACCCACACACAGCCACCACCTCAAAGACGTTCAATTCGAGTTCAGGGATGCTTGAAACGTGCTCGTCTGTCGAAAACTCAAATTCGAATTTTCGACCCCACAATACCTTCAATGTACATTATACTATATATACATATATATATATATGGAAAGTAATAAGATTACAAACTTATGATCAGCGTGTTAAATTTAGTAGAAATCGACTTTCAAACCTGATACTAAAGAATTTTTTGTTCGCAGAATAGGAATGCAACAATGCTACAACGTTCTCATTGTGGCTGTGTTGTAACGTTGTCACAACTTACATTTACTGTTCGGAAATGGTACATAAAAAATCAAATAAACCAAATTGAAAGAAGAAAATCTTGCAGGTATTGTATTCGAAACTTAAATATGAACAAAAATACCGCAAAAAGTAAATAGCAGTTAAAAATATTTTTTTTTACTTTTGAAGAACTTTCAAAAGTTTTAAATATTTTCCTAATATCAGTTTCTAAGTGATAATATTTTTTTGTTCAAAAAGAGCGAAAACTTTCCCGAAACTGCATGAAAGTATTAAAACTGATTTTCTGTATCAAAAACTAATCAAACAATAATTATAAGAACCCTGCTTTTAAAACATCGTTAGCATTTTTATTCTGTTTCATAGCTTTGTTTTTTGCAAGGCGGTCAGACGTGAATAAATGAAATGGACCGTCATTTTTGCTTCATTATAATGAAATGAAAAGCCTCTAAAAAGTAACTCTCTTTTATTTCTTCAATTATGATTTGTTAAAAGGCTTTAATGGGTTTTTGCAATATAATTCTTCTATGGTTTGGAACCTAAATTTTTATGAATTTGATGAGCGAATAATAGTAAAATGATGTCCTAGAATGCTCTTTATTTCTTGAATTCTATTCGTAGATAAATACTTCCAATTACAGAAATGTTTCAAATATAAATACTAAATGTTTCAAGTACTAAAATAATTTTAAAATACATTAAAATGTAGAAAATAAATTTTCTTCAGTGCCTCAAAATTTCCATTCTTCATTAAAAATACACAGTTCTCCATCCCTTCATGGCCAAAGAACTAAAGTAGATAATATGTAGAGATGTAGAACCAGAATAATGTTTTGACACTGCGATAGGTATCATTTAAGTAGTCTGGTTGTTGGTTATTTGAATATAGGTGATAAAGTCACTATTGTAGCTCTCCAAAAACGGTTGTTTCTCCTCATTACCTCTGTACTTACTTTTAACTATGAGTTTTTTTATTTATAATTTGATAATCCTCTTATAAATAACTATATTGTAACAGGTGAAGTATTCTTTATACACATCTTTAAAAGTTAGGTCACATATCATCCAAAACCGGTGGTTTTCTTTCCCTTTGGTTATATCCTTTTTAATTTCAGTCTCATTCACTGATATTTTTAAGCAGACTAACCGATTGATATTTTCTTTTAGTTGATGAAGTTAGTTCACATAGATTTTGAAACTGCTGATGGAGGAAACTAAATTTCTAAATAGGTTATTTCTTTTTGTTATTTACTACTTAATAATTGCCTCATTCCCTTATTATTTTTTATCTTTCTCATTTTACAACGTTTGACTATTTTTTTCTTCTCTTCCATTTTTTACCAATAATTCATATAGTTTTTCGCTCTGTTTTATTTTAAATCTCCTATCAATGCTTAAGATTTCATTTACAGAACCTGCTTCCCTCGTTTTCGTGAGTGGAGAAGGAATCCTTATCGACACGTGATGATATGTTTTTTTTTTTTCAATGGATGATACCACCCCGTGCGATCTTTTTTTTTGCTGTGTGCATTCTAGCTCTATTTAAACTGCTCATCGTTTGTTTTGTCGCAATTCTTTCTTGGCAGTGGTTAAGAGTGCATACTCTTCTATAAGTTCATTTGGCCTGAAGAAGGGGCGTAGGATGCCATCGAAACAATTGTTGTCATCTATATGTATATGCCTACTTTTTTCAAAGAAGTTTTGCAAACTTTTATTTTATCGGGTTATCTACTTCTCTTTAAAACCAAATCACCTACTAGCCCTAGGGACATTAAGCCAATAACGCGCATGCCCAACATGGATAACCTAATGGCAAAGTTTGTACCGAAGAGACTTACAATCTGTATTGAAGCATGTTGAACTAAAGACAGAAAAAAAATGGGGGACAAGGGAGAATGGGGAGATAGGGGGGGGGGGGGTCAACTCAAATTTGATAGATATTGTTGTTATTGGGAATACGTAAGAATGCAAAGTTTCAAGCCGATTGAATATCCGGAGTTGGGGATCACAAGATATGAATGGAACAGAGGAAGTTAATTAAAAGCATATAAACGTCAGGCATTTGTTGATATATGTAATTGTACCAAATTTCATTCCATTTGCTTAATTTGTTTGAGAGTTATCGTAATCACAGACTTACAGGCAGATATATAGACATCATTGAAAAAGAAAATGATGTGAGCAGTATGACTTTATATAATGCAATGAATTGACTTCTTTCAGGGTGAAAAAATGACGTATACTATCCGCGTCACAATGTCTTTAACATTGAATTGTACATTTGGTGTTTTTTCGGATGACAATATGTAATATTTCAAAGAACCCAATTGACTTATTTTTCGAGCAACGCTAAATTGACAATTATCATTATTGATAGCATCTACAATAAGCAATATAGATTTTTTTTTAACATTCTAAAATTTGGCGTCAGTTTCGTTAATCTGGAGCCAAATTGGCGTCATTTTCGTTAATCTCGAGCCAAATTGGCGTCATTTTCGTTAATCTCGAGCCAAATTGGCGTCATTTTCGTTAATCTCGAGCCAAATTGGCGATATTCGCTTAATTAGTCGTCTCCAAGTTAGCCACATTTATCGCCAAGCTGTACTTTACGGACAAATAGAGAGATGATATTTTATTATAACTATAATAATAATTATTAGCGAATTGTTTGGCATAAAAATATAAGACTATTACCCAAAGTATCTTTTCTCGTGAATGGAACGAACAAGATCCACGAAAATGAGGTTACCAAATTTGTCGTGTAATAATGTGAAAAGTGACATACTGCACAATAGTTACTTTTGTAATTTTGTGATTTTTATTTTTTTTTATAAATTGATTAAAAAAATGTACAATATCTTGAAAACGGTTCATGCTAGCGTTTTGAAGTTTGTGTCGCTTGTTTTCTAATGAAAAATTAAATACGAATCGATCATTTAAGTAACATTATTGAGATTATGATTTTTTATGATTTTATTCTTGAATATTTAGGGAATTTTTCAAACATTCGATCACGTTTAAAATAAATTGATTTCCAGTGTTCATCTATTGTAATATTTGTACCAATTTTCATTCGAAACGCTCCACTCGTTCATGAGATCTTATCCACAGTTTTAGGGACATTCATACACAGACACGTACACAAGTACTTACACACATACACACATTCACATACACAGACACAGACACACACAGACATACACATACACATACACAGACAAACACATATACATACACAGCCAAACACATATACATACACAGACAAACACATACACACATGTACTTAGACACACACACACACACACACGCGCGTACTTACTCACACTCGCAAACACCCGGCCACCCAAACTGCTGTTGTAAACCTTTGGGTCAGTCGGGTGGTCTGGGTTTTCAACACTCACATACACACGTATTTACCATACACACACACATACACACGTACTTACACACACACATACACACGTACTTACACACACACATACACACGTACTTACACACACACACACGTACTTACACACACACACACGTACTTACATACACAGAAAGAGACATCACCTCAGAAACGTTTGATTCGTGTTTAGGTATGTTTGAAACGTGCTCTTCCGTAGAAAACTCGAATTCGAATTTTCGATCCCGTCCCAATACTTTTCATAAACATTATACTATATAGGGAAATTAATAAATGATTGGTATGCGTTTGTATTGTAGGGAAAGCAGTGAATACCATAAACATTTTCGGATAACTCAATATTCAAAGAAATGCGCAAAAAGACTATTTGACCCTATATCTTACAAGCACTTATATCCTGGGAAATTCAGATTATTTTGCTTTTAATTTGACTCTTTTATATTAAGTTTTCAATAACTATCTGCACTGATGAAAGACAAAAATATTTTGTTTCGATTTTTAATATATGCTTTAATTAAATTCGTTCAAGGACAATGTAATAACAAAATAAGGGACATATCAGATTCAAAATTAAATATTCTTTTACTTCTTTACTTTATTTTTTAATTCTGAAATATGTTGGAGGTAGCGTTCAGTAAAAGACGTAAAATAGCATTTACGTTTAAGCAGTTGTGTAATGGTAGTTGAAATAAATTATTAATGATTTTTACATGCAGGATTTCTAGAAATGTTTTTAAGTCCACTATTAACTATGTAAGAAAAGGTCCGAGAGAGTGAACGTTAGATCTATCTATTTTAAAGTGACTGTGCCCGATCGAATAATTGCACTACCCTAACGGAGAATTTAAAAAGTTAGGATAACAACTTCAACAAAGCGAGATAGAGTTAAGAAGAGAATTACAAAGTTGTGGAACATTTTCTAATGAGTAGATATCGATACCAGGAACGAACGAAACGCGTAAATGAAATGCAATCAATATCTAGCATAAAGTTGTATCATTATGGCCTCTAACACAGTGACACTTGAGCTCTTCAAATTACACGGTAATATTTTTCTTGAATTTAAGTACGCATTGTCTCCGACAGAGGGCATTTTAAACAGGCTGTAGACTGGATTTATGGTCATGCAAGTATTGTTTATCTAAAAATTCCTGAATAGGATAACCATTTGCCGATAACTATCATGTAAAAGAATCTGATGTGGGCAACACGTGACTTTCCTTATATAATGAAAATGAATTTAATACTTTTACAGATAAAAAAAATATTATTCTTATAGTAGATACTTATATTCTTTCCAAGATATTGAATTTTCTTCAATTTGATTTAGCGTCATTTTTATCCATTTGGCGAGATTTTTGTTAATTTGGCAACAATTAAAAATGTCGCCAAGTTGGCGACATTCCGCCAAATTCATCGCCAAAACATCGCCAAGCGTTATGGATGGAGAACTAAGTTATTCTCACAGCAGATAAATGACTATTGGCGTTCAAATACAAAAGTATTACTTAAAATATCTTTCTTCTTGAATGGAACGAGCTAGTTCCACGAGAATGATATCACCAGATTTATCGCATGGTATTACATATGAAAAGTGAACGTGTTTCTCAATAGAAAATTTTTTTTTTATTTTATATGACTTTTTGATAATTTTTTTGAAAAATGTGAAATATCTCGAGAACGGTTTATGTTAGCGTTCTAAAACTTATATCAATCATTTTCTAATGAAAAATTACATAAGAAATATCTATTTGCGTAACTTTATTAGCGGTTTTGTTTTTTTGACATTTTTTTCAAAATTTCACTCGAAAATTTAACGGGGTTTTGAACATTCGATTGCGTACGAAAACAATATACTTACAGTGTTTATGGATTGTGATATCAGTACCAAATTTCGTTCGAATCGGTCCATTCGTTCGTCAGTTATCGTCTCCACAGGCTCACACACACACACACACACACACACACACACACACACACACACACACACACACACATACACACACACACACACACACAGATATCACCTCAAAAATGTTTGATTCGTGATCAGGGGTGCTTGAAATGTGCTCTTCTGCCGAAAACTTGAATTCGAATTTTCGACCCCGTCACAATAATTTCCTTATACATTATGTACTCGTATATAAGGAAAATAATAAATGCCTCCTGCAACAATTTTATAGTCGATTCTTATTAATTCGACAATGCATGGAGTTAGATAGAAGGAGATAAAACTCCTATGGATGAAACGTATGAAAATTCCATAATGCTTTGAGAATTATATCTAGGTGTTGCTAGTGTCAGTAAAGCAGCTGTTATTGTTAGTTGACATAACAGAAATACGTAGTATTTAGCATATGTATTTTTGATTATTTTTAAATTAAAGGTATCCTTATTATGAGTATAACCAGTATTTTTTCATAGATGTAGGACAGAATACAGAATATAGGGAGATAAAAATAAATTGAAAGATAAAATAACTTTAAATACGTAGGAATATTCTTTATTGCTTCAGTTCAACTTTGCATTGTGCTAATAATTTATTTTACAAAATTGGCAGTTTAAATAAGTATTTTATGTCTTTCACACTAGCAAAACATACAATGCAAACTACTTCTCTTATCCCAGCGCCACCTGAATGATTGTCTCGAACGATATTGGGGTTTTCTTATTATGAAGTTTTAACTCCTTACTTGCATCCCTGATCACGAATCAAACATTTTTGAAGTGATGTGAGTGTGTGTGTGTGTGTGTGTGTGTGTCAGTGAGTCTGTGGAGACGATAACTGACGAACGAATGGACCGATTCGAACAAAATTTGGTACAGAAATCACAATCCGTACACACTGGAAGCCTATTGTTTTTATACGCAATCGAATGTTCAGAATTCCCTTGAATTTTCGAGTGAAATTTTGAAAAATCGTGAAAACATCAAAACCGCTAATAAAGTTACGCAAATGGACATATCTCATGTAATTTTTCATTAGAAAACGATTGACATAAATTTCAGAACGCTAACATGAACCGTTCCAGAGATATTGCACATTTTTCAAAAAAATTATCAAAAAGTTTTATAAAATAAAAAAAAACTGTATTTCCTATTGAGAAACATGTTCACTCTTCATATGTAATACCATGCGATAAATTGGGTGACATTATTCTCGTGGATCTAGCTCGTTCCATTCATGAAAAAAGATACTTTGAGTAATACTTTTGTATTTGAACGCTAATAGTCATTTATCTGCTGTAAGAATAACTTATTTCTCCGTCCATAACACTTGGCGAGATTTTGGCGACGTATTTGGCGGAATGTCGCCAACTTGGCGACATTTTTAATTGTTGCCAAATTAACAAAAATTTTGCCAAATTGATAAAAATGACGCTAAATTAATGAAAATGACGACTAAATGAAAAAAATTCAATATCTTGGAAAGAATATAAGTATCTACTATAAGAATAAAAATTTTTTAACTGTAAAAGTAGTAAATTCATTGTATTATATAAAGAAAGTCATGTGTTGCCCACATCAGATTTTTTTTAGTTATATTTATTCATATTTATAACATTACTACTTAAATCCTATTAATGAGAATTATAAGCTATTGCTAATGATGTTGCAGTTATAAAATTAGAGCACCAATTACTGCACTTACCACTCTTTACTAATTACACCACACAGACTGCTTAATTGACTTATTTATCATTTAATAAAATTACACTTTAATCTGGCACTTCAAAACCAAAACAGCCAATCAGAGTGAAGTCAGAAAAACATGGTTTATAAGAATTGACAATTGGTTTTTCATGAATACGAAACATTCTTTTTTATTTTAACTGATTTCAAATTTTGAAACTTTCTGTTTATTTTTAAACTACAATGAATAACACTACGTTGCCCGGGTTGTAAATAAACTTTCACTACTTAAATAATACATTTACAGATAATAGTACTTCATTTGCTTAAAATACTAAACTGTCGCCAAATCCCCATGCATGCTATTTGAAAGGAAAATAAAATACACGATCTCCGCAAAGCAAAATTCAAATAAAAAGTTCAAAACCTCTAAGAGATGAAAGTGACAGTATATCATGACGGTAGCTGTTATGCCGAACAAGTAGCTGTCAGATCGTGTTGGTAGCTGGAAGGCCGATAATTGTTAGAACGTGATGGTAGCTGTTATATGGTACCGGCAGCTGAGGATTAGGCGATTTTATACTTCAAAAATTTGTTAAAGAAATCTAATTAAAAATTTAGAAATATGCCATTGATGTGCATTAGTTCAGGTATAAATACTGCTATTAAAAAAATGCAAATTAATAAAAATGTTTGTAAATCCATAAAAGTATCTTGAAATTAATAAAATTGCGCTAAATAAATGAAATTAATTGTGTTTTGTTATTGGATAGTATCGTGATGATGTTTCGTCAATTTGTCGCTAAGTGGGACTGTCAGTTCTACAGTCCCGCTTGGCGATAAATTTGGTGATTTTTCAAAATGTCGCTAAAATGACGAAAATGTCGCCAAACCTTCCACAGAGATAGCATTATTCCGACGATATTTTTCCACCAATTTATTTAAAGCAAATGATATCACGTCGCTTAGCAACGGATTTAAATCGAATGTGTTTATGCGGCAGACGATTTTTATTAAATCTTTTTAGATTTGAATAATAAAGATAGTATGTACATAAAATAAATTTCATTGCCATTGCATTTCGACTGGATAATATCAGTTACGATCTTCAGGTTTAAACATTATTATTATTAGTAGTGTGCAAATGAGAGAGCTGGACCACAGCCATAAACCTCCCATTAAAACCACACCCACTTTTAGAATGTAATGGCTCTATTTTATCCATACAAATGTGATTACACAATGGTGTGGAACCTCCCATTAAAACCACACCCACTTTTAGAATGGAATGGCTCTATATCACCCATAAAATTTCCACCCACTTTTAAAAACAATGGTGCGAAACCCACCCATAAAACTTCCACCCACTTTTAAAACCAATGGCTCTCAAAACCCCATTAAAACCACACCCACTTTTAGAAAGTAATGGCTCTATTTTATCCATACAAACCCGATTAAACAATGGCTCTCAAATCCCCATTAAAACTACACCCACTTTTAGAAATACAATGGCTACAAAACCTCCATTAAAATCGTATCCACTTTTAGAGATCAATGGTATGAAAACCGCCATAAATTCCTTACCCCCCTATAAAAAACAAAGGCTCTCAAATCCCCATTAAAACCACACCCCCTTTTAGAAAGTGATGGCTCTATTTCGACCACACAAATTCGATTAAACAATGGCTCGCAAAACCCCATAAAACCCGAACCCACTTTTAGAATACAAAGGTTATTTCTTATCCATAAAAATCTACAACCCCTCTTAAAACGATGGTATCGAAACCCCATAAAAACCGAACCCACTTTCTAAAGTAATGGACCTATTTTATCTATCGGAGCGAGCAAGCGAAAAGTCGTTGGGAGCGAAGGTACCCCCTTCGGCGAGCACCCCCGCGGACGGCCACCCCCTAAGCATGCCGCGACCCTAAGGATTCTAAAAGCATTGCACCGACATGGGTTCGTTGTTTTGCAACCATCATCTGCCAAAAGTATGCATACATTCCGAACAAGCAAAAAGTCGCTGAGCCCTACACATGCCACGACCCCTTTTAGAATCTGCGGGTCCGTTAAAAAATGATACCCCAACAATATTTTAAGCACTTAAAGAAAAGAATTCTAATGTAAAGAAAGAACAAAAACCATGGAACTGTTGGACAAACTAAACGCACTTAGTACATTGGAAGGAAGTTTCAAGAAGATGCATGAGCTCAATATCGACGAAAAATACCCTGTCATGAAAATTAAACAGGTCAAAACCAAATATGGTGACAAACTAGTAGTGGAGTTAGAAGACGGCACAAAAATGTATCTACCGAAACGATGCGATGAAAATGCGTCCGACTATATGAAGCTTAATGAGATTAAACCTCTATTCTTTGTATATTTGGGAACTAAAGATGTCGGGAAAGCACTACCAGCGCAAATGTTTAAATTTGAACAGTAAATTTTCTTTTAATGGTATCATCACCATTAAAAAATATACAACTTCGTCGATTTTTAGGACCAATCCCGGACATATCACATCTTTTCCCTAGAAGATTAACTCTGATTTGACCCTCCTTTCCAGTCAGCCGCTCTCTGATGCCCTTGATGGCTTTCCCTGTGGTGGCATGTGTTGCCTTTCCCTTGGAGTTGTTGTAAGTCGCTCATCGAGAGCACATTGAAAATAATCATTAAAAATTTTTGCAAAATGCCTCCCGGTAGGCTCAGAGTATATTCAATCTCAAATTCGACCCACCAAGGGGCCCTTCTTGATGAGCCGAATTCAAGACCAAATACACTCTGAGCCTACCGCCACTGAGGCTTACAAACAACATATAAGGACAACACTGTAAGACTTTGACGCCTAGCGTCGGGCCCGCCCACCACTTATTATCGATGAGTGCTGCTTTATTGGAACAACGACTAAAGCAAGCTGACATGTCATTTTTGGCTCGGTACAGTTCAATAAACCATCAACCCGGATTGATTAACAACCTGGGAGAGGTCGGGATTTGAACCTGGGACCTAGATGTTAATAGGTCTGCGCGCTAACCGTTTGCCATGGGTACCCATCTAAATATACACATACCTTTAATTTAACCATTACACCACAGACGAAAATCTTCAAAAATAGCACTTTAAACAAGTTATTTCCCTCTTATAATGTAAGAATTCTTCAAAATATCTATCACTATAGTTTATCTGATTAAAAAATATAGAATAAAACACTTAAAAGCAATCGCGAAAAATAAATTCTACTCCTATCCATATAGTGCTTCCTCCCCATATAGTGCTGCCATCTCCCTTTGATTCTCGTAATCTACGCTTTTTTTCTACCGCTACCTCTGAGAGTACTCTTTAAAGAGGAAAAGATGTTAGGCAAGGTCAGCGCTACAGACGTTTGAAAGCAGGAAGTAGAAAGGAACAAGGTCGACCTTGTTTCTACTTCTTCTAAAGACCTTCTTCTAAAGTGTCGACACTCTCCAAGCGGAAAATAATACTGCTTCGTATTTTATCTGATTTAAAAAAAAAAAAGATATAAATAAATGAATGAAATTAAGACTGAGATATATTGCTATAGAATTCTTTATCAGTATGTTCAATTAGATGTTTATACCGATGACATTTCAGAAGTGAAAAAATCTTTAAAAAAGTTGCATGATCAGTTTGAAAAAATTGTCAAACTTATAAAAGAATATAATGATCGAAGACAAAACATCGAAGGAAATGTTGGAACTAATAAGAATGTTAGGTCTGGACAATAAAGTTACCTCAGACGGAGACTTGAAAACTCATGAATGTGAACACAAATATGTAATTCAAAATGATGATGGCTGGTACATTTGCCAAGCATGTCACGAAGAGCTGAGGTATAATCCAAATATACCCCCAATCAATAATCTCGATATGTATTTAAACATGCGGAAACAACAGAGGCGAAAACATCGAATGAAAAATCTGGCTAAATGGTTAGGTTCGCATAACCTACCCTTTGAAGAAGAAGAGCTTTTGAACGACTTTTATTCTTTTATCCATAAATATGAGGAGATGTACCCAGAGCGAAAAAACATAATCAGCAAAGACTATATCTTATACCATATGTTATGGAAGAGAGGTTACGACATCTATATTTCACGCCTTCAAGTTAAGTTACCTAAACTCAAGAAGACGCTTATTCAGATTGAAGAAATCTGCAGAACCATCTTCGAAGCATTAAATTGGAGTTTTTACCCTATAAATTAAAAAAAACGGCTGGTACGTTTGAACAACATGTCACGAAGAGCTGAGGTATGACCCCGATAAGTGATTATAATTTTTAATAGCTTATTCGGCTATTAAAAATTAATAAACTAAATCTTTTTTATCAATCCAGCTAGTCTCAGGATAACCTAACCATTTTACTAGATATTTGTCCCCTTTCTTTTTGATGATTTTTTCAATCTTATACGCATTGTCTTTCTTATCATATTTTACTAATTCATATTCATAAAAAGTGCCTATAACCCCATCATTATTTAAATCCTGAACTCTATAAGTGATTGGGTCGGTTTCTAATACTTCAGAAATGACAAATATTTCATCTGTAAAAGTTGCTTGATACCCCCTTCTGAAGGTAGACTTATATATAGATATTCTTACTTTATCGCCTACCTGGTATTTATGTTTACGTATGACCTTTTCTTTAAACAAATTGCGGTAGACTTCACTACTGTTTTCTTCTAGACTGGCTTCAACAGGAGTCATTTTTATACTTCTGTGGTATGAGTTGTTGTAATTCTTCACTAATTGATCCAATACATCTATGTATCTTTCAGTGTTATTTGCACACAAGTAGAGCTTTATTTTATTACCAAGAGTGAGATTAAATCTTTCAACCATGGCAGCTTTTATTTCAACATTTTCTGTTGTGAACCATTGGATATTATTTTCTTTGAATAATTTTTGAGTTGTTTTTCCGACGAACTCTAAACCCTTATCTGTTTGAACCCTTTCAGGTATTCTTTCTTTGAAGATCTTTTTAAATGCTTGAGTTACTTCTTCTGCTGATTTATCCTTTAGAGGAACAGCCCATGCATATTTACTGAAACAGTCAACAGCTGTTAATAAGTACTTGATACCATCATTAAACTTACTTCTCGCAAATTTATAGACAAACAGTAAATCAGCTTGCCATTGGTCATCGATATGTGACACGTAAATTCTCCTTCTTTTGAACTTACGGATAAGTGGTTTATGCTTTGTGTATACATCCTGTCGGTGTAAAAAATCCGAGACTTCTTTTCGACTTAAACCAGTTTTTCTGCTCAGTACATTTATACCACAAAATCCTGTTTCGGGATCGTAATAAACCTTTTCGGGGCAACCCTTCTCAGTTACCCCTTCAGCGGTAAAAAACGGCACTTCTTAGAACCACAACCCACACAAATACCTTTCAACATAGGTCTAGCGTTTTTAGAGGTGACATGCTGTTCATCTTTAGTGTCGGTGTGTGTTTTACATTTGAGACAATATATTTTTGAGCCCATTCCAAATACCTTCTTTGCTTTGATAATAGGCTTCACAACAGCTCTATCTAGCCTTTCACGAAAACTTGGATTAGGAATGTCGTCCAATTCTTTTATCATGTTTGAGTCACACACTTTGTTTCTGGTTTCGGTATCTTTGTTTTTAATGTAGCACACGTCATGTTTATAGGCACTATCATCAACCCTATTAATAGGCTTACTCCATTCTTTGTATGTTAAATCGGGGTTCAGTCTAGTTTTTCCTCTGAGCAGTTGAGTTCCTGGTCCTGTAAATTGATGCCCTGGCAGATGCATTTCAAACGGTAAATTATTAATTGCTGCGTTAACAACACCTTTTCCTTTATTGCAAGTCTTTTTACCACACATTTATTTATATATAAAAAATTATTTACTCACAAATTGATATCCATTCAGCAGGGTTTGTTTCATATATTTTTCTCTGGGTAAGTAGACTAAATTATTGATGAAATCCTCCTCTCGCTTATACACTTCCTCTTCTGATAGGGTATTCGATTTGTATGAATTGAGCAGCTGTTTGTAAAACTTGTAAGACTGTTTGTACTCTTCTTTCCTTTCCGCGATATTCAAAGCTTTATCAAGAACTTCAACAATACCGACGCTTAAGCTCAGAGCAGCTAAGGGAACAAGTACAAAAGCTGATAAACCCAATGAACTTAAAACGAACTTGCTAACGGTCATAGTGACACTAATTTTATGGTAGTGGTGGTAGCTCTTTCTATATACGTAAATTTTCTTTTGCAAGTATTCTTCCATCTTTATTTATAGGGGTGAAATATTTCTTCCGATATCTCAGAGCCGGATTAACTAAATCAAGCATAAAGAAATCATACGGCTGTTGCATGCACTTTTTATATAATCTACTGAATTCTTCTTTTGTCAAACTACCATCTATCTCTCTTATGATCTGTTGAATCTCCCTCGGTTGAATATTAAAAAATATCAAGTAATTACAGTTTCTTCTGATAACAATGGGTGTTCTATAATAAGATTGAGAAAGATAAATGATTGAGGCGTTTTTCTTCCGACCTCTGATGAAAAAATCTTCTATGCTCCTCTGGTCCTTGTCAGTCATGCAGTCATCAAAGACAACAACATTTTTACAAGATGGGTCCAGGTCATCCACTTTTATAAATTCTTTTGTATCAGAGGAGAATAAAGTTCCTTTCTTGCCGAATCTTTCATATAACTCTAGGATAATTTTCTTCTTCTTTTTGGGGTACTTTATCGAGTCAATATCCACGCCCTCAAACATTGTGTACTTTTCTTTCAGTTTGCCATACTTGGGTTCGTACATATCTTTTGCACAAACGAACAAATTATCAAATTCGAGATAGTCGTATATAAAATTCAGCAATAAGTTCGTTTTACCAGTACCTGAAGCTCCAGCGATTAGAAGTCTGAAAGGGTGTTTAGGTAATAAATAATGTTGATTTGCATCGACAAGTTCTTCTGCTTCTGTATAATTTTTAATTTGAATCATCTTTATTTAATGTTAAAAATTTGCTTCAGTAAAAATATAATTTGCTTAAGTAAAATTTTTCTTGCATAATAATAAAGATGAATGCTATACAAAAAGAACGAAATAAGAAATTAAGAAAGGAAGTTGAATATGAACTTAAAGTTTATAAGCTTCAGGCTGAAATTAGAAAAAACAACGAACAACAACTAGAGCAAAAATTAGGTATCCAGAAAGCACTATCGGACTTTCACAAGCCTGTAACTGAAAAGCTACAAGAACAAGAAATTAATCGAAAGGAGAATATTCAGGCTATAAAAGATGCTGTTGATCACATTCCTCTAGCTATTGAACCGCCTTTAGAAGTCTATGATTTTGATAAAAAATTGGATGTAGAGTTTTTAGAGAAAAATAACTTTCCAAGACCCTCAAAATTGTACCATGAGACCAAGGAAACTTTGCAAGAAATTATGAGTAAAGTAAATGATACTTACCTAAAAATGTCTCGTCAAAAAGGAAACATTATGAGTCAGATATCTCGAATGACTAAAAAGGATGAAGAAAGAGAAGATCGCTTATTAGCTAAGGCTGATTATTTGAGAGATCATATGACTACGTTAGGAGATTATCGGGATCGACTCAGAGACTTGCAAAGAAAAGAAATTTATATCGGTAAAGGAGTAGAAGACAAAATGGAAATTTTAGCCCGATTGACTGATAAGATATGTAAAGGGTCCAAAAGTAAAAAGTTACACAATCAAGTCGTTGATTTATTGGATGCATTGTTGAGAGAAGGAACTATGACCAACGAGCAAGTAAAACAATACTACAAAAATTTTTCATTAAATAAATGAGTAATTACATAAAAACTAAAATACATTTAAGCGATCATCAGATTGCTAAGCTAAAATCTGCATACCAGAAAGGAGAAGAAGTATCTCTACAAATAGATAAGACAAAAGCCCCCAACAAAGATATACATTTAACTCGAACACAGATAGCTCAAATTGGGAAGGGGAAGCGTATCACTATCAGTAAGACGCAGCTCCAGAAAACGGGTGGTTTTCTACCTTTTCTATTACCTGCGTTAATTGCTGGGGCCAAGGCTTTAGCACTAGGTGCTGCAAGTGGGGCGGCTGGATATGGAGCAAAGAAAGCTTTGGAAAAAATTTCAGGATCTGGATGTGTAAAAAAAAGACCCATTGGAAAGGGCGTCTATCAAAACTGGGAATATCAGACGAAGTAATTGAACAAAATATGAAACATGAACAGGGGTTTAGGGGCGTCTTTACTTCCGATCTGTTGCCTAAAAAGATGAGTCGGTTTGAAAACGGTATTATTAATCTGGACATTGTCACAGGACCTGGTACGCACTGGGTCTGCTACTATAACGATCCTAAAAATAACTTTGTTGAGTATTTTGATCCTTTTGGAGAACACGTATACAAAATTCATCCTAACATTAAGAAGTATCTACTGACTTCTGGAAAGAAAAATATCGGGTGTAACTCGAGCTTTCTACAGCACCCTGCTTCCGTCAAATGCGGCTACTTTTGTATGAAGTACATTCGTGAAAGAAACAAGGGTAGGCCAGTTGTAGATGTGCTATATTCTTTTACCCAAGAACCCAGCGACTTCAATGAAAAAAATGTTCTCTATAAATAAAATGGTTCTATTGATATTAGATTCTAAAAACGCGGAAAAATCAGAAGATTTTACGATTGAATACACTAGACCTTTCACCTTTAAACAGATTGCCCTTCAGTCCTTTTCGATGTACGTTTCATGGGACAATATCAAAGATGAGGTATTTTCATACTTTGATGGTCAGCAGTGGTTAAATTTGACGATACCAGATGGAAATTACACTATCAAGGGGCTGAATCGTTACATGATTAATTTTTTTGGAAGCGATCCGCCGATACAATTCGGAATAGTGGAGGAACGACAACGAATAGCCATTAAGTTAAAAGACGGGTATAAGATCGATTTAGTGAAAACCAAAAACCTGCATACACTTTTAGGTTTCGAGCCTAAAATCCACGAAGAGCTTGAACAAGTAGGAAAGTACATTGCTGACTTATCTGGGGGAAACGATAACATTTATATACATTGCGATGTCGCAGAGGGGGCGTATATCAACGGTTTCAACTCTACAAACGTCATCTATTCATTTACAAACAGTAATCGTCCAGGTAGTCAGATTATAAAATCATTTGACAAACCTCTGTTTTACCCTGTTCGAATGGATAGTGTTTACCGAATCAGAATGCAAGTAACCAATCATAGAGGTGATTTAATACCGCTCAATAAGCAAGAAGTACAATACAATTTTATCGCCCTATAATAAAGAAATGAATAAACACAGACTTCAAAGAAAGAGTAAGAAGATACAAGGAAGAGGGTTCTTTTCCGACGTACCAGTCCTGCAGGAGGCCGAATTAGAAGGTAAGTATGTGCAGGATAAAATAAAGGAGATATTATCAAAGCAGAAAAAACATGGAGCTGGACTAAAGTTTTTCTAAATTCGATTTAATAGCCATATAGCTATTAAATTGAGGAGAAGAAAAAAAAATTATATTATAATAAATGAATAAAATATTTGAATTAAACAGCACCAATTATTATTACGATGATGACATCGAAAGTTTCGAATATAGAGAGGTAAGGCATGAAAATAGTGATAATTCTATGGAAAATGCCTCTTACCATTTCTTTATTCAAGACACCAACGCCAACATTTTATACTCTAACGGTTATTTACAGCAAAAATTGAAAATTGTTAACAACGATGGTACTGCCATAGTGAATGATAATGTAGCTCTCGTGAATGGAGGTGGTTTGATCAATGCTAACAGGTTTACATTAGGAACCACTGAAATAGAATCCAACATAAATTATTCCGCTCTTATGCGACAAGTGTTGGGCTTAATACATTTTACGCCTGACTATTCTTCTGCCGAAGCTACTAATATGCTGTTCTACACTGATACGTCGGACACAGCTGATAGAGAACGCTTGAAATATGATGGCACGTTAGTAGATACCACAAAGATTACTGAGTTTTTCGAAAAATTCGGAATTAATGAGAACCATAACCAGGGATATACAGAAAGAAGCGAATTCACTAAAAATAGCAAGGTTGTAACTATATGGATCCCACTAAAGTACGTGTTTGATTTCTTCCGTGAATATAAAAAAGTAATCACGGGGTTCCAAGTCAAATTTGAGTTCCAGAGAAATCACAGTCTAAATATGCTGTACACCAACGAGCAACATAAGATCTATAAAGTCGTTGTAGAAGATTTATCACTCTGGCTACCTTACGTACGATTTAAAAATGCGGCGGCTTCAATATTTAACGAATTAAAGTTATCGAATAAGGATGTAGAAATAAACTGGAACCAACACAGCATTGTAAAGTCTAATATTTTCTATAAAAACGCTAGCGGCTCTTATACCATAAAAGCTACTTCTGATGAAGTCTTATCTTTGTACGTAATTCCTCAGTACACTGAAAGATACGAAAATTCGAAGCGCAATAACATGCTGTTTGATAACTTAGATATGACGGAATGTTGGTTAATGATCAACAATGTAAAAGTGCCAACTGTCAGTTACATGATGGATTTTGAGAAAAGTGATTATAATCGATTATACACAGCCTTTTTGGAATCTGGACTCAACACCATCACGTCTGAAACAGGTTGTATGGTCAATTATTCGAATTTTGGTAAGTTGTATCCAATCATCTGCTTTAATCTCTCTCATCATCAAAACTATACCGATACGAATAACTTAATGATTGAGTTTAACTGGAGGTTAAGGAACGCTGCCCCCAAAGATTATGTTTTTTACTTCATCTTAAAAGAGCACAAGAAATGCCTCTTAAATATTAACAATCAAAATATTACCATGATCAAAACTTTGAAATTATAAGCCATTTTTATAGTCCATTTTTAATTTTTATAGTCCATGACTATAAAAATTATTTTATATTTAAATAAATGGCTGCCTACTACCCGCTTTTCGATGAAGAATTAGAACAAGGACCTCCTGGTATTCCAGGCATAGGGTTTAAACTCACACACGACGGTAACTACGATATGGAAAATAAGATCTTGAAAAACTGTCAGACGCCGATTGAGAGTCGGGATGTAACTACTAAAAGTTATCTGGAAGCTGAGTTAATTCGTAACTCTACTACCGTCACTCACACGGTGAAGGTTGAACTACGAGAAGAGATAGCAAAAATTATGGAAGGTTTAGATCAGAAGTACCTGAGTTTAGGTGACAGAAGACCCATTGACGCTAAAGGTAAAAGGATAGGCAATGTCGCTGACCCTACTGAAGACATGAATGTGGTTAATAAAAAATACTTGGAAAGATATGTTGACAATAAAGTATGTTATGCAACCACCACATCAGGGTACATTACTATTAGACCTAGTACCAATGCGAATGCCGTTATTTTTACGAAGTTTTCCGGTGATGCTTTGAACTCAGAATGTAAATTCTCTCGGGACGGTTTTTTTAGACTGGGATTGTACCTTGATCCTCAAAAGATAATCGATGAATTAATCGTTGTTAAGTTATACATTAATAGCAAGCAGTACGTTCACAAGATAAAAGTAGCCACTGAATTCGTGTTAATTCTCGGAGAGGTTAAAAAAGATGACCAATTAAAAATTTTCTTACGATGTGATGCTGAGTTCACAGTTCAACCATTTCTAAAAATTGAAGAAATCAAGTGGACACTCCAGCTGCCGTAAAAAATTGTACATATAATAAATGGCGTGGAACGAAATATCAAAAAGCGGTTTGTCGGAAGAACAAATCAGAGTTAGTAAAAATTATGTTAACTGGTCGCTCATAAGTCAATATTCAACTTTATCGGAAGAGTTTATCGAAGAATTCGAAGGTTTGGTAAACTGGATGGTCATCTCTCAGTATCAGAAGCTTTCGGAGCCTTTTGTAGAAAAACACAGAGGTCTATTAAACTGGTACTATACATCCAAATATCAAGTTCTATCAGAGGATTTCATGGATAGAAATACTGAATATTTAGATTGGGAAGTAGTTTCCAGATATCAGATAATGTCAGAACCCTTCCTGGATAAACATGCTTCCAAATTAGATTGGAGAATGGTTTCTCAATTCCAAGTACTCTCAGAAGAATTTATTCGTCGGCATATAGACAAAATCGATATGGAACTCATTTGCGTCAAACAAAAGCTCACTGAAGATTTTATGACGGAATTCGCAGATTACCTTGAATGGGGTAGAATTGTTCAATGGCAAACCTTTAACGAAGATTTTATTATGAAAAATCTGGCTCGTATAGATCTTTGTCACCTCATGACTTATAAAGCCCATTTGCTCTCAGATACCTTTTACGAACTCCATTTTAAAAAGCTGGTTTGCATCCTTCTGACAAACATATGTAATAGATTTGTGATACAATATGAACCTGTCGACATACCTCCCGAGTTGGGTAAAAATGATCCTATCGACAAACAACCCGAGTTGGACAAAAATGAACCTGTCGACATACAACCCGAGTTGGACAAAAATGAACCATAATTATATTTAATGGTTGATCAACCATTAAATGTTTAGATACCCTTTGTTACCTTCCTCAAGTTTGAATATATTTATCCTTTAAATGTTTAGATACCCTTTGTTACCTTCCTCAAGTTTGAATATATTTATCCTTTAAATAAAGAATATGGATCGTATTGTAAAAAAATTAAACGATTTGAGTACTGATAACTTTGAGTCAGTGGATGGCTTATATTTGGTTTCTGACATTACTGAGCACGGGAAATCTATCCTAATACGTTTGTCGAACAACTCAATTTTATTTTTAAAAAATGATATACCCAGGGTTGGTATGATTTTGACCAGGGATGAAATAAGATTATTAAGATTATATGTTGGCTTCAGGGTTTTATATTATTGTACACCATTAGAGGGTTTCGTGGTAAAAAAACCACCTTTTCGAAACCTCTACGAAACCTTTTCAATATATCAGGCTGACAGTGATAGCGATAGCGATAGCGATCGACCGACATCGATGACATGCCCTTCCATCATTGTAACTTAGATTTTCAATTCTTTTCCCGAGGAAAAAGGTGGCTGGGCCCACCTTTACCGTTCATTTAACAGATGTAGATATGACTTTATTTTTAATGATTGAAATACTCATTAAAAATTGAATCGTAAAAAGTTTACCCCTTCAATAATAAAAGCATTTAAAGAAACGATTTGTAGTTCTAAAGAAAGACAAAATGGATTTTCAATCTAAAACCGTTCGACAGTTGCAAGGCTACTGTCGTGAAAATAATATTCGAGGTTACTCGAAACTTAAAAAGTTGGAGCTGGTCGACCTTATTCAATATCATATCATATGGTCGACCTCATTCAACGGCTTTCCCAGTTTCCACAATGACTTGTTTAGCAAGCCAAAGAAGAACAGAGTGCGTAAGATCAGGTGTTGCGGTAAGTTATTTAAGGGATCAAGCATGAATAAGCACCTACAATCTAAAGGGCACCTAAACTATATACCAAAGAAGGCAACCGCTCTCCCAGAGTGTGGAAGGGTGGAGCATCGACTACATCACATGACTCTCCCCCAACTACGGGAATTTTGTCGAACGCATGGCATTAGAGGCTATTCCAGGTTAGGAAGGAGGGCAGACATCATAGCATACATAGAAAGCGTATTGTTCAACCGTCATTTCGGGTTTGATTCAGACCTGTTTTTAGATACGCGAGAGAGAAGGCTCTACACCCTCCACAAAGTTAATACAGCCTTTGAATCTCGCTTGAAGACGTACGACATCCAAAATGAACACAACCTGATGCTTCCCAAAGACTTTTTGAACGATGTGGCGTCACTAGTCCGGGGACTCATCACTAAACACATAAAGAGGCTGCATGGTTTGAAGGTTAATTTCGAATTCCTCTGTGACTATCAAAAGGGTAAAGACGATGCTATTATAGAAATGGAGAAAAACTTCAAAACAGAAAACGCAGTCATCTTAGAATCAACTGATTTGGTAGCTTATTACAGATCGGTTATCCAAAAATTATTGACAGAAATGGAGGAGTTTGTTGCAAAGGGTTCGGGATGGACGCTTGTTAGAATTAAAAACCTTGAGGTGAGGATCAATAAATACAACCCACTGAGAGGATCATCCTACATTGAGTTACCGAAAAGAATTAAAGATAAAAAGGCAGTCATTAACGTGAAAAATGAAAATGATAACGAGTGCTTTAAGTGGGCGATACTGTCCGCTATTTATCCAGCTGATAATCACGTAGATAGAGTCTCTAAATATAAGCCATATGATAATGAGCTAAATTTCGAAGGTATCGAGTTTCCAGTGAAGATGGAAGATAGAGTATTTAACAGGTTCGAAAAGTTGAATAACATATCGGTGAACATATATTCATACGAAGGTAATGATATATACCCATTGAGAATCACTAAAAATAAGGAAGACAAACACATCAATTTGCTGTACATAAAGAATAAGGAAGGAAACAGTCATTACTGTTGGATAAAAGACCTTTCCAAATTGATAAGCGGACAAGTGACTAAACACAACGGAAAGATATTCACCTGTGAGAGATGCCTGCTGTATTATTACTCCGAAGGGGACCTCCAAGCTCATGAAACGGATTGTAGGAAGAATACACCAGTAAAGATTGTAATGCCCGAGGAGAACGAATCGCTGCGGTTCAAAAACTATCAAAGGTCTTTACGATTACCCTTTGTGATGTATGGAGACTTCGAGTGCTTGACAAACAAGATAAACACCTGCTGCCCTACAAAAGACAGCTCATTCTTACATAAATATCAAAAGCATGAACCTATGAGCTTCACTGTCTACATCAAATATAAACACGCAGACTATAAGGCACCAATCACATACAGAGGACCCAATGCCACCAAGCTGTTCTTTGATACAGTGAAGACTGAGGCGCTAGCGATAAAGAACATTTATGATAAGAAGCAACCCATCAAAATGACCACCGAAGATGAAGAGCATTTCCAAAGGACCCATGTTTGCCACATCTGTGACGAAGATATCAGGAAGAAACCTTCACCCTATTCACCCAAGGATGAACCAGACTTCCGAAAAGTTAGAGATCATGACCATCTTCTCAATCCGGCGAAATGTGAATCGAACTACAGAGGACCTGCTCACAACCTTTGCAACCTAAAGTATCAAGAGCCTTCGTTCATTCCAGTGTTCATCCACAACTTATCTGGCTACGACGCCCATCTCTTCATAAAGGAGCTCGGTAGAGACCAAGGTGATATCGACGTCATCCCGAACAACGAGGAGAGGTACATTTCCTTCAGTAAGGAGGTCGGGGCAAAAACTGTAGAAGTAGGCGATGGGAAGAAAGCAAAGGTACCTGGTATAAAGTTGAGGTTTGTCGACTCATTCAAGTTCATGGCCGCTAGCCTCGACAGTCTTGCGAGGAACGTAAAGGAGTTCAGGGAGACAGCCAAGTACTTCCCCAAGGACAAACTGGACCTCGTCACCCGAAAAGGCGTCTATCCATACGATTACATGGACTCGTGGGACAAATGCGAAGAAACCAAGCTGCCCCCAAAAGAAGACTTTTACAACCAATTGAATGAGTCACACATAAAGGATGAGGACTACGAGCACGCTAAAAGGGTATGGAAGGCCTTCAACATTAAGACATTGGGTGAATATTCCGATTTGTATGTGAAGACTGATGTACTCATCCTAGCCGACATCATGGAACACTTTAGAGATGTCTGTCTAAAGACCTATAAGTTGGATCCTGCATGGTACTTCACTGCACCCGGACTCTCGTGGGACGCCATGCTCAAAACCACAGAGGTTGAGCTAGAGCTGTTGACAGACTATGACATGATACTCATGCTAGAAAAGGGGACCAGAGGAGGCATCTCTCAGTGCTGTAACCGATATGGGAGGGCGAACAACAAGTACATGAGGGACTATGACGAGAACAAGAAGTCTAACTACCTGATGTACCTTGACGCCAACAACCTTTACGGATGGGCCATGAGTCAATACCTACCGCATGGTGGCTTCGAGTGGAGCACTGTGTCAGATGTGACCCAAGTAGAGGATGACTCAGACAAAGGATACATCGTAGATTGCGACCTACAGTACCCGACCCATCTGCACAACCTCCATTCAGACATACCTCTAGCACCTGAGAGCAGGATGCCCGATGGCTCAAAACAGCCAAAACTACTGACGACCCTCTATGACAAAGAGCATTATGTGGTTCATTACAGGGTTTTGAAGCAACTGTTGCAGTTGGGGATGAAGCTCAAAAAGGTGCACAAAGTGTTGGAGTTTCAGCAGTCTCCCTGGTTGAAGAGGTACATAGACCTGAACACTGAAATGAGGACCAAGGCAACCAACGACTTTGAGAAAGACTTCTTCAAACTTATGAACAACTCGGTCTTTGGTAAGACGATGGAAAATATCAGGAAGCGACTCGATATTAGGCTAGTATGCGATCCCCAGAAAGCGGAGAAGCTAGTTGCTAAGCCCAACTTCAAGGGAAGGACCATTTTTGACGAAAGATTAGCCGCCGTGCATATGAACAAGACGAAAGTGATTTTTAATAAGCCAATATACGTCGGCATGAGTATATTAGATCTATCGAAGCATCTGATGTATGACTTCCATTATAATCTTATGAAGCCTAAATATGGGGGTGATATCAAGCTATTGTACATGGACACTGACAGTTACATCTATGACATACAGACCGAGGACTTTTATGAGGATATGAAGGGATTGATTGACTACTTTGACACATCAGATTATCCAGAAAACAATAGGTATGGTTTGCCCCGAGTAAATAAAAAGGTCTTGGGGAAGATGAAGGATGAAAATGCAGGGAAGATCTTAGAAGAGTTCGTTGGCTTAAGATCTAAGATGTATGCTTGTAAAACTGAGGTTGACCTGGTGAAAAAGTCGAAAGGAGTAAAGAAATGTGTCGTGAAAAACAGGATATCCTTCGAGGACTACAAGAACTGCCTATTCAAGCAAGAAGTACAGCATCGAACCATGAATCTCATCAGGAGCACAAAGCATGAGATTCATTCCATACAAGTCAATAAGATTGCCCTATCAGGAAAAGATGACAAGCGTCATATATTGGAAGATGGTGTCCATACCTTGGCTCACGGTCACTATGCGATAAAGGAGTAGGCGATCATAATCTTTTAACAGTTTTCGAACTATTAAAAGATAATTAATGGTTTTAGTCCTCAGTTCGAAGGACACATTCTTCTGTTCTGAATGCCTCTTTAATAGTGTCTATATCACATCTAAAGTGCTGATTGGAACCGTCCTCCTCCTCCTCCATATAAGAGTCTAACTTTTCGCAGATTCTAAAAGGGGTCGTGGCATGTGTAGGGCTCAGCGACTTTTTGCTTGTTCGGAATGTATGCATACTTTTGGCAGATGATGGTTTCAAAACAACGAACCCATGTCGGTGCAATGCTTTTAGAATCCTTAGGGTCGCGGCATGCTTAGGGGGTGGCCGTCCGCGGGGGTGCTCGCCGAAGGGGGTACCTTCGCTCCCAACGACTTTTCGCTTGCTCGCTCCGATAGATAAAATAGGTCCATTACTTTAGAAAGTGGGTTCGGTTTTTATGGGGTTTCGATACCATCGTTTTAAGAGGGGTTGTAGATTTTTATGGATAAGAAATAACCTTTGTATTCTAAAAGTGGGTTCGGGTTTTATGGGGTTTTGCGAGCCATTGTTTAATCGAATTTGTGTGGTCGAAATAGAGCCATCACTTTCTAAAAGGGGGTGTGGTTTTAATGGGGATTTGAGAGCCTTTGTTTTTTATAGGGGGGTAAGGAATTTATGGCGGTTTTCATACCATTGATCTCTAAAAGTGGATACGATTTTAATGGAGGTTTTGTAGCCATTGTATTTCTAAAAGTGGGTGTAGTTTTAATGGGGATTTGAGAGCCATTGTTTAATCGGGTTTGTATGGATAAAATAGAGCCATTACTTTCTAAAAGTGGGTGTGGTTTTAATGGGGTTTTGAGAGCCATTGGTTTTAAAAGTGGGTGGAAGTTTTATGGGTGGGTTTCGCACCATTGTTTTTAAAAGTGGGTGGAAATTTTATGGGTGATATAGAGCCATTCCATTCTAAAAGTGGGTGTGGTTTTAATGGGAGGTTCCACACCATTGTGTAATCACATTTGTATGGATAAAATAGAGCCATTACATTCTAAAAGTGGGTGTGGTTTTAATGGGAGGTTTATGGCTGTGGTCCAGCTCTCTCATTTGCACACTACTATTATTGATATTTTCGGGGATTATTGATTCAGAGATTATTGACATTTTCAAGTTATTATGTCATTGTTTTATTGCGGCAAAAATTATTGAAACTCATATATTGTACATTGTACGAGAAATCTTCTACAAATGCACGGGCATATCTTCTAATCTACGAGAATATAAGTAGTACAGGTATATTGGCATATATTTTAGCATATATTGACATATATTGGAATCAAGTACGACCTTCTGGTATGAAGATTACGGGGATTATTGATATTTTCAATTTAAAACGACATCTGTTTTATTTTGGCAAAGATTTTTGAGACTCATATTGTAATACGGGTAATTTTCTATTAACACTCGGACATATCTTCTAATCTATGATATTATAAGTAGTACGGGTATATCTTCCCATATAATATTAGCACTTTCATTTTGGTATATATTGGAATCAATTACTGCCTTCAGGTTAAAAGATTACGGATTTATTGAAATTTTCAATTTATACATGTAGTCTACTAATACAGGTTATATCTTCTAATATTCGCGTGTATAAGTAGTACGGGTGCCGTACAATTTTAACGCTTTTATTTTGCCTATATTGATTTAATTCCATATTTTTGTAAATTTGCTTACAAAAGGAGCCAGGATGTTTTATTCTTCAGATCTATCCGTGAAGATAATTTTGTATAACGAAAACAGAGATTCTTAAACTTCTTTTAAGGAGCATTACATTAAATATTTTAACAGAATATTTTGATTAAAAATGTCATTTAGTATACTATAGGAATTTGCACATGAATGTGAATTTTAAGTTTCTTTATATTATGTACTCCGTACGAAGAACGGGTATGCTGCTAGTTTAATATAAATACAAATATTTAAGCATTTATAATTATAAATATCGATACATAGATAAAGTTGCACCATATATAGAACCTAAGACAATTTTCTTTCAAGAATTAAGCGATGTGATTGGCTGTTACGAATAGAAAGTGTCAGATAATTCTCAGTTTCGTTATATATGCTCCAGCAAATGTTTTAACGATGGTGGCTTAATATTTTAAATCTGTTATTACACCTGGGAATTCCAAGTGCAACGTGATATTACGTAGTATAGGAGAGCGGATTTAAAATAAGATTTATGCTTAAGAACCTCATATATTGGTCGTTCTTGAAACTTGCATATTTTGTAACACCCTATAAACTATTGCTAAATTATTTTCCCCACAAGTTACATTACTTGCAAACAATATTTATGGCTTCTCCAAGAAAACATTCAAAGCAGCTTTTCGCAAAACAAAAAACGCAATGCTTAGAAGCTCCGCTTACGAAATAGATGTTTGTTAGGGATTTCGGGATTGGAATCAGAGAGGAGCGAGTGAGATGTTAGGTAGAAAAGGTGATATAAGAATTAAAGAAGGAAGTTATAGATATATAGACAGATAGAGGGGAGTAATAAGTAATAGATAACGAAACGAGGTGAGTGATAGATACATTGATATAGACGGGTGTGATAAATACATATATAGCTAGGGAATGATAGATGCTTAGATATAGACGAAATTAATAGATAGAAGAGTGATATATATACATAGATAGAGAGGGAGTGATAGATACGTAGATAGATAGAGTGTGATATGTAGATAGAGATGATGATACAGTGAAACCTGGAACTAACGATTTTACCTACAACGACAGACCTGTCTATAACGATATTATATATGTATATATATCGAACTTGTCTATAACGATAAACTGTTAATAACGATATTTTTCAGGTGTCTGTAATATCATTATAAATTACAGTTTCATAGTATATAGATAGAGAGGGTGATAGATGGTGAAAGGAGTGATAGATAGAAGGAGTGGTAGAAAGGAGTAATGGAATCATAGATTAATTACCAAAAAGCCGAACTTTGAATGCACTCGCGTATATGAAGTATGCGAGCTGTGACAGATTTCAAATTAAAAGTTAATTTAACAAATAATTATGAAATTAAAAGTATAAAATTAATTTTAATATTTAAGAATCCTAATACAAAAAAGGATATATGGTTTTATATTCATTAAACGAATTCGAATACAGGAAAACAATGAAATCAAAGTTATACCTTTAAATCGCTAAAATGTATTTATTATGCAGGATCACGTTTAAATCACAATACATGTAAGTGAACACGATTTGGTTAGCTGTTTAAAAATTGTTGTCTACTTGTTATTTGTACTAAGTGTAGTAAGCATGCGAGGTTTAAAAATGGGCGTGTCACCTTATTACAGTCTGTTTTAATTATTAAAATTGTGATTCTGCACATATGTATGCAAATTTTCTAGTAAAAGCGATTATAAAATTCAGCCAAATATTGATTTCTCTTTGTTAGGAATGTAGAATGTGCTTCGCTTCGCTCATCCTTAATAATAAATATAGTCGTCGATTGATGGGGTGATAGATAGAATGATAGATGGATAGATAAATAAATAAAGGGAAAGATGTATAGATAGATAAATAAAAGGATAGATGGATAGATAGAGAGAATGATACATGGATAGACAAAGACAGAAGCGATAAGAGACAGAGTGTTTGGCAGCTATGTGATAGATAGATACAGAGAGAGGGAGAGTGAACGAAGAGAGTTGGTAGCGTCAAAGGTAGCTAGAGCGATGGAGTGAGTGATAGACGGATGTAAGTTTAATGATCGGATAAAGAGAAAGAGAAGAAAGGGTAAGAAGGAGCAAGAGAACGTAGAGATTGAAGGAGAGAGAAAGCGAGCAACATATCATGGATATAATATCTAAAACTTCGGTTGAAGATTAGTACGATTACTGCAATGTATGGTAACTGAAGAATTATTGAAGTTAAGAAAGATCAAAGATTTTAGAAGTCCTTAAATCATTTACATGCATTCCATTCTTATCTCCGACAAGTTTATGATATACAAGGTGGGGGTAGAGATAATTTCATTCCCAGGAGCTCTAAAATTCAGCACCCCGGTCTTGTTAAAGTGAATTTCCATCATTACATAGTTCAGAGCGAAACAATTAGAATTTGAAAGAGATAAACATATTTAAAAATAAATGCAAATACCTGTGATTACAAATGTTTTTCTCAGAGAACTCAGGAAAGGGCAAATCACTTACCTAATAAGTAACAAAGAAATGTTACACTAAACTATTTCAATTACAAAGCATTCAACAGATTAAATATGATAACAATTACAGGTTAAATAGATTAAAAACTATGATATTATCACTGACACTGTAAGGATAACCGTATTATATTTTAACTGTTTTCTCTTTTAAAGCAGTATCTTGCCTGGAAAAAAAAAGAATAATAAAATTTGCTTTATAACAACGCAAAGTGTGTTATATAAGTCGACAGTTACAGATTTCGCTTGTATTCAAAATGGATTATTATGTATAGCTGCAGACAGCGCGTTGAGGGGTGTAGACGGAAGAGTATACTACTAAATGTTAGTACGGTTTTAGTAGTATATATTAGTACAAGTTAAATGGTGTATAATGGAAAAAGTATTCAGGCTGTATATATTGTAGATTGTGTATTAACAGAAGTAATAGGAAATTTGTGAAGAAGTATTAAAATGGTGACAAGTAGTGCGTACTTCATAAGGAAGACAACACCATTGCATTTAATAGTATTCATGGACTGGTTTCGCGCTTATTATGCACTCATCAGCATGGAATTACAGTCAACTGCAATATCAGAAAAATAACTTATTTGCCACCATTTTACCAACTTCAGTGGGATAACAGCATTCATGGACAGATTTCGCGATTATGCTTGCTGTTATCTACAACGTTTATTTACAAATATGTCATGTTGTTATGTGCCAATTTTCTTACTACCATTATAAATGTCAGCACTTCCATCCTGCCCGACGAGTGCATAATAATCTCGAAACCGGTTCATGCATACTATTATTTGCAATGGGATCATAATCTTAGATTTTTCGATACATCAATGTTAATCTCTTTGTATAAATTTTACTTTCTCTGCATAAATTTCACTTTCTTTAACACGTTGACTGCCAGAATTATTAATCGGATACGAAACTCTGGTATATGTCACCCATAAATGATGATATAACATTAAACGGGTTAAAGAATGAAATCGTGCTAAAGTTATAGAGCAATTATTTCAATTGGAAATTACAAAAATTGAAGTATCTTTAGAGAAATCAAATTGTAAGCTCCAATTATATAATTTTTCTCGTACAAACTCGAGATTTATTAGTTCTAGGGAAAATCATATGTTGGCTTCATCAATTTTCCTTGCAGGAAGTTTACAAACTTTATGCTGAGGGTTGGGGAACTGATTTTATGAAAAAGGAAGTTGGTAACAAGAAGAAACAATGTTGACCTTACCTGTTCCAAAAACATCGCAACTAAAACCAAATAAAAACCCAAACGAATTATACTGCTATACATGTGTGAACTTTTACTGCGAAAAGGGAGATATTTTTAGCAAATTATAATGGCAATATATCACTTAAATTTTAAAGATTCCTGTCATCTTCTTAATCTGCTTATATTGCATATGTTCATCTTTCTTTTTTAAAATACCTGATTGCATAAATAGAACTGAAACAGCTGCTTCGGTAGTAAGTTATAAATATATAGGGCTGTAAATTCCAGTTAGTGTAGGAATCAAACCTAGTTTCGGGAGGGGACAAATTTACTTCTTGTAAGACCTAACATAAAAAAAATCGTTTAACGGGTGAGGGGGGGGGGAGTCTATAGATAGATGTTGTCTTAAGGGAACAATAATATAGGGAGTGTCTAAAAAATGATTTAGATAATCTGTTAGTAAATCAACATGGGTGCTGACAAAATAGAAAATGATTGCTTGTTTGCCTAGTTGCTAATGGCTATGGTGTTAAGATATTTTTATCAAATACAAAGAAAAATGTGCGATTGAAGAGTTCGTCTGCGCTAGAATTTCTTCATATTTTTTACTTTCCATGCTTTCTTTGAAGTATTTAAAGATATTTAAATAAGATTTTCATTTCAGTTTAAAAATCGCTTTTGGTTCTGTTTGATTGGTTATCACTTGTAGTAGTGTCATGGCGATAAACAATTTATTTGCAAAGTTCAAATATATCTCTTATCTGTTATGGTGAATTTTTTAATCATAGCTGGACTCGTCGTTTCCCATGAATTTGACAATTTAATTATAAATAGTTAATAAAACTTTTTAATAAAATTAAACTCATTAAATATATAAATGATCTTATTTAAACCTTCTAAATACAAATATAAGACTTAAAATGTATTTATTTATTTATATTTAGCTTATAAATAGTCTATAAATCCAACACGAAACAAATTTTTTGCAGTAAACAAAGCAGTTTGAGTATCTGGGACCAATACTATACCAGTTAAATATGTAAAAACAAACAATTATACTAAATAAATCTCATGTAGCCAGCACATGACTTTCCTCGCAGATTTATTTCTTTGCATATTCAGTGATGCATTAATTTAATATTTATCAAACGAAATAACATATAAAATGAATATTCACTTGAAGTTGTATCCAATTTGCAGCTTTAAAAAATGTTTTTATTTAGTGCCTAGCTAGCCTGCTCTTCAAAATTACATAAAACTAAAATATATCTAGAGTATGGTTTGTTTCAGTGTAATGAAGTTTATCAATCGAACAAAATTTCGTATAGAAAAGTGTTTAATCAATACATTGAAACATATACATTTTCCAATTTCAGAATTTAATGATTTCCCCTGCTAATTCAAAAAATAATTCTGATGTGGGCAGCACATGACTTTCGCTATATAACGCAATGATTTTTACTTCTTTTACAGTAAAAACTGATGTATAAGTTCTATAGCACAATGTTTCTAATTTTGGATTGTACATTGGCCACTTTGTCGGATGACAACATGTAAAATTTTTTCGAAGTACCCAATTAACTGATATTTCACCCAACTCTAAATTGACAATTACCAATATTTACAGCATTCGCAATGAGCAATATAGTACATATTAAAATATTTTTATAATTAATTCATCAATTTGGCGTCCTTACGTTCATTTAACGTTATTTTTACGTTTTAAAAGATATTTTTATCAATCTGGAGCGAAATATCGCCAGGTTAGTGATATTTGGATGCACGAGTCATTAAGTTCGCCAAATTGATCGCTAAGAGTTATAGACAAACGAGAAAATATGTGTTACATATAAGTGACTATTGGCAAATTGTTAGGCGTCAAAATACAAAACTATGACACAAAGTACCTTCTCTCTTTGATGGAACGAACTAGATTCAAGAAAATGATGTTAACAAATATATCGCATAATATTACATATGAAAATGAACATATTTCCCAATAGTTAATACTTTTTTTAATTTCATGCGATTTGTTTGATAACTTTCTTTTAAAAAGTGCAATATCTCAGGAACAGTTTATTCTAGAATTCTAAAAATTTTGTTAATCGTTTCTAATGAAAAATTTCAAAAGAAATGATTATATACGTTTATTGAAGGTTCTTATCTATTGATGGTTTTGCCAAAATTCCAATCGAAAATTTTGGGGGTCTTCCAAACATTCGATTGTGTTTAAAATGAATAGGATTTCAGTATTTAATGACTGTAATTTTTGTACCAAATTTCGTTCGAAACTCTCCTCTCGTTCGTGAGATATTGTCTTCACAGACTAACGGACACACATATCACTTTCAAAACGATTGATTCTAATCTAGATATGCTTGAAACGTGCTTTTCTGTCGAAAACTCCACAATATACTACTATACATATGTTTAAATTATACTGCTATACATATGTGAACTTTTATTGCGAAAAGGGAGATATTTTTAGCAAATTATATAGCAATATAATCTAAAATTTTTAAAGATTCCTGCCATCTTCTTTATCTTCTTATGTTACATATGCTCATTTTTCTTTTTTACAATATCCTATGCATTATACTATGTCTATAAAGAAAGTAAAAAAGGCCAGTTCTATTTTACTAAATTAAATCAAAACCAGGATAATCCACAAGTAATACAGAAATTAACACATTTTTGTAACGATTTTGACTTTTATCCATGAATTAAATTTAAATTAAAAATTTTTTTGACTGGCATCAAGTTAGAATAGGGTATCGTCTGCATCATTAAAAATATTCTTTGCTTTAAAATGTCGCTAGAAAATAAACAATGGATCAAAGGCTCTATTTTTGCGCTTTCCGAAGAGAAATACTCTTATTAAATTATAATACTCTTATTCGATTATTAAAAAAAGATGTGAAAAGAATGGTTTTAATATTTGTACACGTAAATTAAGTGAAATAATTAATAAAAAAGGAAAGAAACGTCAACGTTTACATTTGACTGGGAGAAAAGTAAAAAATGCATACCCAACAAAGGTTGGTTCAGAGAAAACACGGAAAGTTTTGCTAAAGATTTTATGGTTATTGCTGGATTCTCTTATAACGGAAAACTGAAAATAAGGAAAGTCGAAAAAAATGTCAACATTAACTCGTATTACTATCAGAAATATGTTTTGACACCTGTTTTCAAAAAATACGTTCCATCACTTTACCCAAACAATCTTCGCTGTGTTAAGTTCCATCAGGATAAGGCTACCAGCCATACTTCTAAATCTACTGCTATATTTTTTGAAGAAATGAGGAATGAAACCGAAATTGAGGCTATTCCCTTTAAATGCATCCCACCCAAGTCCCCCGACCTGTCTCCTATGGATTACTGTGCATTTGGACTTTTAAAATAAGCTCTTTATAAGCGGCATCCCAAAACATTGCATGGACTCTGGAAGATTGTGGTGGAGGAGTGGAACAAAATCAACCTTGATATTTTAAGAAAAGCTCTTTTATCTTGGAAATCAAGATTTAATATGATAGTTCAACAAAAGGTCTATCAGATTGAACATATTAGAAAATAAAATTCTTATCTTTGTTTATATATATATATATATATATATATATATATATATATATATATATATATATATATATATATATATATATTCAAAATCGTTATCTTGGATCTTATATATATATATATATTCTCTTTTTCAAAATCGTTGCAAAAATATCTGAACACCCTCTGTATAACTACCAAATTGCTTTCCTTGACTGGGGTGCTGGGTGACCCGGGACCCTCTGCGTGGAAGGGGTTCTTTCGCGCCTCATAATTAGTGCTCCAAACCCTCGGGTGAGATCGTGTGGGACGGGCCGTATTATATTCAGCTAGAGAGATCTGGGTCATTATAGTATTAATTGCTTTACGTTAACGTTATGAAGGAGAACATTGTATCTTCCCTCTGCAAATACAAATAGAAATAATCGTTCTAGTAGATCAATGGATACAGTAATATCCAGTCAGTTGCATATCGGTGGTTTAAAGCCTCATTGACCCAATATCTCTTTAAAATAACACTCGGAACTTTCTGTTGATGCCTGACGTTAGAAAAATACTGAAATTAAAAATTTCACTGAACACACGAATTGCCACAGCGGAATTAATTCACTGAGTTTTTCAAGCAATTTGCTAACATAATAAAAAATGCAGAATCATATGTACATGAAGATCAGACGTCTCCGTTTGATCTGAAATCTAAAGGAAGATAATGTAGGAATTCGCTTTAAACATGGGAGAGAATATGTGTTTGACAGGCTCAGCGGATAGACTGCTGACTGGCCAGCTGAAAAAAGATTCGATATCCGGCTAAGCCATGAGTTTTTAGATTTTTATAATATGCAGAGAATATTTATAGAAACACATTGATGTGATTTGCGCATTTCATCGCTGTTGTTACTTTACATACACACATAGTATAAGAAAAGTATCATGACGGGTCGAAAATTTGGATTCGAGTTTTCGACGGAAGAGCAAGTTTCAAGCTTCTATGAACTCGAATGAACGTTTTAGAGGTGATGTCTGTGTGCATGTATGGGTCTGTTAACGTGATATCTCTCAGACTAATAAAGCATTATAAACAAACACACTTAGTACTATTATTGTAATCAATGAACTCTATTGATTTTAAACACGATCAAAAGTTCGGACTGCCCCACCCACCCCAATTTTCGAACGGATTTTTGAAAAGTAAAATGCATAAGAAAATCAGGACCTACATTAATGTTAAATAAATAATCATTTTTCATTAGAAAACTAATTACACACAATTTAGAACGCTATCACTTATTTCCAGGTAGAAATACTGCCACCTTCCCAACAAGTTACTTTTCCCGACTACATTGAGTGAATCATCACTTGTTTTTCAGAGTCGAGCTAATAACCGAATCCCCAGAGAATTCAGAATGAAGATTAGGTTTCAGGCCACAAGTATGTGTCGTGCCAGGTTTATTTGAAAATGGTAATGAGGATACTTTTCGTTCTAAATTAAAGAACACTCGCGAGCAGGCACAGGAATAATGAATAAGGAAATAGAGTATTTTTTTTAACATTTTACTTTTGAAGAATGTATCACTTTAGAAAACACTCTTTCTGAAGGTAACAAGTCGCGAGACGAAAAAATTCTAGCTAAGTAAGACGGAAAATATTTCCCTGCATAGATATTATTGCAGTTCCGATAGTTCCAATAAAAAAGAATGGATTTTTATGCCACAATAATTTTTAAATATTATGGTTTAAAAAAAACCTCTATTGAAAAAGAACACGAAATGAGGAGAAAATGAGATAATATCGTAATATTATGAAATATCTGATATATCCAACACAGGTTTTACCTACCGATTAACAACCTTAGATGCTGTAGGAAACTAAAACATGAATGCCAGTTTTTTTCTAAATTTAATTTCACTTAAATTATTTATATATGATAAATGCTCAGTAGTTTTTCTGTTGATAATTAAAATGATGAACACAATAAATAATGAATTGTTGCTGATTGGTCTAAAGCAAGCTTTTCCTTGTGTTCTTGCAGCTGCCGGGTTATGGGCTCGAGTCCCAACTGCGACTATGGATGTTGTGGTATCCATTAAGGGCGTAATGTATTCCACCCCCTCTGGTGCGCCGGGGCAACGTCATGTAACGGCAAAATCTTGCCCGATCCGACATCTAAAAATGGCCGAATGATTGGACAATCAAGTGTCTGGCCATTATAAAATAAATAAATACGAGTAAATAATAAAGTGACGCAGACATTGTTTTCCTTTTACATATGCATAGTATTGCAGTAAAGTATAATATAGACAATATCATTATGGTCAGAATCTTTAACCGATTTATTATGTTCAGACTATCAATTCTGACTAATTAAGTATGGTCAGAAGAAGTATAGCCAGAGTATTAAATGGTGACAAATTAATTACTGTCAGAATATTCAATTTTACCAATTAACTATTGCCAGAATCTTCGAACCTGACTATAATTAATTGTTCTGTCTATTAATTATAGTTAAAATTGAAGATATGTCAATTCCACTATGAAGCAGATGCAGAACAACCCTTCAAGCCCCGCTTCTCAAGAAGCCCGACTTTTAGGCACTATTTTAATGAGTTTTGAAAATTTGCGACGTACATTCGTTCGGCAATAATATACTTAAACTGAACAGTTCACAGATGGATTTAGTGCGTTAAAGGTTTGCAGTCTATTCAAGGAAATAGCTATTCATAAGCAGTATTATCTCTTTCTATCTATTCATGTCGAGTTTTCATATTTTATGCTGTGCAAACTTCTGAAATGTAGCATTGAATCTACTTTTAATATATCTTTAATCTATATTGATTGAATTTCACAATCATTTGTAATATGGAAGAGCAATTTATCCCAACGTCTATAGTTTAAATTTTATGTAAATAGAAAAAATCCAAAATGAGATTTCAACAATCTAATGCTATGAAATGGTCGAATGTATAAAGTACACAAAATAAAAAATATATATAAATTGAAGATATAAAGAAGATGTTACTAAAATAGACATACCAATATTTGTGAGTAAAATTAGTATTTTATTAAATCTGTAAATTTGGCGCTAAATTATGGTGGTAAATACATTAAATCAGCGCTTTCATTTTACAAAGGGTGTTTACACATTTTTAGAACGATTTTTCTGCAATATAATCAATCTCTATATATAATAATAAAGGAAGATATATGTCTGTTTGTTTGTTGTTCGCGTAGCGAAACATATAAGCGACCTACAACCATGAAATTCGATGCAGAAGCATTTCGACTCTCAAAAGAAACACCGCGTCAAGATTTTTATAAATTCGAATTAGTTTAAAAGTTATAAATTTAATAGTTGAAATTCAGCTCTATACAGAGGCCAATTTTGAGCGGTAGCGGCAATTGTTACATGTTGCTAAAATTAAAACTGTTTTTGGATTATACGTACAGCTCAAACTGCTGCCCATGTAATAATTAAACTAAAATAATTTCGTTAAGAGCAACAACACAAAATAATCATGCCAGCCGGTTTCCAAGGTGAAAAACAGCCTTCTTCGTCAGGTCACGCAAGGAGTGCAACCTTCATTCCTCAGACTCTACAACTTTTCGTTAGCTTTAAATTTCGTTGGTGGCGTTATCCATAGTGTTATTTGAAGTCAAAAACATCGTGGTTCCAAATTTCATGTTTTGTAATGGCGTTAAATTTAAAATATTGTAATTAATGTTTTCTGTTTAAAGAATTTATTTTTATTTTGAGTGTTCTTTTAGACCGAATTTAAGCTTTTCTTTAGACCAAGTTTATTTTCCATATTTCATGAGATCTTTATGTTATCAGAAATCGAACTTATTTTTCTTTCTAATGTTGTGTCTTTTTCCAAAGTTTCTTTTCTGTAATTCGCTTAGAAAATAAATGTTGTAATGGCTTTAAATTTAAAAAATTCTAATTAATGTTCTCTGCTTCAAGAATTTATTGTTATTTGGATGTTCTTTTAGACCGAATTTAAGCTTTTCTTTAGACCGAGTTTATTTTTCATATTTTATGAGATCTTTATGTCATCAGAAAGCGAACTTTTTATTTTTTCTAACGTTATATCTTTCTCCAATGTTTTTTTTCTGTAATTCGCTTAGAAAATAAATATTTATTACCTCATATTTAAAACATATGCGTCATCTTTAAAACACATAGCGCCATCTATGCTGTAAATGGTGAACTAATATTTTTCTTTATTGACGTTGTGTTGGGGGCTTTGAGGAAGATGGCAGGCACCTAAGTAAAAAAAAAATGTCAAACTGAAAAAACAAGAAAGGTAGATGTCCGGTTTTATATAAATCCACAAAATTTTGATTATTTAAATTTTACTTTGTAACCGGCATTGCTCGTAATTTATAGCAGGGATTCAATTATCCCATATCAACCTTATCATATTTTGAAAAATTTAATAGATGAATCCGTTAAATCCCTGCTTTAAATTTTCCAGTTTTAAACAAAAAAAAAATTATTTCTTAAATGTTCTATCTGATAGCTCTTTCTCTGGACTATCAAGTGACATTAAGATTTCCAAGATAAAAGGGTATTTTTAAAAGTTAGTATTTGCATTTTACTTTCATTCATTATTTGCTAAAGTTAGTGTACTACTAAATATTACTATATAATACTAAAAGTTAGTATTTTCATTTTGCTACATACCGCGTTCACCGCTTTTTACAGTCCAACCAATGTTACTTTCTCTATATACATATTATATTGTATAAGGAAAGTATTGTGGCGGGGTCGAAAATTCAAAATCGAGTTTTCGATGGAAGATTAAGTTTCAAGCATCCCTGAACTCGAATCGACAGTTTTTGAGAAAATGTGTTCGTGTGTGTGTGTGTGTGTGTGTGAGAGAGAGAGAGAGAGAGAGAGATAATGTGGAGAATATATATCTCACGAACGGCTGGAGCGTTTCAAACGAAGTTTGATACAAAAATTACAATCAGTGAATACTGGAAGCTTATTTATTTTCAAAGCAATCAGATGTTCAGAAGACCTCCAAATTTTTTAATTTATTTTTATAAAAATCTTCAAAAATCAGAACTTGCAATACTGTTACATAAAAAATCATTTTTTATGTAATTTTTCGTCAGAAAACGATTGACATAAATTTTAGAACACAAGCATGAACCGTTCTCGAAATATTGCACTTTTCAAATAAATTTGTCAAAAATTAATTACATAAAATTATACGAAGTATTAACTATTACGAAATGTGTTCACTTTTTATATGTAACATTATGCGATAAATTTGTTAACACCATTCTGGTGGATCTAATTCGTTTATTCACGAGAGAAAATACTTTGTATTATAGTTTTGTATTTGGGCGCCTAACAATTCTCCAATAGTTATTTAAATATAAGAAATGCTCTGTTCGCCATTTGTTTGTAACACTTGGCGATTAATTTGGCATATTTAGCTACTAATTTAGCAAAGTATCGCCAACTTGGCAATATTTCACCCCAGATTGACAAAAATATCGTTAAAATTCGCTAAGTTGTAAAGGGTCTTGCTGCCCCAATCGGGACTCGAACCCTGGATCTCCGAAATGACGAGCCGACTCTCTACCGTTGGGTTACTGAAACAAAATTGCAAGCTCTTATCATCGAAGTGGACTCAGCATTCTCCACCCTCTAATGCCAGATTAACCGGTAGCTGACTATCTGGCTGACCACCTCCTGCTATTTTTACATCAGGTTATCCTCCTGCGACTACTATTTTACCCACGTTAATATCCTGCGTGGCCGTTATCCTTTCAATGTGAAATCGGCGCTGAATCTTCCAGAGTCTACTGAATCTGTGCTAGTCGTACCAGGGTCACTTTCACACCTCTGACATTTTTGCCCTAAACTCCAGGGTTCATTTGTTCGAGCGCTATTATAAAGTACATTGCTGCCCCAACCGGGAATCGAACCCTGGATCTCCGAACTGGCCAGACGATGCTCTACCGTTGAGCTACTGGGACGAAATTGCAAGCTCTTGTCGTTGAAGTAGACTCTGTAAAGTTAAAAAATAACTTCAAATTGAAGAATTAATTATTAAAATATTTTAAATTATGGACTATTTTGCTTATTGCGGATGCTATTGATATTGATAATTGTCAATGTAGAGTTGTGTGAAATAAATGTTAAGGGGGTACTTCAAAATGGTTTTACAGTTTGTCATTCGGAAAAGCGCCCAATGTACAATTCAACTTTAAAAACATTATACCGCAGATCTTATCATTTTTACACTCTGAAAGAAGTACATTCATTGTATGGAAAAAAGCTGCTGTCTACGTCATCTGCTGTCCACGTCAGATTTTTTTATGTTTGCGTTTAGAAAACACTTTTTTTTCAATCCAAAGACACAATAGTCCATCCATTGGTGACACATTAGGTGACTTTGATGTAATATGAGCAAAAAGTGCAACCGTGTTGTCTGTACTGTTTGTCATTTTTAAATTCAAAATATATATTGATTGATGAAATATATTGATTGATCTATTGATTGATAAAAAAATGTATTTTGATGCATGACTGGTAACTTTAACCTGGTAAAGTTCTACTCTATTATGACTCTGTGGATAAAAATGATGGTACTCCTTCTTTAAATAAAGGCGTTAAAACATTATCTTGGTAGTATGTTGAATTGACTTTGATATTTTTTTCTACTTTTATTAACTTCAATTTACGAAAAGCCAGCAATAATCATGAATACTTTACTGAAATATTATTTTTATTTTTGGAACAAAATTTGTAGGTTTTTTTCTCCTCTGTGATAGTAAATTGATCTTTTTTGTTACCGTCACTTAAATAGGTCTATGCTTCATCAATTGTCAAAATATATTTCCATCTGCCCCTGGTTAAACGATTTTCATAAATAATTCTACTGCGTGTTATGAGCTCAGCCACATGACCTAACAAAAAGTGGTAGACATTATGTTTTTTTTTAAGTCTTGGGGCTTTTTCCACTACACGCTGGCATTCGCTGAGGTCATTTCGCGAATTCATTCCTCCCATCCCTTTTCGTTGCTGTTCACCTATTCCCAAAGTGTCCATTCCCACGACTAAACTGATTATTAATATGCGGCCGCTTTGCGGGTACACAGGTCTCTCAATTCACTTGTATTCCATGTACACCCACGCAACAGACATAATATGCCCTAAATAAGAATGAAAATGTCATATCAATCTGATCAACAGCGGCTAAAATAAATAAAAAAGAAGATGAAAAGTGTGGGGTGGGGTAACTCAAATGCCCTCTCCTAAAAATAAGAAATTAATCTCTTCCCCCGACATACACAATTTAAATGGAGACCTGGCACTTACTGAGACACCCTACGTAAAACGTTATAATATTTACGTTAAATCCGCCGACACAACGGACACAATTTAAAACGACGGACACAATTTAAAAAAATCTGATGTGGGCAGCACATGACTTTCCTTATATAATGCAATGAATTTACTAGTTTTACAGTCAAAAAATAATGTATAAGATCCACGGCGCTGTGTTTTTATCGTTGAATTGTACATTTGGCGATTTTCCGGATGACAACAGGTAAACCTATTTCAAAATACTCTATTAACTTATACTTCGCGCAACTCTAAATAAACAATCATCAATATTGATAGCATCCTCAATAAGCGATATAGTCCATATATTAAAATACCTTAATAATTACGTCATCAATTAGGCTTCATTTTCATTAATTTAACAACATTTTTGCAATTTTGACGATATTGGTCAATCTGGTGCGAAATACCGCCAAGGGGGAAATACTTTGCTAAATTATTCGCTAAGTTTGCCAAGTGCATCACCAAGCGTTACAGACAAACGGAGAGAAGAGTATTTCTTATATACTATAAGGTATGCCCGTCATATGACGGAAATCAGAAGTTGCGAGACATTACGTTCCATTTCAGCCATTTTTATCAATTTGGAGACATTTTTGTCATTTTAGCAACATTTAAAATAGTTGCCAAGTTGGCGACGTCTTGCTAAATTTCTCGCCAAACGTAACGGACGGACGGAGAAATGTTATTCTTATAGTCTACGTTTATGTTCTTTCTAGGATATTTAACTTTCATCAACTAGTCATCATATTCATTGATTTAGCGCCATTTTTTATTAATTTGGCGACATTTTCGTTAATTTGGCAACATTTAAAAGTCGCCAAATCTCTCGCCAAGCGGAGAAATAAGTTATTCTTGTAGCAGATAAATGACTATTAGCGTCCAAATACAAAATTATTACCTATAGTATCTTTTCACATGAATGGAACTAGCTAGATCGACGAGAATGATGTCACCAAATTTATTGTATGATATTACTTATGTAAAGTAAACATATTTCACAATAAGTAATATTTTTTTTAATTTATATGATCTTTTGATAACTTTTTAAAAAATGTGCAATATCTCGAGAACGGTTCAAGCTAGCTTTCTGAAATTTGTGTGACAATGAAAAATTACATAAGAAATAACTATTTGCGTAAATTTATTAGCCGTTTTAATTTTTTGATGATTTTTTCAAACTTTCCCTCGAAAATTTAGGGGAGTTCTGAACATTCGATTGCGCATAAAATCATTAGGCTTCCAGTATTCATAGTTTGTAATGTTTGTATCAAATTTCGTTCGAATCGGTCCATTTGTTCGTCAGTTATCATCTCCACAGACTCACTGACACACACTCACACATACACACACATTCACACACACACACACTCGCGCACACACACACACACATATATACTTTCACACGTACACACACATATACTTTCACACGCACACACTTTCACACACACAGACAGACATCATCTCAAAAACATCTGATTCGTGATCAGCGATGCTTGAAACGTGCTCTCCTGTCGAAAACTCGAATTCGAATTTTCGATCTCGTAACAATACTTTCCTTATATATAATATGTCTATAAGGAAAGTAATACCATAGTTACTCGAGGGAGAAAATCTAAACCCGTAGATTAATCACTTGAAGCCCTAGATGTCGCCTTATTACGTAGCAGGTTGACGCAAAAAAGGTGCTTTTTGTCAGGTTCTTCAATTTTCACGTTTTGTGAATGAAAAGATAGATCAAACGTTAATATATAATTTCAAAGCGCCATTACACATACAACCACGAAATAAAGTTTATTAGAATCTGCATAAATTATGTTATTTATAGAATGTATAGAATTTTTTACGAAGAAAAATATTAGAGAGTTTAAGACAGATCGTATTATATAGAATTTTTTTATATGAACTGAGCGTACACTTAAAATTAATTTAAAAATACAAAAAAAAAGCAGTTTACAAATACCGAACTACCTATATTAAAAATAAAATTCTCATGGCGAAAGACTGAAGATTTAGTATAATTAGATGATTCGCTATAACGAAAAATGAAAATTTCATTTCCAGTGGCATAAAAAATATAATTTTTAATCCGATTGTAACGAAAATAGTAGATGACACATGAAAGGTATTTTAAACCATCCTGCAAATTTGTAAATTATTTGTTGCCATAGGACCGGCGCTAGCCTTGACAGAAACTTTAAAGGCTTTTTTCAGTGGCGGCTTTTTAATAGAGATATAAATCATTGTTTATTATCTTGTTTACAATAGATACTGATGTAAAATACTTCTGTATGTGCGATGCAATTGTTCTTTGATTGGGTGAATTTCCTTTTAAGAACGGATACTTTACTTTTGAAAGAGTCATATATGCAAGTATAGATGTAAACCCATGATGTCCTTGAAGCTATTTTAGCTACATGATTTTGACATGTTTTTCTTATTACGGAATTATGAACAGTTTGTATGCTCACAAGCAGTAGTTGTCATCAAGATTCATTTGAATAGTTCGATATGTTCGACTCCGTTAGAAGATTCAATCTAGAGAATTCACAGATAGACACACAGGCAACATTGATATTCATTCAGAGATTTTGATAAAGTTAGATTTTTGACAGCATTGAAATATCTCTTCCTTACATATGCTATGTATTATAAGAAAACTAACGGAGAGAGTTCCCCCATTGTTGCGCAATCTTTGGTGAAAAATTATTGATTGCTCCATTAATAGCTATCATTGTTGAAAATTTACTTAGAATTTCCACTCCCAGTACAATACATTTCGTTGAAACACCTATTTCTCAGGATTGGCTACAGATTATAGGCTGATAAGAATTCATCATCGAATACAAGAGGGAGTAGTTAATTCGCTAAGGATTTCCACTTCTGGTTTTAGAGATATCACTTCCGGGATTCTCTGTAAATTTGTGTGACGGTATGAAATAAGTATGCAAAAGATTATAAAATGCTTAATAGTAGACCTGAAAATAAGCACTAGTCTCTCACCAAAGATTGTTTAAATAATGCAGTGTGGCGATTAAATGAAACAACTAACTGGCTACCACATTTCTCGCCCATTCTGTTTTAATCAGAAAACTTTCTTTCAATAATCTGCTCTTCCCAATTCTCATGACTCATATATATATATATATATATATATATATAAATATATATATATATATATATATATATATATATATATATATATATATATATATTACATATTAAACATATATAACATTGCGAGGATTCTATTGTATGCTAATTCTGCTGTTCATTATGTTAATTTATGCACGAAACGCCTCAACTCTGTCTTTGAGAGTCACGTACTCACGACCGGCCAGGACTATAAATGCGGCAAACGTTCGGCAGAAGTCAGATTGGAGGAAGAGAGAAAAAGTGAGGTCAGAGGTCAGATCCAAGCGTGAATCGTTGTCGTCAGCTTCGGCTGTTATCTTTCTACGAGAGTGTGGTGTTGGTCTGTTCATTAATGGAAGCACGCAGGAAAAGGATGGTCTCTACAGTATTGTGAGTAGATAGCTATGATTTAATAGTTGGTTAGTATTTCTAATTCAGTTCAGTAATGAAAGGTTAAGATTAGGTCGAGATATAGCTATGATAGTGCTAGCTTGTAAATATTCTGTCTAGGTAATTGTGTATTGAGTTGTCAGCGAAGTTAGCTGTAATAAAGTATGCGTTTGTTAAATGTTGTAGATCATTAATAAAACTTAAGTCAGGTAAAAACCTTTACAATACCTCCCGCACAGAGTAACTTGACAGTGAAACTTTACAACATACTTATCCCTTCCGAGAGGTTGGTGGTAGGGGAAGGAGGGTACGGTCTCTGTGGATGCCTCCCCCACTGGGTTCCGGTCTAAATTGGGTGGCACTTCCCGGCCGTCCATACAGTTACCTTACACCTTTCTGGTAGGTCGGACGGTCTGGGTCTCAACAACAACAACATACTTATCGATTTTGACGGCAGTCCGTATAAACTTTAAAAATTCATTAAAAATCGAATAATCATCGCATTGAGGTACGGTTTGTACCATAAGTATTGCCAGGACGGGTTTTTTTTTTTTTTTTTTTTTTTTTTTTTTTTTTTTTTTTTTACGTCAAAAAATTTTGTAGATCAAAAAATCACCAATAGGAGGCGCTGAATGCATTGGAAAGACAATTAAAATAACTTACTGCACATGTTAAATCGTGTGACAAGCCTAATTAACCCTGAACAGGTGATAGGACCTTTTCCTTTCTTTAGATTTTTTCTAAATCAGAATTTTTGCAAAGCATCTGATGCTGATTCGCCGCTCACGTAATACAGCTTCACTAACAGGGCTTTCTCGATGAAAGTTAACATTCTCGCAAAAGCTTCTTCTTTGCACCATTTACTAATGAATCAAATGAAGAATCTACAGAGCACTACAGCTCTTTTATAACAGCCTCATTTGCATACTTCTGAAAGATGTATTCGGGTAAGCGCCACCTATAGATGATTTTTTGAACTACAAAATCTTTTCACGTAAATAAAAAAACAAAACAAAAAAAACCCCGTCCTAGTAATACTTATGGTACAAACCGTACCTCAATGCGATGATTTTTCGATTTTTAATGAAATTTTAAAGTTTATACGGACTTTTGAAAGACCCTGCATATAAATGCTTTCAATGTTATTGAAATTCAAATCTTTGACGCAGTATAATATCCTTCTTCTGCACATGATATGCATTGTAAAGAAAGTAAAACCCCTGCTACTTTTTAAAATACTTTAACTTATCCAGATTACCCTGAGTAAATAACCATGATTGTTATTCAAAGTTTCGCTAATAACCGAACTCCTCGGCAAATTCAGAAAGAAGGAGATTGAGTTTCAGGCCACAGTGTCTGCCGTGCCAGCTTTCTTTTAAGAATGATAATGAGAATCCTTTTTATTCTAAATTAAAGGACAACCACCACCTAGCACGAGTAAAGGAATATAGCTTTTTACTCTGAAAGAATATATCATTCAAGGAAGTGTTCTTTTTAAAAATAACTACTCGTGAGATGACAGCAATTCTAGTTAAGTACTGTCCAATGATTTTCAGCACGAGTGCAGATGCAGCTGTGATCATTTAAATAAAGAAATATGCATTTTTAAGAAGCAATTAAAAGGTACGATTAGAGATGTTATGTTACAAATACCGTAACAAAGCCATTCTGTCAAGTTTTGTATTTATTTTAAATAATGGAGCTTAAAAAGGAATTTGGTAAAACAATTTAGAATTATACAAAACTATATCGATAAGAATATGTAAAAATAAGAATGGTACTCTAACTCAACTTAATTGTTTATTCTTTTTTTTCTCTATTTGAAATAATCTTAAAGATTTATAGGGGTTTGTCGAGTGAAGACATACCGTAAAGATATATAAAAAAATTAGTGTGGGCAGCGCATGACTTTCCCTATATAATAACACACAGACTTTTATTTGTTTTTAGAGCCCATAGATTAAACGATTTTAATATTAATTTTTTTTTATTTTGGCGTCATTTTCGTGAATTAAGTGTTTTTTATATAAGATGGTGACATTTTCGTCAACTTAGTAACGATATGTCGCCAAGTGTATCGTCAAGGTCAATCTATTGAAGATACTTGGAACTTATTTAAATTTTATGTACCTTTCTTCGATAAATTTATCTGAAAGCATGTTATATACCAAGAACAGGTCGTGGTAGCGTTCTAATGGTTGTACCATTCTTTTTTTATATAAGTGTAAGTAAATAATCATTATTTATTCAACAATATTAGAACTCCTAATTTTTATTGATTTTTTTAAAAATTCATTCAAGAATTGGGGGGGGAGGGACTTGTGAAGATTCGATCATGTTTAAAATTAAATTGGGTTCCAGTATTCACTGATTACAATAATCGTACTAAGTTTTTTCGAATCGCTCCATTCGTTCATGAGATATCGCTTTAAAAGACTCACTGATATACACACCAACAAACATAAGGTTTATTTTTTACTTTCCCTACATACAATGTTGTGAAATGTTCGAAAATTCGAACCAGCGAATTCGAGTTCACGAAAATTCACGATTCGAATTCGAGCTCACAGAAAGCTCTGTTCATTAATATTTTTTAAATACTTAATAAGTATATTATTTTAATTTAACATATATCATTATTTACTTTAGTCTTGTATTTATGTTCACTAAATATTTAGTATTTCGTTTTACAAGCGTATTGATGAATTTAAAAGAAATTATTTCTCAATTGTGGGATTGTTATACAGAATCATTGTAAATAGGAAATTACTTGTGTCTACATTTAAACCAAAATGTAAAAGACACGAGAATTTATAAAAGATCCTTTATATGGTAACAAATAGTGTGTACACTTTATTTTTGACTCAACTATTAAACATTTTTAACACTTTACAACAAAGTTGAAAAGTGTTTATGACTTTGTTTATTCTGTCTGTCTGTCTGTCTGTCTGACTGTCCGTTAGCACGATATCTGCCGTTTAAAATCACTTAATCAAAATGAAATTTTAGTATGTTGTTCAGACGGTCCGTAGGAGCTATGGGAATATAAATGAATAATATCACCCAATTAGTTTTGGATTGAACCCGGGTTGAAAAAATGAAATACATTGAGCCCTATGGGACCTAATTTTTCAAACATTTTTTAAGCGGATTTAAAATTCCCAAATTGCTTCGAAAATTTTAGGTAATATTCAAATTGCTTCATAAAATATATAAAAAAATTCAGATATAAATATATAAATAATATATAAATAAATTCAGCGAAATACATTCAGTAGTTTTTTAAATAAAAATTAAAATAATAATAAAACCTCTTATATGAAGCGATCACGTGACCATGATATGAAAAGATCACGTGACCCACTTCAAAATGATATATGGTATCCATCTTGTCTCAAAATCGTGATTTTTAAAGTTTTTTAAAATTCATATTGAGTGTTGTATCCATCCTAAAACTACTTTATTTTTGCTTAAATTCTATGCATCTACATACTGAAACAAAGCAATTACAATATATTTGAGGTTATATGCTCATCCAAATTTGATTATTTCTACAACAAAGCCTATTTATCACCTTTGTAAAATGTAAACAGCAAAATATGTAGAATGAGTTGTATTACAATTGTTGTATTTCTTTAACACAAAATCAATTAGTTCATGGAGTCTGCATAAATGATATGAATGAAATATTCACTGATTTTAAAAAGAGAAGGACGATTTTTTTCGATGAAGTTGTACGCATAGAGTTTAATTACTTGTAGCTCCATGGTCTTAATTTTTAAATAAAATAAAATATTGTAGTATTGTGATGAATGACATGAAAGAGAAATTATTTATGAATGAAATGTTGCTTTTATAGAGTGAGCTAGGCGTGTTATTTTTTCTATGACGTCATTTGAATGAATATCAGTTGTTTTCGATGAAGTTTTCAAATATAATAAATTATCGTAGTATTATGATAATTCTAAAATTATTACCGAGGAATGTATCACATTTTAGAGATATTTAAACCAGGCAATTTATACTTTAATGCCGTCATTTGAATGAAGTTAATTTTTTTCGATGAAGGTTAAAGTTTTCAAATATAATAAATTAATGTAGTATTGTGATAAGTTTTAAAATATTACCAAGGAATGTATTGCATTTTAGACATGTTTAAATAAAATTGCATTGAAGTTGGAAAGTGTTTCATAATCAATGCTTTAAGCATGATTGATCTTTCTTGTTTTCTCTTTTCTATACTTATTTCACACAGTTATACGAAGTTTGGGAAAATATGGAAGCGTTATCTCCAGAACTTCTACTACTCTTTAAAATTCGATGCTGAATCTATATAAGTCATCATATATGCTTCATCTATTGCCAATCTTGATAAATAGACGCTTCAAGAAATTATTTTGGACTGGAAGTGGAACAGGAACCAGAAAAAACAACTTTGTAAATTCCTTTTACTCTTTCCAGAATTTGATGCTGAATCTATAAAAGTCATCATCTAAATTACATCTATAGCAGTTTCGAGAAATAGATGTTTTAAGAAAAATGTAATTGTTTTAATCAAAAATGACATAGCCAGATCTGGAAGTGGAAATTCTTGGTGATTCCTTTTATCTTCTACAAAATTTAATTCGAATTCATACTAGTTTGTATCTAAGCTCTATCTATAACCAATTTGGCGAAATAGATGTTTCATAATAAATTTTTGAACCGAAAATGGAAAATAAACCGGAAGTAAAAATTCTTAGCGAATTACTTTATCTCCTGCAAAATGCGATAATGAACCCATATCAGAACTATATATATAATCAAAGTTGAGAAATAGATGTTCCAAGTGAGATACATTTTTTTATCTTCAAATGGGAAAGAACTGGAAGTAATGGAAATTCTTAGTAATCCACGCCCCTATTCTCTCTAGAATTTGATGCTAAATGCATATCAGTCATTATCTAATCTATATCTATAGCAGATCTTGAGAAATATATATTTCAAAGCAACAGTTTTTTGAAAAAAAAATAAAAGTATGGCAAATTTATTGCCACCAATAAATATTTTCAAAGATAGCTTATATTCAATTTTGAAAAGCAATTACGTTAAAAGTTGAAATTATTATTTCACCGTTTCTTTAATAAATTTTCGTCGGTGACACTTTTTATGCCTGCTATGCCAAATGAATAACAAGTATGTCATTTAGAACCACTGTCAGAATTTCAAATGAAGAAAATTAAGCTTCAAATCCTACTTGTATTCAGTTCTATTTTATGCCATCGAAGGCTATTACATATCAAGTTCCGGTCCAGATCTCAAGATCATAAATCTTAAAAGTTGATATATATATATGTAGGTATCGAAGCTGATTTCAAATTACAATTTGTCAAAGCGAACATGTGCGAATAGTTCAGAGCGTAACGAAGTCGATTTGCATGAGATGTAGTCTCAAAATTTCATATTATACAACGAGCTGTTAATATTAAATTTATGAGCTGTCACCAAAAATTGAATGTGTAGATTCAATCTCCAGAGATCTTTAGACTCTACGGTTGTGAATATTTACCCATGGGTTTTTCGCATTGTCTTTCTTATCATATTGTGTGCTTATCTTTTTACAAAGAATGGTTGAATATCTTGCATAAAATGCATGAAAATGTGAATAGTGATTCCAACGCCCCTAGCGGAGAATTAATAAGGTCATATCACGAACTCGGCAATAAAGGGAGATAGAAGAAAAACATCAATTACAAAGGTATAGAGAATTATCTAATTAGTAGAAAACGATACTAGGAACGCACGAAACGCATATATAGAAGTCCATAAATACCTATCAAATGTCGTGTCATCAGAGATTTTAACAAGGTGACACCTGCAATGATTGTCGAAGTCAGGGTTCATATTCTTTCTTGAATTCAAATGTGCATTAATGCTAACGGAGGGCAATTTGAACAAGTTCCACATTATATTCCTGTGCAAGTAAGTGTTGTTTATTTTAGCATTTCTGAATAGGATAGCCATTCGTCAATAAACATATCGGGCGAAATAAATGCTTTCTGTAATAATTTTGTGGTCGATTTCTATTAACGAGACAATACTCTACAACTTGGATTTTTACATCTATCTCGCTTTGTTGACGTGTTCGTATCCTACCTTTTGAACACTTTACAACATAGTTGAAAAGTGTTTATGGCTTTGTTCATTCTGTCTGTCTGTCTGTCTGTCTGTCCGTTAGCACGATAACTGCCGTAAAAATGACTTTATCAAAATAAAATTTCAGTATGTTTTTCAGACGGTCTGTGGGACCTATGGGTATATAAATGAATAATATCACCCAATTAGTTTTGGATTTAACCCGGGTTGAAAAAATGAAATACATTGAACCCTATGGGACCTAATTTTTCAAACATTTTTTAAGCGAATTTAAAATTCACAAATTGCTTTGAAAATTTTAGAAAATATTCAAATTATCCAATAAAATATATAAAAGAAATTTCAGTAAAATATGTTAGGCAGTTTTTTAAATAAAAAATATTTACTATATCTGTTACAACCGGTACAAAATTATTTCGTTTTATTGATAGATAACTACTTTGCTATTTCTTTACGGACAAAGTGTGTTATTTAGTTTACCAAAGACTATTATTTTTGCTTTATTTATAACTGTTTTGCTTTTGCTTTATTTATAACTGTTTTGCTTTTGCTTTATTTATAACTGTTTCTTTGGCTTTATTTATAACTGTTCTATTTTTGCTTTCTAGGTAAATAGGTGAAGTTAGATGATTCAATTTTCAAAAGTGGTTGTTTCTTTTATATGTACAATTTTGTTTTACCTTTCTTGATGATGTAGGCCATTTAATATTCGAATCCAACATTTTTATTTGCAATATTACTTTTTTATGATTTAGTAATCTTATTTATTTTATAAAACAAGTGTTTTCTTTATATAATTTTCCTTTTAATCCTTTCTGGATGCAGGTATTCAATTTGATTACCAAAATCGGACGTTTTCTTAACTATTAGCTAGTTGAATTTTCCGTCCTGGATTCTGTTTGCTCATTTAATTTTCGACACTGTTTGTTTATTTTATTTTTAACTGGTCTGTGACTTTCTTTCTAGATGAGGGTAACCAATTTAGTTTAGAAAACCAATTGTTTTCTTCATTTATATCAGCTTTATTTTTCTCCAGGTGTTTTCTTATTTAGTTTCATTCTGCTTTTATTTTCCATTATGAAATCAGTTTATTTCCTTTATTATGTAACAGCTCTGATTTCCTTCTGCTTGCAACTACACAATTTTGATTCCATTTTGTTGTCTCATATAAGTAATTAGTTGCAATTTTTGAGATCATTTTGCTCAATCTCTGATCTGTTAGTTTGTTATACCTCTTTGTTATTTTGTTTAATCGTTTTGATTGGCAACGTATTTCTTTGTGAGACGCATGGTCATTTTAATGTTGACAGATATATACCTGTCTTAATTTTAGGTGAATGCTAGGCTTGATCTCTTAAAGTAGAAGACTTCTCTCATTCCTCCGCAGCAGAATTAAATATTTATATATTTGTTATATGGCATTTGTAACGAAATGCTAAATTTTCAATTAATATTTTGAAATTAAGCCTAAATATTTCACAAGAATCAAATACCACTTGTGATAAACTGAAATTCATATTATAGTGTTTTAAATAATTTTACAGTACAAATAAGACTCTCTGTAAAAGTTAGATCTGCTGGTGATAAATGTATAAAGAACTATATGATAATTTATTAAAAGTGAAATACTTGAACAAAAGTCTAGGCTATGTGGAACTATGGCTAGGAACAACATCCCAGACTAAGTGAAATTAAAACTACCAGAGATTTATGACGGGGATATAAACGCAATTGCCGCTGGTCAATAGAAGTAGCACAAAATGCTGCAGACAAGCTCAAATGACCAAAATGTCAATGAGTTTGAGGGCACATTCTAAGAACTTTTATCAAGTTAAGAGAGGTGATTTTAAAAGATATATTAGGGGCTTCAAAGGAAGCGAACTACCCTTAGTCCAAGCAAAGGTGAAAACAGCAGTTGCAGTTCAAACTCGAAAGATGACACAAGCATTAATCTGACTGTAGTGACTGTTAAATGTATAAAGTATACTCAGGTATCGACTTTTGATACTAGCTTTGATTAAAAGAACGTTTTGTTAATAATTCTCGGTAATTGCCTAAGACAAACCTGAAACAGATATCTTATGTGTGAATAGAATAATTGAATTTAAAATTATGTTTTTGAAAGTACTTAGTATCCGGAAAACCCCTCTTCAGGCTTAAGACAAGATGCATAATTCAATATGTACCATTCGATTTTGGTAGAGCAGCATAAGTATCCAGAATTTTAAAAGTATTTGTCGGTTTTCAATTACACAATTGTGATTTATTTTTAAATACACAATTGTGATTTGTTTTTAAATACACAGCGTAATTTTTAGTAATAACTTTGATTAAATAAGCTAATTTTGTTGTCGCAAATAAATTTTATCATAACATTTTGGTGCCGGTTCATTCAATTTTATTAGCACGTTAATAATAAAAAATATATTTACCATACCACTTATTCTGCTTCAAACATACACGAAATTATGCATGCAAAAAACCGATCCGCAACCAAGTCGAAACTACGCTAATTTTCAGTACTGTCTGTTAATGTATTTCAGAAACCCCATAACAGATACAAGCATTAATAGTCAAACTCGACTTTTGTTCCTCTGCTACGTAGATTCTGTCAAATCGAAGAACCTCCAAATTAATTTTAAAGACATGTTTTTCCTTTTAATTTCATTTTCCATCCTCGATTTTTATAACTGAAAGTCCCAAATTCAGTTCATATAGCTTCCGTGTAAACAAGCTGCTGGAACTGACAGTGATCTGATAAGAACCATTTATCGAACACAGACGATACATCAGGTAATATCGGCAGTTAATCGAATTTCCCTATTCTCGAATCGTACCCAATGCAGTTGATGTCAGAATAATAAATGCAAAGAGTGAAAGAATTCGCTCCCGCCCCACAAATGACTGACAAGTTCAAAGAACATTGAAAGGGAAAGATTCAATAAGAAAGATATAGTGGAAATGGAAAAAATTGAACAGAGAGATTGTCAGAATAAAATTCGGTTGTGGGTCAAACTATTCCGTTTAAACTTTCCTTTAATTCAAAATGGAAAGTCATACAGTAAAGTAATTTTCTCGCTATTTTTAAGCGCCCTGTATAGGACAAAAGTCGCTTCAGATTACAAGATGATTGGATGATGATTTAAAGGATGGTGATTTACAAGATGGTCGGATTAAAGGAAATCACTCAATTATTCTAACATTTTATTTCAAAAATTAAAACATATCATAAAAAATAAATATTCTACAGAGATAGAAGAAATAGTCATTGATATGTTTTGTTATGTACGTTTGAATTATGTTTGTATATATGTTAATTTGATATGTACGTTTTATTTAAAAACGTTTGGCATCATTGACAGAGTGTTAACATGGCCCGTTCCGTTTTCCAGATATTTCGCGTTTTTTAAAATCTAAAATAGGAAGCAATAAAGAATGTAATCCAAAGTATAAAGACTGTATGTGTAACCAGAAATAAATGGTTACCATTTTTTATACATGTTATTACAATCTGTACTCGAGATATTGGAAATGTTACTTTTCCACGTGGATATTTGGAACAAACTTAGAAAATCGAATGAAATTTTGTATGATTATTCTAATGGATAATTCTAAGAGGTTTATCGATGTTTGAAGTGTTCGAATTAGGAAATGGTTTTCATTTTTTGAACGTTGTTTTTTAAAATCAAGGAAAAACTATTAAAACAAAAATATATTAAAATTAGTTGCACATATAGCTGATTTATACGTAATTTTCAATTCAGAAGCGAAACACATAATTTATCCCGCAAAAATCGTTAACATCCAAAGTAAAGGACTAAATATTCATTAATATATTGATTGCACTTTTGTTTTAAACGTAAATTTTGACGGAAAAAAACATTATCACTCTTTATATAAATCGTTCTAGAAATATTTCAGTTTCTATTTGAAAATGTGTTTAGTCACCAGGTGAAAACGACAACTGAATTATCTGAAAATTCGTTGACATTTCAAATAAATGTCAGCGGCATTTTATTCAATGAAACTGAATTTAATCCGTTATGAAAGAGACATAATAGAAAATAAATTTGAGTCTGTAATGAAAGTCATGTACTGCTTCCATTGGATTTTTATTTCTGTAGGTGATTTATTTTTTTCTTTGTAATCTTTGAATTTTAAGTTCATGCAACTTTTAGGACTGTAGTTATTGCTTTCACTTGAGATCTTTTTACTAGAGAAGGTAGAGACTGTGGTTTAAAAGCTATTTGATGAAATTTCTTAAAATTTAGTATTTAAGTCTCTATAAGTGTACTCCAGTAATGATTAGATTTTTATGCAATTCAGAAAAGAGAACTGCTCTTTTTTTGCGAAATGGCTCGCAAAAATCGTCAACATTTCAAATAGCAGACTAAATATTCAGAAATATGTTAATTAAATGCTAGTTTTATACGTAAATTTTTACAACAAAAAAAAATAACTATTAATTTAAGTTAAACCAAGGCATTTAAGTTTTTTTGTAAAGTCGTATTAGAACTGTAAATTAAGTACAATATCGAGTAAGTAATTGAACACAATTTATCACAATCGATTGAATCACATCAGATGTTTTGACTTGTGTTTGATAACATGTTGCATTTAACGGTATCTTTCTTATAAAGTAATTTCTATTACTATACGTGATTTTGTTTTTCGTTATAATCTTTGAATTTTAATTTCATACAGCCCCTAGGACATGCCTAGTTATTTGTTATTGTGTATTAGAACTAACGCATTTTTATTCTTCCCCTTTATCTCTTTTCCGTGATCAGTTAAATATCCTTTTCAGTGGGGTTGAATTTACAACAGCTTTATCTCTGACATTTTCAGTAAAGTTTTCTTATAACTGGATATAGTTTTAAGCACAAGTATTAGGTTTTAACTGTAAATTCATGAACCAATTCATTGAACAGCTTGTCAAATCTCATGTTTTCACGAAAAAATATATCAACACTCGGCTTTAAACCTCTTACGAGAAAAGAGGAGGATTTTGACCGCACTAAATTCGGTTCAGATACTCTCAGATAATGGAACGAAAATGGTGAAGAGATGAAAGAGTGTGGAAGGCCCAGACCATACAGCCAACCCAGGGGTTTATGGCAATCAAATGTATGGCCGGAGAGATGAAAGAGTGTATCAAAGTTTGCTCTATATGTACTTTCTCGTAATAGTTGTTTTCTAGAAAGTTTCGGAAAAAGCAGATTGAACAATTCGATGAACGGTTTCTACTTTCCTTACAATACATGGAAAGCATTAAAATAGAGTTGAAAAATAGACATTAAATGTTTGACTGACGTACAGGTTTTGAGTCCTCTGAAAAACAAATACACTATTTTTAGTTCAGAGTTTGCGTGTGTATGCGTGTGTGTGTGTGTGTGTTCAATGTATGTATTCACTGGCCCACACAAAAATAAAATTAATTTGACATAAATGACTAAAGCTGTTTAAGGAGAGGACGGTCGACGTTGAAATGAGCAAAAATCGAATAAAAAAGTTTTTTTTTAATATATAACATTATTTTACACATTTAACCGTTTGCTTAAGGGTGGGACAGCGTCCACCCCAAACAAAGAATCTCCCAAAAAGACAGACATTTGACATACCCTATTCCAAACAGTTCGATCCCCCTTTGCAGGCATTGGCGTCCATGGAAATCGCCGACAGAAACATTGCACCTGCTGCAGCAGGTTTTGAAATTGCTGATCCAAATGATCACAATTATAGTATGTTACCCCTCAGTTTAAAGGCTTGTAAAAGTATTTCGATTAATACCAAGTTTGACAATGTGCCCCCTTGAGGAGGTTGGTAACATGTACTCACCTCCCAGGGAACCAATGACGTTACGAAAACAAAAATCGTATTGCGGCTATTTTTCACTACAGTGATTGAAACTATTAAGTTTCGTAATTGTTGAGCCATAAATTATCCCTTTTAAATATAATTATGCCAAATTTTGTTCTATGCTGCTATGTTAATATAATATAAAATTTCGAATGCATTTGAAATTTCCGTTCGAATTTGGAAAACTCTACCTAGTTCTATATTTATAGTTAACAAAGTCGGATATAAAGTTTGGTGAAAATTCATTAATATTTATGGAAACTACCGTGTACGCAAAAAACCGACCACAGACAGAGAGATGGATATCACTCTAAGTAATCAAAACGTGTTCAGGGGATCCTAAAACATATATATGCATCAAAATTTCGAAATCAAACATTTTCGTGAAAAAATTTTTTTTTCTATACTATACAGTAGTATGAGAAAGTTAAAATTATTGCAATCTCAGAAAATTTTCTCCCAATTTAAATGCAGTAATTATAATGATAAGATAACACCAAATTTAAAAGATTACGGCAAAATCTTTTAAATTCGCAATATCAGAAAAGCCATGAATTAAATGCAATCAGTTGCTTTTGAATTAAAACACCTGCAATCGATTTATTGTTTGCTGTCTATGGCAGTAAAGAAATTATTGATTTAATTTGCAAAATAGAGGAAACTTTAATTTTTGACTTGAAATATTTAATAACTTTTAGACTAATTCGAATTTAAAAAAATATCGGCGAGCCGTATTTTTCGGAGTCTTGAGCTATGACTTATTCCTGTCCTGAATTTCGCTGCTGTCTGAAGTTTCGATTTTCCACTATAGACGATACAGACACACAGGCATTTTTTTTTTATTTTGTAAGATATACAAGACAGGATCTAAAAGTTCGGGAGACTGTGCTGATATCTCTAACCCTGATTGGAGGAGAGGAGGACCTATTTTACCGTGGCGTTGAGGCACATGTGACGCGAGATGTGAAAAGGAAGAAGCATGTGTTTTTCCAGGCGCGTCAGTGAATTGTAGTCGTTCGCGCTCGTCGAAAATGGAAATGACGTTTAAAGAACAACGCGCGAATATTAAATTTTGCCAGCGTTTTGAGAAATCGTCGACAAAAACATTTCACCTGCTGCATTGCACCGCTGAGAAACCCTGCACTGCGGACCTGCTTCTTTCTTTTGACATCTCGCGTCACATGTGCCTTTACGCCACTGTTAAATAGTTCACCTCTCCTCCAATCAGGATTGGAGATATCAGTACAGTCTCAGAACTTTTGATCATACTTTGTATATACACTTGTTGCCGATCCGGTGGTCGAGCGATCAGGGGCATGCGTTTCCGGCTGATTGCTGGATTGCCGGGTTGCGGATTCGAATCCCGCCAGAGGGCATGGATGTTGTCTTGTCGAGGCCAAGTCAGACTGCAAATTCTCTCCCCTTCGCCATGGGACCTAGGGGGGTCTTGTGGACGTGGTGGGTAGGCGCCCCTTCACCAAGGGGAAATTAGTAACGAACGAATATACACTTGTTACTCTTAACTTGACGCTCTTAGTTATGTGCTAGAATCAAGTTATAATTTAAATCCTCTGCTTGTGGATAAATCTCTGATCCGTTTTAAAGATCAATGAAATAATTTTTCCCTCAGCAAATTTTTGAAATAGCGCCTCAGCATGCGCAATAATAAAATTATTTTTTATAAGATGTGTCTGTTTACAACAGAAAAATAAAATACACAAATAAATCACGCATACACACATAACGAGAACACATACATAGCCTTCGTGTTTTACTAGAGCAATTTAGATATAAATAAATATTTTATTATCATCCTTACAAAACACTCCTAAAGGAAACATCCCCAAAATAAAAATCACGCTCTGATTGTGGATAACAGTTGTTATCTGCAATGGGATTTTTTTAGTTTTTCTCAAAATGTATTTGCAAACATCATATTATATGGATTTAAAAATATATGTTTACTGCAATATCTTCCAAATGCGTGTAAATCCTTTTAAGTTATAAAGCATTTTTCTAAACACCAAATGTTATGAAAATATAGGAAAATTTTTCAACATTGCAGTCATTTGAAATATTTTAAGGGCACACATTTTGATGCTACTTGTATACTCAAAAGAACTATATTTCTATATACAATTTCGGAAAGTATTGAAATTTGCTTCCTGATGAAAAGCAAACCTTTATATTATGGATAAGTATATTTACCTTGAAATATTTTCTGAAAATAAGTTATTTCCTTCAGTAATTGATAAGCAACAGTAGTAGCTAAAATTGACAATTTCGCATTAATGAATTAAAACTATCTTGAATTAAAATTATTATTATAAAATAAATTGCACCTAATTATAAAAATCTGATGTGGGCAGCACATGATTTTCCCTGCAGAATTATATCCACGTTCTCTTTATTTTAATTAAATTTAATTCACTTTTAATTCAATTTTCGTTCTCATTTGGTAAATGGACTTATTTTCAAATGTGGCGTAGAGACAATACCAAAAAACTAAAATATCTCAAGAACGGCTAGTCCTAATTTAATGGGGTTGGTCTTATTCTTTTTTTCGTTAAAAATTACGTATAAAACAAGCATTTAATGGATATATTTGAGCATACGCAGTTTTTTATTTTAGATTTTAACGATTTTTGCTGGCCCTTTTGAAAAAAAAAAAACGCAAGTTATTTTTTTCCAAATCGTACCAAAATCTAATCAGCACCAGAGTGTCCCACAAGTAACTTATCTACCAAATTTTGCGAAATTTAGTCAATTAGTACTTTAGCTAGAGTAGATATATGACATTTTTGCGGACCATTTCGTGAAAAACAGCAGGTTGTTGTTCTTTTCCGATTAATACCAAAATCTAATCAGAACCAGAGTCATATCCAAGTGAAGTCACTTATCTACCAAATTTTATGAAATCCGGTCCATAAGTTTTTGAGTTAGAGTTTATACATACATTGAACAGACGCAGATAGACACACAGACACACAGACGTCACGCTAAAAATAGTTTTTCTTATTTTAGAGGTCTCGAAATGTGTAGATCCGTCGAAAACTCGAGTTGCAATTTTCGGCATGATTCCAATACTTTCCCTATACATTACCATGTATTGCAGGGAAAGTAAAAATGATCAGTATAAAACAATTTAGTCTGCAAGTTATGCATCATGTAAACAATAGTCCTTCCAATTATAAGTCTAAACTAATTTTCAATAATATTTGAAAATTGAGTCGAATTATTTTAAGACAAATTGCTGAAAATGTACGAGCGAGGTTGGTTATAAAAGATAAATTCTGCTTAAACACCTTTATTTTTTTATCTTTTAGCAGACTTCTTTAATTTTTTTCCAAAAAACCATCATTAATATTTGGATAATTGTTCATTGAGTGACAAATTTACGTAATAATTGTCTAATGCAATTTTGTCATTCCATACTTTCCGGAAGTCTCCTGGTAACTTAACCATTTGCTTACGGGTGGGACAGCGTCCATCCCAAACGAAGAACCGCCCAAAAAGACAGGTATTTGACATACCCTATCCCAAATAAAGAACCTCCTAAAGAGACAGGTATTTGACATACCCTATCCCAAACGAAGAACCTTCCAAAAGACAGGTATTTGACATACCCTATCCCAAATAAAGAACCTCCTAAAGAGACAGGTATTTGACATACCCTATCCCAAACGAAGAACCTTCCAAAACACAGGTATTTGACATACCCTATCCCAAGCAGTTCGATCCCCCTTAGTAGACACCCTTTCTGTCGGCGAGCCCCACTGTCTGCAAAGGGGGGGCGGGTCGAACTGTTTGGGATAGGGTATGTCCAATACCTGTCTTTTGGGGAGATTCTTCGTTTGGGATGGACGCTGTCCCACCCGTAAGCAAAAGGTTAAAAGATTACATTTTTATGCACTTGAAGTATCGACAATGGTACACACCCTAATGCAGTCGGATCCTCGATTCTTTACCCGGGGCGAAGAAAATGGGGCTTTTCAAAAAGACTTTTCAGACTTTCCAGAAGTCCTTTAATTAAAAAAGTCGAATCTTTGTGTAGCGCAGTAAACAAGAAAACTTAACAAGCCACTTTAAATATTGATTACTGCGTTGATTACAATTAATACCGCACCTTTGAGAATAAAACATTAAAGTTTATTTATTCTTAGTTGCGTTGATTATTTAAAATTACAGCTTTAACCATCATAAAGAATTATACAAAAGCATATTAAATTGAATTATCTAAACATAGCAGTAAAATATCGTATTCGCGAAACTAATTAATTATGTGTTGTGCCGCCGATAACCCTCCAATTTTTTATCTTTAGCGCAAGTTCTGCAAAGGAATATTAATTAACATAATACTACTCCATTAATTGCACCATTTTAACTTTAACAATAAATCATTTATTAGCAACATAGATCACTCAATTACTCAATTTATTACACAATTTGCATATTTATTTGCGGAGGAGTGAGCAAAATGTGAGAGATGTGCCGTATGAAACCAGATCACTATTTGTTATCGACATAATTTAAGATCTGATATCATATTTAATAAGCACATACCTGACCACAACGCTTGCATCTTTATACATTGTACTGGTTCTGCTCATCGGACGCTGACTGTCGTAGAATTGCATATATTAGGACACCTTTCGCGGAGTATCTCCGGACTACTCAGTGGCACACACTCTAAAGAGATCCTCCTGGTATTCTGATCACTGGTTGGCTGTGGCTCTGGGGCACTTTCGCTCTGCAGCACTTAATTGAACCTCCTTCGTTGCTCTATCATTCTATATCCCTATCTAACCCTATCTCTAGTGGAACACTCTTAAGAGATCCTCCTGGTACTCTGATCACTGGCTGGCTGTGGCTCTGGGGCACTTTCGCTCTGCAGCACTTAATTGAACCTCCTTCGCTGCTCTATCATTCTATATCCCTATCTAACTCTATCTCTAGTGGAACACTCTTAAGAGATCCTCCTGGTATTCTGATCACTGGCTGGCTCTGGGGCACTTTCGCTCTGCAGCACTTAATTGAAACTCCTTCGCTGCTCAATCATTCTATATCCCTATCTAACTCTATCTCTAGTGGAACACTCTTAAGAGATCCTCCTGGTATTCTGATCACTGGCTGGCTGTGGCTCTGGGGCACTTTAGCTATGCAGCACTTAATTGAACCTCCTTCGCTGCTCTATCATTCTATATCCCTATCTAACTCTATCTCTAGTGGAACACTCTTAAGAGATCCTCCTGGTATTCTGATCACTGGCTGGCTGTGGCTCTGGGGCACTTTCGCTCTGCAGCACTTAATTGAACCTCCTTCGTTGCTCTATCATTCTATATCCCTATCTAACCCTATCTCTAGTGGAACACTCTTAAGAGATCCTCCTGGTATTCTGATCACTGGTTGGCTGTGGCTCTGGGGCACTTTCGCTCTGCAGCACTTAATTGAACCTCCTTCGTTGCTCTATCATTCTATATCCCTATCTAACCCTATCTCTAGTGGAACACTCTTAAGAGATCCTCCTGGTACTCTGATCACTGGCTGGCTGTGGCTCTGGGGCACTTTCGCTCTGCAGCACTTAATTGAACCTCCTTCGCTGCTCTATCATTCTATATCCCTATCTAACTCTATCTCTAGTGGAACACTCTTAAGAGATCCTCCTGGTATTCTGATCACTGGCTGGCTGTGGCTCTGGGGCACTTTCGCTCTGCAGCACTTAATTGAACCTCCTTCGTTGCTCTATCATTCTATATCCCTATCTAACCCTATCTCTAGTGGAACACTCTTAAGAGATCCTCCTGGTATTCTGATCACTGGTTGGCTGTGGCTCTGGGGCACTTTCGCTCTGCAGCACTTAATTGAACCTCCTTCGTTGCTCTATCATTCTATATCCCTATCTAACTCTATCTCTAGTGGAACACTCTTAAGAGATCCTCCTGGTACTCTGATCACTGGCTGGCTGTGGCTCTGGGGCACTTTCGCTCTGCAGCACTTAATTGAACCTCCTTCGCTGCTCTATCATTCTATATCCCTATCTAACCCTATCTCTAGTGGAACACTCTTAAGAGATCCTCCTGGTATTCTGATCACTGGTTGGCTGTGGCTCTGGGGCACTTTCGCTCTGCAGCACTTAATTGAACCTCCTTCGTTGCTCTATCATTCTATATCCCTATCTAACCCTATCTCTAGTGGAACACTCTTAAGAGATCCTCCTGGTATTCTGATCACTGGTTGGCTGTGGCTCTGGGGCACTTTCGCTCTGCAGCACTTAATTGAACCTCCTTCGTTGCTCTATCATTCTATATCCCTATCTAACTCTATCTCTAGTGGAACACTCTTAAGAGATCCTCCTGGTACTCTGATCACTGGCTGGCTGTGGCTCTGGGGCACTTTCGCTCTGCAGCACTTAATTGAACCTCCTTCGCTGCTCTATCATTCTATATCCCTATCTAACCCTATCTCTAGTGGAACACTCTTAAGAGATCCTCCTGGTATTCTGATCACTGGTTGGCTGTGGCTCTGGGGCACTTTCGCTCTGCAGCACTTAATTGAACCTCCTTCGTTGCTCTATCATTCTATATCCCTATCTAACCCTATCTCTAGTGGAACACTCTTAAGAGATCCTCCTGGTACTCTGATCACTGGCTGGCTGTGGCTCTGGGGCACTTTCGCTCTGCAGCACTTAATTGAACCTCCTTCGCTGCTCTATCATTCTATATCCCTATCTAACTCTATCTCTAGTGGAACACTCTTAAGAGATCCTCCTGGTATTCTGATCACTGGCTGGCTGTGGCTCTGGGGCACTTTCGCTCTGCAGCACTTAATTGAACCTCCTTTGCTGCTCTATCATTCTATATCCCTATCTAACTCTATCTCTAGTGGAACTCTCTCGCTTATCGTAGAAGTTGTATATTTTCATCTCTTGATTGCCGTCTCCATTTACCTGAGGTTTTCCCGGCCGACCTTATTGCTCTCTATGTCCTCGGATGAGCCGGACGGTCTGGGCTTTCGATACCTCTTTTTTGATCTGATTGACCAACCTTGGTCACTTCGGCCAGACATCTTCCATAATTGGTTATTATTTTTAGCCACTCTCATGACTACACCTTAGTCTGTAGGTTTATGGCCTAATTTGACGTCTCGGGCCAAAGTGTTGTAAACACTGGCGTCGTTTCGTCTGAAGCATTGTTTGTTATTGCAGCAAACCATAAATATTGAACATAAAACTGTCTCACCTAAATGTGGTGTGAACTCAATTCCTGCACTTATTCTGGTCTCACACTTTGTATACACATAGTATAAACTACATGGCATCCTACCGTAACCAAAATGTCTATTCCTCCCGAAAGCAAAGGAAAGGAGGGAGGGGTTCGTAATGTCTTTTCAGACCCCTCTAGATAACCCAGAATCTTTTCATACTTATAGTATCGACCGCAGGACAGACCCGAATGGAACCAGATTTTGCGATTTATCAGAGGGAGGGGGCAGACAAAATGGAAGGGATTTGAAAAGTCCTAATAAATCCTAAAAAAGCACTTTCGGCGACCAAGAAAGTTGAAACTTAGCACACTTATACTATTGACTACGAAACAGAACCCAACATAGCCAATTTTTGATTAAAACGACAATTTTCGGCGTTAAGCAACATACATTATTAAACAAAATAAAATATAATAAAAAAAATCAAATTAATTTTTTCAAAGTACCAGTTCCCGTGTCTTTGAGACGCTTAAATACTAGTAAAAGTTTATTTTTCTTTGTATTGTTTTAATTCTTTGTATGCTTTTGTCTTTGTGTGCCTGAGCATCGAAAAGCTCACAACTGCAGTTTTACCAAATTGGATGATTTATAAATAAATATTCTAAAGTTGAACCGAAAGTTAGTTACCGAAAACATGCTTATTGCTGAGGGCGACAACATCTTTGTTCTGAATAATAATGAAGCACTCCTTTTCAAACGCGAATGGATTCTTTAATCAGTTTGTGAAATCATCCGAGAGGAGGTAAAGGAAAATTTATTACCCGCCCACGAATTCAATCCCCTTATGAGAAAAGAGGCCACCAGAGCACTCCGCTATTACACTCTTCATGATAATGATACGAGCGCCGTAATCGGAAGACTGATGAAAAATGTAATATTGAAGTTTATGATGATACGTTTGAAATTTCGATAAAACTGCTGTCGAAATTAATCTTGAATAATGTAGATATATGTTTGTTTCTCTGTGTGTTTGTTTGTGTCGTTTGTAGCGGAAAATCTATATAATGTAGGGCCATATTATTTGGTACAGGAGTTTTTTGTATCCCGAGAGGAAACACTTTAAGATATTTTGTATTCAAATTAGTGCAGTAATAGACATTCCATTATTACTTTCGTTACAATGCCTGGTAACATATAGGAAAAATATTGGAATCGTGTTGAAAAAATCAAAAACTTGTGTTTTTGACGGATCCATACTTTTCGAACACTCTAAAACCCGAAAAAACTACCTTTAGCGTAACGTCTGTGGGCGTGTCTGTGTGTCTACCTGTTGAATGTATGCACTCACTCTAGCTTAAAAACTAATTGACTATATTGCACATAATTGCACACACTTGTGGGTTACCCTGGTGCTGATTAGATTTCTGTACGAATCGAAAACAAAAGAACCTGTCTTTTTTTTGCAAATTGGACTGTAGAAAAGTATGCATCCATTCTAGCTAAAAAAACTAATTGACTGAGTTTCACAAAATTTGGTAGATGAATCACCTATGAGATATTCTAGTGCTGTTTAGATTTTGGTACGATTCGGAAAGTAAAATCCTGCCTTTTTTGCGAAATGGGCAGTAAAAATTGAAACATCTAAAATGAAAGACTACGTATGCTGAAATGTAACGATTCAATGCTTGTTTTATACGTAATTTCTAACGACGAAAAAAAATAAGACCAATCCTATAACTCTAGAACTAACTGTTTTCGAGATATTTTAGTTTTATCCTATTTCTTTCACGTCGCCTTTGAAAATATGTCTAGTAGCAAATTGAAAACGAAAATTGAAATAAAACAGCACATTTAATGTAATTTCGAAATATAACTGTTTTTTTTTTGTGCTAAAAACTCAATTTAATGAATTATGAAATAAATTGAAAATGAAATTGAGTCACGAGGGAAAGTCATGTGCTGCCCACATCAGAATTGTTCATTGAAACACTTCGCAAACAAAGAACTCCATCAATATAGGGGAAACGTTGCTTTATTATAACGAATTTTATTGAGTTTAATGCTACGATATTAGCCTGCTACTATATTAGCCTGCAGCTTGCTGACCTATGGTCAAGAATTCTTTAATAAAATGTGTTAATTAATAACATCTTAGTTGATGAAGATAGCTCGTATTGTTTCTGATAAAAATAATTTTCTTTATATTTTGTGTGACATAACTTATTAAATCTGCAGTTTTAATAAGTTATGTCACACAATCGTGAGTCTTTTTAAATTGCTTGATTGAATGTTATTAGAATTTTGTTGACGAATTACCACAAGTAATTTCTCGAAATAGGTTGTTTTCTACAATTATTTTATTATATCTTTATTATGGTAATATCTTTATTATGGTACTTTCTATTGGTAAGTTTTTAAAGTCGTTTGTCTTTTGATCCGACACAGTTTTTTTTTCAATTTTTATTCAAGAATTTATAGAATAATTTTTGTGCATGTATTTTGAGGTTAGGTAAAGATGTTCATGTATTTACAGAAACCGGTTATTTCCTTAACTTTCATCATAGAGCACTTAGTTTGTATTTCCACTCACTAAGAAAAGTATTTTAAATCCTTCTACAGTTCTGTTTCCTTCCTTTTAAGTTTTTCCTTTGTTTTGTATTTTTAATTTTCATATGGCAACGATTTCCTTTCTATGTAATGCGATACAACTATATTTTGACACAGTCGCTCTTGCTCTTGTTAGTAATCGTGCTCTGTCTCATTTATCTTAACGAATAAGGCTATTTTTCGCTTTTGAAATAGGTTGATATCGCTTCTATTTTATTTTATGATGTGCATTCACAAACATTTTACATTTTAAATTATTATGCAGCAGTTTGAATGATTTATTTTAAATGGAGGTTGTTTATAAAACATTATATATTTATTTTCGAAATAAAGTAATACGTTTCCGTAATTTTCCTCAATGCAACTATTCAAACTTAGTGAATTTTTCAATTACTTACTAATTTTATAAGTAGAAGTTTAATATGCATATCATTCGAGTTTCGAATTCGCTTTCATTTCCAAAAAAATATTCATAACATTCCTATTCAAAGCCACCATTCCTCAGCGGTATTCTAAAATTACATTCCTCATACAAAGAAAACATTTCTTAAAAAGTGCGACATCTTTAATCGGATTAATAACCGAGTATAGCTAACAAACATTAATAGTTTCCTCAATCAGTTTGTGAAATCATCCGAGAGGACGAAAAGATAAATTTATCAACACAATCTAACCCACTTAAGAAAAGAAACGAATTTGCCTCGGTGAACTCATATTACTTCCTCTTTAAGACCATGAAGCGAGTGTTAATCAAAAGAATAATTTGGAATGGGATAGTTTATAAAATACATTTGTGAGTTGATACAGATGTTTTCGGGTTGTTTGTAATGTAAACGGATAAAGTTATCATATTGAATGCATAATAAAATTACTAATATAATGTGTTCTGAAATTATTCTTTTAATCATTTTATTAGATTGCCTATTTTGGTTTTCCATGTCCCTTTGTGTCTAGGTTGGTCAATCAATCGGTATAGCGGTCAGTCGGTATATTTGTAACATAGTATAGCTACAACATGAACGGTACAACATCCCATGAAAAGTGATTTTGCAAAGTTGTAGCACTTTATACATAAAATCTCTTTTTAAGGGGATGGTGGACGTTGAAATGAGCAAAAATCGACTAAAAAAAGTTTTTTCGTTTTTAATATATAACATTATTTTACACATTTAAACTTTTGCTTACGGGTGGGACTGCGTCCATCCCAAACGAAGAACCTACCAAAAAGACAGATATTTGACATAGCCCATCCCAAACAGTTCGATCCTCTTTGTAGGGATTGACGTTCATGGAAATCGCCGACAGAAACATTGCACCTGCTGCAGCAGGCATTCTTCTGCAGCAGGCATTCTTCAGGCAGCTTAATTGGCATTCAGGACTTCGGATCAATCCTTATTGTGATTGTTCAACGCCCTCTGTCGAAAAGTCACAGAACTCAACAGGCTCACCTTGGGAAGTCTTACTTTGAACATAATTGAACTACTATTAAGATGGCGACACCAATATTCTTATTTTGAGAAAACTTTAATGAGTTTAACGCTAACTATCAATCTAAGGGATCGGCTGTCAACCATGGGGACCGAACTCACAGCCTGTGGCGTGGTACTATACGGTTAAAACAAAAGGTTATTTGGTCTAACCGATACTATACGGTCAGATTAAAATATGGATTAGCAACCTTTTTGTGCTTGAGGGCCGCATTTGGCTCCTGAATGGAAAGAATGGGCAGCATATGTAAAGTAGTCAGACGAATTAACGATAGTAGGGAAAAATTAGCAATACGAAAATTATTTTAACTCGTGTTTTAAAAAATATAGCAATATTTTAAGATTAGTTTCAATTGTTTACATTTCAGTAATATTTTCCTTACAGTCGCTATTTTGTATAACTGTCAATCAGTCACAGGATTATTTTGCGGTTTGGCTTGGCATTCATTTTAGTACTGATGAAGGGCATTCATCCTATCCTCAAATTACTTAAATTATTTTAATTTATTTTCAATGATGGGTGCATATTCTCCTTATTTGCAGTAGAACGTTTTCGTACTGTATTTTTAATAAACACAGACATTGAAAATGTTACCATTTTATTAATTTTTCTCAAAGTTGCGCAGATGCGCTACCGCGCAGTACCTAAAATGCTCCGCGCAAACTGAAATATATTTCGACGTAGCTGGGATTTTCTTTAGAAACCGTATTTCCATACAAAAATGTTCTAATGGATATTATAGAACATTTAGATGCCGCACAATCGTTAAGTCATATAATAACTTTTTACTTTGAGCAAATAGTAGCAGGGTCATGAAGTTGAAAAATATATTAGAAGGAACATTGCATATTAGTTACAAAGATAGTGCATTAGTTAATAAGAACAATCTAGAAATGGAACGTTATAATACGACATACAGCAACCAAGATTTTTGATAGACAACAGCAATTTTAAACATATTTTCTAAAATGAACGGATTTTTAAGACTTTTTTCAGGCTTACACATTAAGCATCTTTTTACAAAAAATATCAGAAGTTGACTTTAATTAAATAAAACAATATTAGAAACATTTTTTGTTTAAGGTGGAAAAACATTAAAATGAAAGTAAGCGAAACTATAAAATGCGATAGAAAATTAAAAAAATATTGTCAAACAGCAATTTTAATTTTATTGGTATTCCCAGGCCGCATAAAATTTTGTGAACGGCCTAGACTAAAATATATCTTCGGGCCCTAATGTATAATTTGGAGTATGCTTTGTATCATAGTTGCTGGTCGATCGTTGGTTGGAATGGCGAAAATGTCGGTTGACACATGCCTTAAAAGACGTTTAGAACGGCTCAACAGTACCACCCCTGTAGAATTTTTTGTTTTTGATATAATGTAGTACTCATAGGTAGGAAGATTTCAGTCAATGATACCAATATTTTATGAGTTTCCCCTGTTGGTCTATATGTTTGAATTTCGCTGAACTATAAGAATAAGCAAATCACTTAATTACATTAATCTATTGTGCCTGATAAAGATGACTTAATATTAAAGAAGTTATTGTTCAATGGTACCAAATCTTTAAAAGTTGTTTTCAGTGGGTTGGTCGGATCCCCTTTAAAAGCTTTTCATGCGAAACTTAGTTGATTGAAAAAGGTTCACGATTGAAAAAAGTTGAGCAAATATATATTCTAACATATATAAAAAGATGCACTCAAAATTTTCTGGAAAATGTTCCCGCATCAGAAAAGTTTTACATCCGTTTTTCTATCCAAAGAGAAATTCCATAAAATTCCAGTTTTAAACCCACGATTATTCAGTGATATTCTAAAATTAAATTCCTCATACAAAGAAAACATTTTTTTCGGGATGCAACATCTTTAATCGGAATGATATTGAAGTATTGGGAAAAGACATGAGTAATTTGCTTAATCAGTTTGTGAAATCATCCGAAGAAATGAAAAGAAAAAATTACTGTCATCATACGATTCAATCCTCTTGAGAACAGAAGCACATTCGCCTTACGTGAACCTCCCTCTTTAAGAAAATGAAAGGAGCGGTAATCGAAAGAATGATATAGGATAAAATACCAGTGTTTACAAGATACATTTCTGAATCGATACAGATGTCTTCAGGTCATTTAGAACAGGAAAAGTTGTGAATTTTGAAAGAAGGGTGCATTTACGAATCTAAGGAGTACAGAAATTTTTATTTTAATCATTTAATTAACACTTTACAACCAAGTTGAAAAGTGTTTATGACTTTGTTCATTCTGTCTGTCTGTCTGTCTGTCCGTTAGCACGATAATTGCCTTAAAAATGATTTAATCAAAATGAAATTTTAGTTTGTTGTTCAGACGGTCTGTAGGACCTATGGGAATATAAATGAATAATATCATCCAATTAGTTTTGGATTGAACCCGGGTTGAAAAAATGAAATACATTGAACACTATGGGACCTAATTTTTCAAACATTTTTTAAGCGGATTTAAAATTCACAAATTGCTTCGAAAATTTTAGGTAATATTCAAATTGTTCAATAAAATATATAAAAAAAATTCAGCAAAATATATTCAGTAGTTTTTAAAATAAAATTTAAAATAATAATTACACCTCATATATGAAAAGATCACGTGACCCACTTCAAAATGAAATATGGCATTCATCTTGTCTCAAAATCGTGATTTTTAAAGTTCTTTTTAATTCATATTGAGTGTTGTATCCGTCCTAAAACCGCTTTATTTTTACTTAAATTCTGTGCATTTACATACTGAAGCAACGCAATTACAATATATTTGAGTTTAAATGATCATCCAACTTTGATTATTTCAAAAACGAAGCCTATTTTTCATTTATGTAAAATGTAAACAGCAAAATATGTAGAATGAGTTGTATAAGAATTGCTGTATTTCTTTAACGCAAAATTATTTAGCTCATGGAGTCTGCATAGCTGATATGAATGACATATTCATAGATTTTACAGAGAGAGGGACGATTTTTTCCATGAAGTTTTAAGCATAGAGTATAATTACTTGTAGCTCCATGGTCTTAATTTTTAAATAAAGTAATTTAGTATAGTATTGTGATGAATGAAATGAATGGGAAAATGTTATGAATGAAATGCTGCTTTTATAGAGAGAGCCAGGCGTGTTATTTTTTCTATGACGGCATTTAAATGAATTTCAGTTGTTTTCGATGAAGTTTTTAAATATAATAAATTATCGTATTATTATGATAATTTTAAAAATATTACCAAGGAATGTATCGCATTTTAGAAATGTTTAAACCAAGCAATTTATATTTCAATGCCGTTATTTGAATGAAGTTCATTTTTTTCAATGAAGGTTTAAGTTTTCAAATATAATAAATTAATGTAGTACTGTGATATGTTTTAAAATGTTACCGAGGAATGTATTGCATTTTAGAGATGTTTAAATAAAATTGCATTGAAGTTGGAAAGTGTTTCATAATCAATGCTTTAAGCATGATTGATCTTTCTTGTTTATAATTCATTTAATTATATGTGCCTATTTTCTTAATTGAGCATATTGTTTTTACTACATTCATGTCCTAAATTGTGATACTGTTTCCTAGAATGGATGAAAAGAGTCTGATAGACAGTGTAAAAATATTTTACGTGGGCAGCACATGGTAATCACTATATAGTAATTTACTTGTTCGCAGTGAAAAAACGATGTATAATATCACGACACAATATTGTTAACGTTGAATTGTACATGTGGCGCTTTTCTGGATGACAACATCTAAAACTATTTCAAAGTATCTAACTTATATTTCGTGCAATTTTAAATTGACAATTATCAATATTGTTAGCATCCACAATAAGCAATATGGACCATATATTAAAATATTTTAATAATTCATGAATTTGGCTTTATTTCTGTTAATTTAGAGTCATATTTGCAATGTTCACCATATTTTTGTCAATCGCCAAGTTGGCGATATTATATATACAATATATGCAATATAATGTTGATTTATATATACGATAGAAGTAGAAAAACTCTTCTGCCTTAATTACTGTAATTTCCGTAATTAAAATAAAATTCATTCGAAATAAAAGATTTTGAAATCTGTATAATAATGATTCAAGGTGCTTTTATCTTTTCAGACTCCCCCGAAAGCACACGGGTATCTAGAAGTCTAAATATGTTTGCACACTTAAAGTATAGACCACAAGATAGAACTTAACGGAACCGGATATTCGATTCACTTAGAGACGGAGACATTGGAGGATGTTTCGAAAAGATTTTGCAGACCCCCAGTAGCCCCCAGGTGACATAGAAGGTAGAAACTTCGCATACTTGTAGTATTGATCGCAAAGTTCGCTATATAATGTGATTGCAGCATTCTCGTTGCTTTGATTGACATTCTTAATTGAGCAAATTATCGATAAGAACGTCAATGTTTGACGATAAGCGTGATTCAATTTTAAATTAAAAAACATTAAAGTAAAATTGCAACTTAATTTTTAGGAGTTTTTATTTTTGACAGATTTAAATACTAGTGTTATCTATAAAAAATTTATCACAATTCTTCGTAAAATGTTAGTTATTTATATACATGAATAGCAGTGCATGCAGGAATTGATATTGTCACTTTCATGCATTAATTTTCAGTACTAAAACGGTTTATCAATATCCAATATGCTTGTAATTTATCTGGCTGACTTACAACCTTGTGAATAAGTAATTATCAAAATAATTTATAAAAATCATTTGCTAATCTGACAAAGTTTTCTATATAATGTGATTGCAGTCTTCACGTTGCACCGATTGATATTTAATTGTAATAAAAAAATCCATGTAGGTAAAGTAACTTTCCATTTAGGTAGACTTTGCGTATAATAATAATAATAATAATAATAATAATAATCTTATATTTGTTTTAAACTATAAACTGTACCCGACGTTGTCCGGGATTTAAAGCAGGGAATGATTGAATTCATTCATTTTTCTAAAAGCTTAGTCAGCGGCTCCGGAGCACGCACTTAAATTATAGAATATCCACGAGCAAATGCTCGCCCTAAATAAGTACCTAATCACACCTTAGACCTCTGCTGGAGCACGTAATCCGCCTTGGTCCCGGTTCTGGGCACATCGAATGCTATGCCCTAACATAATTACGTATTACGTCTTAAATACCCCTTTTGCCTACCGCGTGGGTGTTTAAACTCATTTGATACGCCCTAAATAAGCCCTTTTGATACACACTAAATGAACCCTTTTGACATGCCCTAAATAAATTGTTTTGATACTCCTTAAATAAGCTCTTTTGATACGCTCTGAATATTTTCTTTTGATACACCCTGAAAAAGTTCTTTGCCCGATATAAGCTCCTTGATGCACACTAAATAAACCGTTTTCATGCGCTTTAAACAAGCTCTTTTGATACACCAAAATTAATTTATTTTTATTCATCCCAAATACGTCTTTCACACTCTGCGTGGGCGTAATGCTCTTTAAATATGCTCTTATGATACATTTTATATAAGTTCTTTCGATTCACTACATATGCTATAAAACCTCCTGCGATTAAAATCAACAGCAAGTTTTCTAAATGGAAGTTCTTGCAAAATCTGATAATATTTTTGATTCTACTACCAACTCGCAATCCAAATCACATGTCAGCAGTATCGCTGATGACGTCGAATCGAAATACCAAATCCCGGCCCCGTCCAAGACCGGGAGGAAAACCCGTGTCATCAGTTCCGTGCGCTGTTATAAGCTCTCTTTTTAAAAATTTATGAGATTTTTCATAAAAATTCATAATTAATGAACGGAATACAGCAGAAACATAATTTTTCGATAGGAGCAGTGTAGGAAACTCAAAGAGGAAATGCTAAATCGATGACTCTAAATCAATGAAAATGACGACTATTTGACGAAAATTCAATATATTGGAAGGAATATAAGTGTCTACTATAAAAATAACCTATATTTTTACTTTCCCTGCAATACATGGTAATGTATAGGGAAAGAATTGGAATCATGCCGAAAATCGCAACTCGGGTTTTCGACGGATCTACGCGTTTCGAGACCTCTAGACTAATTGACCGAATTTCATAAAATTTGGTAGGTAAGTCACTTGTGGCGATTCTGGTGCTGATTAATTTTGGGTACGATTCGGGATAAAAGAACTCGCCTCTTTTTTCGAAATGGCCCGCAAAAGCCTGTATTCACTCTAGCTAAAAAACTAATGGACTGAATTTCACAAAATTCGGTAGATAAGTCGCTTGTGGGTCACCCTGGTGCTGATTAGATTTTGGTACGATTCGAAAAAAAATTACCTACCTTTTTTCTAAAATGGCTCTCAAAACTCGTCAAAATCTACAATAAAAAACTACGTATGCTCAAATATATCCATTAAATGATTGTTTTATACGTAATTTTTAACGCAGAATAGAATAAAACCAACCTCATTACACTTGGGCTAGCTCTCAAGATATTTTAGATTTTTCGTATTTTCTCTACGCCACCTTTGAAAATAAGTCCAGTCACCAAATGAGAACGAAAATTGAATTATAAGTGAATCAAATTTAACTAAAATTAAGAGAACGTGGACATAAGTCTGCAGGGAAAGTCATGTGCTGCCCACATCAGATTTTTTTTACTGTAAAAATAGTAAATTCAATGCATTATATAAGGAAAGGCATGTGCTGCCTACATCAGATTTTTTTTACTGTAAAAATAGTAAATTCAGTGTATTATATAAGGAAAGGCATGTGCTGTCCACATCAGATTTTTTTTAATGCAGCCACGCAAGTTTAGTGAGCTTTTAAATTACATAGTAATACAAGCAGACTTGTAATATGCATATCTGGTTGAATATCAACTATCTCTGAAAAAAAAAACAGTCATAACATTCCAATTTAATGCCCAGAGTTATTCAATGATATTCCAAAATTAAATTCCTCATACTACAAAGAAAGCATTTAAGGGATATAACATCTTCGAGGGATAAGAAAGTATTTTTTAGCAAACATGAATAGTTTTCTTTAATCAGTTTGCGAATTTTCTCTCATCCAAGAAGACGAAAAGGAAAAAGAAATTATTATTATTACATGAATCCAATACTCTTGACAAAAGAAGCACAATTTCCTTCGGTGATTTCATATTACCTCCTCTTTAAGATAATGAAACAAGCGGTAAACGGAAGAACGATATGGAATGAAATATTAATGTTTGTGAGATACATTTAGGAGTTGATACCCATATTTTGGGGTCATTTTGAAACTTAGAAAGTTGTTCTGTACTTTACAAGTAATTTATGATAGCAAATGGTAAAGTTTTACAACTATTAGGTGAAACAGAAAAATAATAAGAAATGCATCAAATATTGTTCTTTTGTCGATTCTCGCGCGTACTCCAATAATGCTAGGCGTCAAGAACATGCAACACCAATGTATCGTGGGGCGGAGAGGAATAAAACCTGTCAGTAATTCTAAGAACCCAATTAAAATTCAAAAATGAAATGCGGGTTGACCAAGTGTATGAGCTGAGCATATACAATATTCTTCTAATATGAGATCAATGGAGGAACTGTATAAGCATTACAATAAATTTAAATTATTAGATACAGCGTATCTATAGAGCATGGGCACGAGTGTAAATAGACAACCTGCGTGGTAAAATGCGCAGGAAAGTAAGGGTAAAAGGGCATTATTTGTACCATAGCTTGTAATGGTAAATGACGATGATGGCCAATAAAAATTGAAATTAAACCCATTAAGCATCAAAATTTATCTTTGTGATGAAAATAAGTTATTTAGAATACTTAAATAACAACATATATTTAAAGATTTCATTTGTTAAAATGAATTTTAAGTGATTTTAGGTGAATATACACTACTACTCATTTTTACCGTAGTCACTAACTGGCGTTTTAAAGATGTATACATTTGCTAGCAAATTCTGCAATGTATATACGAGCACAAAGAGAAAGATATGTAACGATTTTTTTCAAAAGAAAGAAAAACTCGTGTATATATTTTAATTTTATTTTCCGGTTAATTAAAAATATCCACCAAATAAAATAAATTTAGTAAAATCAGAGGTTAAACGATTGTAAATTTTTAAAGTAACCGTTTTTAATACAGACATAATGAAAATTCCCATACTGCTAAGCAAACGAGCATTTTGTTTTGGAAACCCTAGAAACGTAAGGACAAAATTGTCGGTGTGACGTTACGTGCCCATGCTCTATTCGGCACTACTTTTGGTTATTTTTCTTCTTTTGATGTGTATCAGCTTTTGATGTTGTTTGAGTTGGCTCACCAGGCTTGGGCCATGATTTTTGCATTCAATGTTATTATAAACAATCCATATTTCATTACCAACTATCAATTTTATCAAAACTGGATCATTTTGGTTACGTTTCGAAAGCAAAACCCTTATACTGATACGTTGTGTTAAATGAATTCCTTTAAGTTCATCCAAACATCAAGCTATTTTTCGTAACCAAGCTTTTTCAAATGGTAATCAATGGTTGTTTTGGATGAATTTACTCTCTCAGAAAGCTCACGTACAACTATGTGATGATCAGCTTTAAATTTGACGATCAGCTTTAAATCAGCTTCAAATTTGACGATCAACTTGACGATCAGTGCTTTAAATTTGTCATCATCAATCTCAGTTGTTCTACCAGAACGTGGTGCATCTTGAACTGACAAATACCCCGAAAAAAAAATTTGCAAACCAATTCTGGCACGTGTGTTCTGTTAGTGCTTCATTGCCATGCACAGCACAGATATTTTTGGGTGCATCTGCAGCTTTTTTACTCTTGTGGAAGTAAAAAAGTAAAATGTGACGAAAATGCTGATTTTTATCTTTTATCACTTCAAAATAAAATGCCTACGTAAACATTTTGCGACTTTGATAAGTTTTATTTAAAACGCACGCTGATATGTCAGCTGCCACAATACATCTACAAAAATTACTTCAAATAACATTAAAATTGTCTTCGCGCTATTACACCTACATTTCGGAAAAACCGAAAATAGTTCCCGGACAACCCAATATGACTAATGTATTGCATATTTGTATGAGATAAATCTTTTAAAATTAAACTATTATATTTTATTCATTAAACTACGTAGTATTTAAAGGAAGTAATAGTCTAGTGGTTATGGCGAAAGGATCGCACGAGGTTCGAGTTCGATTCAAAAGACAGATTAAAACTAGCTCCGTGTCTACGCTGAGTATGGGCTTGATAAATCTGTAGATCCGAAAATTTTTTGGAGAAGTGATGGGAAGGGGAAGAAGGGCACAGACCCTGCGGTTGCCCTCCCATTGGGTTTGGTCTAAATTGGGTGGCTGCAGGGATTAATGTGATCCGCCCCCTTTGGTGAGCCGTGGCAATGTGGTATGCCAGCATACTAGTTCACACGTCGACCCATATATACATGAACTTTCATAAGAGATGACAAGATGGTCTACTTGGCCACAGCCGGTCTACACACAGGCCGTGGCGCCACTGAGGAGAAATTGTCGTGACGTCACGGTAAGAGGGGAGCATTCGGAAAGAAGAGAACAAAAATCCAAGCGCGGTCAGCGTCCCTCGTGGAGTGGTTGATGATTGCAAAACATATTTGAAGTTTTCGGAATGTTCTATTAGTTTTATAGCATCGTGTTTTGTGCATAATAAGTTGTTCTTATGTTTTATTATCATTTAACTAACGTTCATGGGTGCTTTAGAGCCATTTTTAAAATAGTTTATATCTGCGTAATTATCAATGCCTCGCACGTGTTCCATTCCCAGTTGCAGGTCGAACTATACGTCAAAGACTTCTTACGTTCCAATCTTTAAGTTCCCTGAAGATTCTGCGTTGAGAAAAACTTGGGAGATAAAAATTCATCGTGTGGACTTCAAAGCTGGGAAAAATTCCGGAGTGTGTATTCATCACTTTGACGAATCGTTCATCATTCGTGAAGACACTTTTATAGATAAATCTAGGAAGATAATAACAAGTAAAAGAGACAGGTTAAAATTAAAACCGGATGCCTATCCCACAATTGTCGGAAATATTGCCAAGCATCTTACAGAACCCATTCCAAAGAAAAGGACTATGGAAAATCGTGAAAATGAGCAATTAGATGCAGCAATTTCTAAAAGTATAATGACTTTTCAACAAGAGCAGCAAAACAACAGCCTGCCAACTTTAGAAGATATCAAGGTTTATTTTTCTACTATTCAAGGAGAGAATTGGACCCACATTTCAATCGATGACAAGCTGTATCTTTTTAAAGTTCGCATTAATGCATCATCTGTGCCATGTGTTATTGCGAATATCAGCATATGCCAAGAAAAAACGTTCAATGTGTTTCTTGAAAATCTCCAGTGCAGTGAGAAGCAGATACAAAAATGTGGAATACAATTTAGCCTAATTACAAGTAAACGTGATCTGGATTTAATAAGTGCATGTGAAACTGTGCATTCTACTCCATCACAACTTCATTATATTACTTTATTCTGTTACTTCAACAGCAGTGAAGCTGTTGGAGAAACAGAAGCAGGTATGTTTAGAAATTTGCACCGCCAAATTAGACTTCTTAATTGAACAAGTAAAACTGCTAGAAAAACCAAAAAATCAGCTTCAATTTTCACAAGAACTGTTTATTCTATGCTTTAAAATATACTTATCTAGTTCTTCGTGCTATAAGGCATTTAGAAATTTAAAGGTGTTGACATTGCCTCATGTGAGAATATTAAGTAGAATTTCAAAAAAGTTAAATGTGAATTCAGAATTTTTTAATCCGTGTAATAGTTATTTAAAACGTAGGGTACACTGTTTAAACGAAGACTAAAAATTTGTCTCTCTCTTAATTGATGAGATTTGGTATACGTTTAAATGTGGTAAAATTACTGGTGATTGTTTTGATAGTAATGAAAAAGCAAAAACTGCCCAAGTGTTTTTTATTACATCTATGTTTTCGAATTATAAAGACATAATAGCAATTGCCCCAGTTTCAAAATTTACGGGACAAAAGCTCTATAATTTGGCATCTGTGTTAATTTGCAAGTTAAAAGAACTTGACCTTAATGTATTGTCTGTTATTATTGATAACAATATTAATAGAAGCATGTTTGCTTTTTTTAAGAAACACGATAAATTTAATGATTCTGTATATAATCCAAGTAATCCTGATATACCTCTGTATTTGGTGTATGATACTGTTCATTTATTAAAATCTATAAGAAATAATTGGTTAAATGTAAAAGACACTAAATTGCAGTACCCTGATTTCCAAAATAATGAAAACCTTTAAAAGGCAAATGTTTCTGATTTACGGAATTTATACAACTTTGAAAAACATAACTCCTTAAATTTTCTCACGTGTTAACATTAAAATAATTATATCCATCTAACATTGAGAGGCCATCTAACATTGAGCTTTCTAAAGAAATGATTTAACTCATAGAAAAGTTTAATAATTACATTTATAAATCATTAATATCTGTATTATAAAAAATATCATTTAAATCAAATATATAATCTTCAAAAAACTTGGGAATAAACTTGATAGTATCTACTAACTCATAACTATTCTTAAAATTTGAAGAGGCATCAGAAATTAGTTAATTACTGAGAGTTTTAAGTAAAAGTTTGACAACCAAAAATAATATAAATTGCATCCAGCAGTAACTGTACGAAGCGGAATAGATGTTTTATGAAATTTTCGGGACAATGTAAGGAAAATTTAGATTAGAAATTTTCAGTTTTAATTTATTATAAAGAACAGGTATATTATTAGCAACAATTTAGCAATAACTTATTATTAGCAATAACTTTAGATAAAAAAAAACAGACAAAAGAAAGCTTTCTCGAAGAAAGGAAACAGTCTTTTCGACCTTAACCAATGCTCAGAACTAGTTACGTTTTAGCAGTCGTTTATAATCTTAAATATGACTAAATATACTATCAAATGCTTGTTTTATATGCAATTCTTGACGACAATACGAATATGACTGATTTCCTTACTTTAGGATGAACAATTTTCGAGATATTAAAGTTCTAGGAATCTTTGGTAGATAACAATTTTTCTCACTGTAGTTCCAAAACTTTTTGATAAAATTTCATAAATTTGGTAGATAAGTTACTTGTGTCTTAATTTGGTGCTAATTAAAATTTGGTACGATTCAAATAAATAGAACTAGCCCTTTTTTGCAAAATGGTCCGCAAAACCTTTAAAATCTGAAATAAGACTAAATAGTTTTAAAAGTATATAATGAATGCTTGTTTTATACGTGATGTTTAATGATGTAACATATAAGACCAACAACATTACTCTAAAATAAACTGTTTCCGTGATATTTAAATGTTTAGGAATTTTGAAGAGATTGCGACGTTTTAAGATGCGTTGTCCAATGAAAAAGCAGACATATTAAAACTGCAAACATGATAAAATATTAAGTAAGTATTTGTGCCAATGTTAGCAATTAAACTCAATTTCATGGATTATGAGTCTGAGTTTGTATGGTAAATCATGTGACGTCCACATCAGATATTTGTTTATTTATTTTTGCGAACACCAAAAGCCTCAACTCCACTTCAATCCAAACTGAAATATTTAAAAAAGAAACTCTTCACCGATAGAAAACATGCACTTTGCTGAGGGGCGGCGACATCTTAAATTTGAATAATAATCAAGCACTCCTTTTCAAACACGAATGGATTCTTTAATCAGTTTGTGAAATCATCCGAGACGAGGAAAAGATAAATTTATGACCCGCCCGCAAATTCAATCCTCTTATGAGGGAAGAGGCCCATTTAGCCCTGAGTTCACCCCTCTGCCACTCCCTTCGACAGGATAATGAGACGATCGTGGTAATCGAAAGAGCGATATAAAATGAAATATCGAAGCTTATGAGATGCATTTGCAAGTTGATACAAACGTTTGAGATCAGTTTTAACCCCTGAAAGTTGCTATTTGGATTCACAGCGAAAAAAAAAAAAAACGGAAGTAACCGTGATATGGAATTATTTAAATTTTTTATTATATCATTTAAATAATTAAATTGAAAAATTTTGAAAATCCTATTTTTTTATGGTTAGAATTATTTGGGTTTTATACATGCAAAGGCTAAGGGCGCGGTAGCCCAGTGGTTAGCGCGTAGGAATTGCACTCGCGGTGGGCCCGGTTTCGATTCCCTCCGCTGCCAAAACTGTCGCCGTGTTCACGCGGAGTACGATCACGTTAAACATGTGGATCCGCATCTTCGGGGAAGGGGGAGGGAATTACTACCATTCCTTGAATAACTTGTCCATGAAATCTATGCTCTAATTCAGAATCGTTCAATTAACGACCCTCAAACAAGAATGATGCTTAGACAATATATTTAAAATTAATTAAAGTACTAAAATTAATTTTAAAACAATAAACAAATATTATGCTTAATACATAACTGTAATAAAAAGGGATGCATAAATGTTACTAAAATTATTTTCAACTGCAACAAAAATATTTTGATCGAAAATGTTTGTATTGTATAAGGAATACTCTGCGTTTATGTAAGTAGAACAGCATTGTATAAAGCACAAAAAAATTAAAATGTGAAAAATATTAAATATACGCATTTATGTCAATGTTTCTTTTTCTATTTGGAGATGAACCATTAATTCATACACACAAACGGTGTACGTTTTAGTAAATAAAAAGGCTTAAGCTTTACGAAAAATTTCTCAACTTGGACTCACTTACGACTATTAGAATGAACAAATTCAATTTTTATAAAAATGTGCATCCGCTAAACAACAAAACAATATAGAAAATATTTAACAAAAAGCCATTTTTTAACATTGCACAAATTCTAGTTTCATACTGCACAAAGTGTGCGTTATTGCACGCTAAAGAAACCTCTCCCCCACTGGGTTCCGGTCTAAATTGGGTGGATCTTCCCTGCCGTCCTACAGTTACCTAGTTACCTTACACCTTTCTGGTAGGTCGAACGGTCTGGATCTCAACATACAAAGGCTAATTTGTACGATACAGTTTAAAGTGCATTTCAAACTATTATGACCCTCCATGCTTATCAAGAACTTCCTTCGTCGCAAAATTAATTAAACTGCTGCTTTCGTTCTTTCGACACCAGGCTGTCTGATCTACCCGAAGGTGTAAGATATGTGTTTGGACGGCCGAGATAGTGCCACCCAATTTATACCGAAACCCAGTAGGGTAGGCATCCACAGGGACCTTGCCTTTATCCCCTTCCACCACCCTCTCGGAAAGAGTTTTGAACAAGTCTATTTAACGTGCTAGTACTCCGCATTATCATGGAGATAGTTTGAACAGAGCCGGGAATAAAATTCTTGATCTCCAAGTCCTCTAATCACTGAGCTCTCTTCCGCCCAAACGACTGTTTGTGAGAATATAACTTTCTAAAGTTTCTTCTAAGAAAGTATTCAAAAAATAATTTGGTTACTACTACAATTATTTTGAAAGCGTTACGAACCCTTTTCCTTAGGATAAAAACAGTGCTTTCTTAAACACTAAGATACAACTGCATCGTGGCAGCAAAAAGACATTCGAACAGAACTAGAGTTCCCAAAGCTTGAATTTAGCGGGTGATAACTTCCTTTGAAATCGAAATCCAGCCATAAACATATCAACTCCAATAAAGAAGCCTTCCTCTGTCTCACACGAGGGCGAATGAATGGAGACAGAAAGGACGCATTGATATGAGATTTGAAATAAAACTACAATTAAAACCGTTAAACTTGTTATTAAGCTAAGGGGCAAGAAAAATAGAGGCGGAAAATAAATCAAACTAATGATTAAGTCATATAACAGTAATTAGCATTTGCAAAATTTATTAATTTCTTAAGAGAGGGTGGCGATATATTAGAGGGAATAGATAAACCCTTGTAAATGGAGAAAGCTATCAAACTATCGAAATTAGTAACTAAATCGGAGTAAAGTAGGATGAAAGTATAAGAAGCATAAAAATAGGAATAACGTGTTTGCTTCCTTCAACCAAAGTATTAAAAAGCATTATATCTTCATCGCATTTGGAATTAAAACCCTGTAATTGTATTACAAAAGGCCAAGGCGCTAATCGTTTGGGTAAATATGGAAATAACGGCACCTTGTATTCTGAAATATTCAAATCATTCTAAGATGAAAGCAGTTAAACTCCTTTAATATACACTTAAATATGTTTTTGACAGATCTCGAACATTTGGTTTCAGCCATGGAATCCCAGTATTTCTGCTCGATACTTCAATATTTGTTAAGTGCATTGCATGAGTTTAAATGCTCAGCTTTCGATTGCTTTTTTTCCCGTATGAAATACACTATAGAGAAGGTGAGTACGAAGACATTCATGCTCAGTCAAATATCTAAATGGAGCTACCGCTGTATTGCTGGAAGAATTCGGAATCAAGGCAGCTCCAATCTAGAACATGAAGATATTTCAGATTTGTATTTGTCTTTTCATTTTATTTTTCATTATACGCTTAGAAGAATAGAAGGGCATTGCTCTCTATGGATTATGTAGGACAGAAAATCCCTACTTAGTTAAAAAGTCCTCTTTTATGTAACTCTTTATTCTGAGATGATTTAGAGTCGGACAAGATAAAAGATATACTGAAATGAGATTCTTGTAGAAGGATTCGTTTAAGAGCCACATAAGTGGCCTCTACCTTAATGTCAAAATGGGTGGAATTAAATCCAACCGGGCCTAGAGAACACAATGACCTAGTTAGATTTAAAAGTAACTGAGGGAGTTAATAACCTAGTTACATTTTAATGTAACAAGGTTGCGAATGTTGCTATGACCCATGAAAGAGAATTACAAGAGTGGCACAAAAAATGTCCGGAAGCTCTGAACAAACCCAATCAAATAGAAATTACAGAAATGTGTATTTTGTTTCAGGTACCTTGAAATGAGTTTTTCTGATATGTTAAGCAAGCATTATTCTCCTCATAAATTGTAGGCATATTGAATAGCATTTTTATCTTTACCACATGTTCCAAAGCAAATAAAGCGGAGAGCTTAGGTCTCGAGTGAATTTCGCATCTTGGCGTAGAGTGGAATGAAAGCATACACTTCAATGGTAAAGCAATATTTCCTAGATGAAACAAATAATTCGATTTTTTTACTAGCATGCGTTGCTATTTTTGGTAAATAGAAATTATAGGAATAATATGAAACTTCGCAAATATACGTTGATTGGGGACACTGATATATGATACTAATACACAACTTGTATGTTATTTAACTATAAAAACATATTGTTACCTATATAAAGAAAAGTGAAAATATATTGTCTGTTTATTTGTTTGATTCTCTCATAATCCCGAGAAAACGGCTGCACAGAATTTCATGAAATTTTGATGGGTAAACTTGGTATTGTGACACATAAATTTAGGCGTCCTTCTCTCTGTCTTTATGTCCCTCCAACGGTTTTTAGTTCCATTTTTAAGCAAAGTAGTTACAGCAGACGACATTTTTATTGTATTTTAACAATGAATATATTTCTAGTTTTTGATTCCAGTTTGGTAACTAGGGTAACCGAGTTACGTTTCAAATACCGAAATCGTCTGTTGGCCATTCATTTAATCAAACTACTGAACACAAATCTTATAATTAAATGATTATTTGATTTAAATGGCTGAAAACGTTGAAAATAAAGCAACATACAGTGATCGGAGATGAAATGTTGTTTCACATACCGCAATTTCGATGTTTATAGAACTATAAATTGTGCGCTATTTTTGTGCTTAAATTCATATTTAGAACTTTCAATATGTGTGCAAGCGCCCCATTCAAAGAATTATATCTATATAAATAAAGTTCATTCATCTGTTTGTTTCATCATCACGGGAGAACGGTTGAACCGAATATCATGAAAATTTCATGGGGTGCTTTGGTAGTAAAATTTAGGCGTTTTTCTGTTCTTCTGACCAGTTTCTCACTTCGAGAGCGACCCAATCGTTACATAAAACTTCAAACAAACGGGACCTAATCGTTATATAAGTTTGAAAACAAACGGAACCCAATCCTTATTGGGAGTTTCCAAATTACCGTGGCGTAACCGTTTTTTGAGCCTCTCTACATTAAATGCAATTCAAAATTCGATAACGAGACTCGATTGTTGTTCATATTTCAAACTTAAAAATTACGGAAGCTTTATACATGAACTAAATAAAAAAAATTGACTTTTTAATCTCAAACAAGCTGAATGAAAGATCTTTCTATATTTTTGCTTTTGATAAGAACTCTAAAAACGTAATTAACAAAGATGTCAATGTTTCATTGTAAACTTATTATAATCTATACAAATAATAATTGTAAGTTGAGCTTCTATCTCTTTATTATTTCAGCATGGGAGAACACATCTCTTTACTTTTTGAAAAGTTATTATAAAATTTCGAAAAAGGACTCCAAATATTATAAGTCAACCGATTATAATATTTGGAATGTTTATTTTCTTTACATTATATATTCCACAAGAAAATCGGGTATATGTACTGGTAGTATAAAATATAAATATAATATATAAAACCTCCTATATAAAATATGTAATATATAAAAACATTGTATTTCTGTTTTCATACATAGACATATTTGTATAATGTTTACTTTCCTTACATATATAGTACAATATATGCACAAAAAGTATCATTTGCACATCTCTCAAGGGACCAGTAACTGCAATGAAATTATCGAAATTTACGATAAAATCTTCTATACTTTCATATTGAGGCTTTTACTTTATTTTTTATTTTTTGTAGACAAACCTGTAACATACATAATATAAAATTATCTTTAAGAGCTCTAATATACTACAGATTTACAGGACATAACTCAACATCGAAATGCGCATTATAAAAAGCATTACGGACAATATCAACAAGAAGTGCCACTATTTGTGTTAATAATTTCAATATTTTTTACATGAAAAAAACGAATTTTAATCGATCGATTTTTCTCAATGACTATTTAAATTATTCCAGGAGTATCAATGCTCTTTGCAAAAAAATAGTGGTGACTAAAATGGGATTTTGCACACTAACAATACATAAATTAAACTATGTAAATATCTACACAAATAAAATAATAAAACAAACGGAAATTTCGGAAATACTTGGATTTTCTTCAGTGTCAACAAATCTAAAGTTGGACGCTAATAGTTTAACCCGCTGTGCTATTGATATTGATAAACTACAGTATTCAGTGTGGTGGAGCCACCTAGTGCGACGAAAGAGAAGTAAAACGAGAAACAAGAATGAAACGCAGAAAATGTAAACATGATGCAATCATATGATTATGGTGCAGAAAAAAGAATGAGACGGTAAACAAAATTAAAGATGGTCACTTTCCACACACTAGGGGAAGCAGTTTAGCATTGTTAAGCTCTCATATGGCTTTGAGTCCTGGATTTATTAACATTAAAGAAGGAAATCTAAGTATTTTCGAAACGTTTGTTTGATTTTATTATTTACTTTTCGCAATCCAAAAATTACGTAGCCTTTGCTATAACATTTGTATTCTTTCTTAATTTTTCTGTTTATAAGCATAAATAGCAAGTGAAAAAGCAGACCTCGGCAAAAAGAGTAATGATTAATTTCAAAGTTGTTTTACAGTTATGACAGCTCAGTTGGAAAAATTATCAGCTGACAATAATGTGATCGTATGTTTGAATCTATCTCTTGACAGAAATTTATATTAGTATTTAAATTTTGTTTTTGGCAATAATGCACAAATGTATGAAGATTGGAATCATAAGGCAATAATAGATGAAGAGAAAATAAATAATTTCGTTGAGATTAAGTATGAAATAAGACTTAAAATTAGGTGAAGAATTTAATGCACTCAAACAAATTAAATAATTCAGATGTTGGCACAGGGTTTATTCCTAGGAAAATTTATATTGCACAAAAAGCCACTATTAGCAAAATATAAGTTGCGTGGGGTTGAGGCGGTGTTTTTCACCCCGAGAATATTCAAAGTTCGAAATATGGCTAATTAAGTAATTCTACAAAATATCCTAAATTCTTACATCTTCGGGGAAGGGGGGGGGGAATTACTACCCTTCCTTAAATAACTTGCCCATGAAATCTATGCTCTAATTCAGAATCTTTCAATTAACGACCCTCAAACAAGAATGGTGCTTAGGCAATATATTTAAAATTAATTAAAGTACTAAAATTAATTTACAAAAAATAAACAAATATTATACTTAATACATAACTGTAATAAAAAGTGATGCATAAATGTTACTAAAATTATTTTCAACTGCAACAAAAATATTTTGATCGAAAATGTTTGTATTGTTTACGGAATACTCTGCGTTTATGTAAGTAGAACAGCATTGTATAAAGCATAAAAAAATTAATATGTGAAAAATATTAAATATACGCATTTATGTCAATGTTTCTTTTTCTATTTGGAGATGAATCATTAATTCATATACACAAACGTACTGTGTACGTTTCAGTAAATAAAAATCTGATGTGGGCAGCACATGACTTTCCCTGCAGACTTATATTAACGTTATCTTTATTTTAACTAAATTTATTTCACTTTTAATTCAATTTTCGTTCTCATTCGGTAACCGGGCTTATTTTCAAAGGTGGGGTAGGGAAAGTACGAAAATCTAAAATATCTCGAGAACGGCTAGTCCTAGTGTAATGGGGTTGGTCTTATTCTTTTCGTCGTTAAAAATTACGTATTAAACGAGCATTTAATGGGTATATTTGAGTATACCTAGTTCTTTAGCTTCGATTTTGACGATTTTTGCGGGCCATTTTACAAAAAAAGGCAGGTTATTTTTTTCCGAATCGTACCAAAATCTAATCAGCACCAAGGTAACCCACAAGTGATTCATCTGCCGAATTTTGTGAATTTCGGTCCATCAGTTTTTCAGTTAGAGTGGATACAAGCTTTTGCGGGCCATTTCGCAAAAGAAGCGGGTTATTTTATTCCGAATCGTACGCAAAACTAATCAGCACCAGACTCGCTCACAAGTAACTTACCTACCAAATTTTGTGAAATTCGGTCCATTAGTTTTTTAGTTAGAGTGGATACAAAATCTGCACAGACAGACAGACAGACACACAGACAGACACACAGACCCACAGACACACACACAGACGTCACGCTAAAAATAGTTTTTTCGTATTCTAGAGGTCTCGAAACGTGTAGATCCGTCGAAAACTCGAATTGTGATTTTCGGCATGATTCCAATACTTTCCCTATACATTACCATGTATTGCAGGGAAAGTAAAAAGGCTTAAGCTTTAAGAAAAATTTTTCAACTTGCTCATTTACGACCATTAGAATGAACAAATTCAATTTTTATAAAAATGTGCATCCGCTAAACAACAAAATAATATAGAAAATATTTAACAAAAAGCCATTTATTTTACATAGCACAAATTCTAGTTTCATACTGCTCAAAGTGTGCGTTACTGCATGCTAAAGAAACCGCTCCCCCGCTGGGTTCCAGTCTAAATTGGGTGGCTCTTCCCGGCCGTCCAAACAGTTATCTTGCCCGTTTCTGGTACGTCGGACGGTCTGGGTCTCAGCAACAACAACAACGCCAAAGAAACCTGTATTAGCTGGCGTGTTATCAGGTGGTTGCAAACCCTAGGTTTGCTCTGGGCAACATCTGATTCAATAAGTGGAATATTATTAAAAATATTAACCATAAATATTTTAGTTTAGAGAAAATAGTTTATATCAATAATATTTTTATTCATCCGTCTTGTTTTACTTAGTTAATGTTCAAGTAACTGGAAAATTGAAGATTTTCCCTTAAAAATTTTCAATAATTGAATACAAAATTTCAATAATTGAATACGAATTTTCAATATTGAAGGCATTAATATAATTGGTAATTTCGCCCCTAACCTCTTTATATCCCTTACTTTCTTTTTACTATCAATAGTGAAGTATAAAAAGCAATGTCAATATTGCTCGAGACAGAAGCAAAAGCAAAACATATTCTTTATGACAAAGTCATAGTCTCTTCTGAATGAAGATCTGGAAAGTGGATCCTCAAGCTCTCAAAATGTGATTTATTGGATTTATTGAGTGGCTGTCTGCCACATATGTAATTACCTATTCCCACCAATGATCCCGCAACAACAAAGACATTTTCTGTTCAGTTTTTCTGCAATACATATTATACAAGTATGTGAAGAGAAAGAATTGCAATAAAGTCATAATCGAATTCACGGATATGGATGGGTGTCTATTTGTGGATGTTTGTGTACACAATCTATATATTAATAAAATAGTCTGTTAATCAGTTTCTGTCATGTGTAGTGGAAATTTTAATCAACGTACAGCTATGAAAATTTGCACAGATGCATCTGGTCTCTCGAGAGTAAACACCAAGATTTAAAAATCCAGGTTAGTTTTCAAGTTATTTTTAACCTTTTGCTTACGGGTGGGACAGCGTCCATCCCAAACAAAGAACTTCTCAGAAAAACAAGTATTTGACAAACCCTCTCCCAAACAGTTTGATACTTCTTTGCAGGCTTTGGCGTCCATGGAAATCGCCGACAGAAACATTGCACCTGCTGCAGCAGGTGACATTCTTAAACGTATTATTGAACAAGTATTATTTTTACAAAAATCTTCGATTTCAATATTTTGAGGTCAATATTCATTTTTAAAACCTCCTAAATACGTTTTGATTATTTTTTGAGTGATGTCCGTCTATCTGTCTGTGGTTGATTTTTTATGTACACAATATCAGCTACAAATATTAATGGATTTTCAGGAAACTTTATATCCGACTTTGTTATTAAAAATCTTGAACCAGACAGAATTTTTTTAAATTCGAGAAAAAATCTTCAAAATATATTCGAAATTTTATATTTTTATTAATATGGCAATAGACAAAAAATTTGACATAATCATGCATAAAAAGTTTATTTATGGCTCAATAATCACAAGACTTAGTTTTAATTATTGTTGTGAAAAATAGCCGCGATACAATTTTTTTGTTCCTGAAGTCATTAACCCCCCTTGTAGGTAAGTTGTCTCGCTCGGAGGAGTGGTGCATTGTCAAGTATGGTATCAATCGAAATATTTTTTGCAAGCTCTTTAAAGTGAAGGGTACCACGATATAGTTGTACTCATTTGTACACGCGATACCGATTTTTCATTTTTTTTTTGTAAAATTAAAAAAAAAAATGAATTCTGGTATTAGAAAGTCGAGTTAACACACTCTAGCTAATTTATTTATTTTCTCAATGTAGGGTGTTTTGAAAGCAAAATAATATTACGATATTCAAAATTGATTAAAGGTTTTTATATTGTTTCATTGCTGTGTAAAATTGAAGAACTACTATCTTATGCAGTCGTATTAGCGAGCGACGGCGTGTTTAGGTGCTTATTTAGGGCGTATTGCTCATGCTTAGTTATGGGAGAACGCAGTCGCATGTGCATCAACGCAGCGGTCTCAATGCAATAAATTTCTGCTTTGAATCCCGGTCAACGGATAGTATATTTTCTTGTCTATATTAAATGCAAATCTCATTTTCGACACATCAGGTAATAAGTCCCTATACAGGGTATCCCAAAAATATTGAAACGCGCTTTGATTCTTCACCTGTTGGAGATAAGTGAGCAATGTAAATTGCAAAAATGTTGAAAGTAAGTTGGAAATAAGACTACGTTAATGAAAAAAATCCTCCCATTCATTTTCAAAAAGTTATACTTTCTAAATTTTTATATTACCCCCTTAGACAAATTTGGTCAATTAGAAATTTCTTATTTTTAATGCAACAAGATCATTAAAAAAAACGCATATCTGTATCTTTAAAATTGAGCGAGTTATATTTAATTTAAAATTGAACATCGTGAATAGGGACCATATATCAAATTCGAAATGTAAATTTGTGACACATCACAAAAAAGATAAAACTGGATGATGATACATAGGAGACATTTTTGCAAATTCCGCGTAGGCTCACGATGCAATCACGGATTCTTAAGTACTTTTCACATTGAGACATGCCATTTTTGTATTTGAGATAATTAAAATAAATAAGTTAACAAATGCAAGAATGTATTTGATTTTGAAATTTAACATAATTTTTCAAAACGATGAATAGAACTCGCTAGTATTAGTTTATAATACTAGTTTATAATACTATAAGTTCGAATACTAGTTTATAATATTGGCCTACTAAACGCAACGGACCTTAAGCAAAAGATAATTGATGCTTGCAACAATATTAGTGGTGAAAAACTCCGAAATATTTACAGAAGCATTATTTGAAGAGCTCAGTTATGTATTGGAGTTAAAGGAAAACATTTTGAGAATGCTTTGTGAATTGCGTTTTGTGAATTGTATTTCTAGTATTTGTAACGAAATTTGTCCCTTTATATCAGTGATCTTCTATCGATGTATGCATATTTTAATTATGTGCCCCAACCGCGTAGTGAGTATCACTGCTTTATATGATCTCTGTCTGTGTAATGCTTTATTTAGATGAATTTGTGAAAAAAATTTTTGACCTATATTAACGTATTTTTGATCTAAACAATTTCCATCGTCAATTTGTTTATGATCCCTATTTTCACTGGTGAAACAGCCTTTTACATGGTACGGAAAAGTGACATAAGTCAGATTTTTCCCTTATCATAATTCAGTTAATTTTAAAGATACAGATATGCGGATTTTTTTTTAATGATCTCGTTGCATTAAAAATAAAAATTGTTTGATTGACCAAATCTGTCTAAGGGGATTGTATACAAATTTAAAAATTTTAACTTTTTTTAAATTAATGGGAGGACTATTTCATTAACGTAGTCTTATATCCTATCTTACATGTTTGAAATTCACATTCCCCACTTATCTCCAACAGGTAAAGAATTAAAGCGCGTTTCAATCTTTATGGGACACCCTGTATACATATAGTATAATGTACAGGGAAAGTATTATGTTAGAGTTGAAAATTATAATTCGAGTTTTCCTACCTTATGGGGATAAAATTTTGTAAGATTGATTATTATTAATTGATTAGTATTTATTGATAGTTTATTTGTGAAATCAATTATTTTTAAATAAAAATTTAAAAATGTTAACTTTTTTTAAATTAACGGTGAGGACTACTTCATTAACGTAGTCTTATTTCCTACCTTACATGTTTGAAATTCACATTCCCCACTTATCTCCAACAGGTAAAGAATTAAAGCGCGTTTCAATCTTTTTGGGACACCCTGTATACATATAGTATAATGTACAGGGAAAGTATTATGTTAGAGTTGAAAATTATAATTCGAGTTTTTCTACCTTATGGGGATAAAATTTTGTAAGATTGATTATTAATTGATTAGTATTTATTGATAGTTTATTTGTGAAATCAATTATTTTTAATACTAATTACTTTTTCATACTTGCTTACCGGATATTCAGATAAACTTACAATTAGTTATGCAACTGCTGTAAATAGAATTGTCACTACTATTGTTTATTTTTGTGCGGCATTTCTCCATCCCAACGTTTCCCTTCACTGTTAGATATTTCTTTCTAGCTGACATTTTTCTCTATCGTACCTACGGCGTTTACGCAGATGCGATCGCAATTTTAATAGCTTTATAAATACGTCTTAATACATACTACCTAAAAATTTAAAATTAATGCATAACTAAATTAGCTACCAGAAAATATTCTGAAGATCAATCCATCTGATCCACTCTAACCACCTAAAAATCCATCATTTAGTTCTGAGATCATTTTCGACATGAATATTTGGAATGTCAGTCTTCATGCGCTCAATATATGATTTATTGGATTTATAGAGCGCCTTAGTGATTGGCCGCCAGCCGCGTAATTGCATCGATTACCGTCAATGATCGAACAGCAATAAAGGAAGGTTCTTTGTTTTATTTCCGGATACGTGCCGCACCTATCGAGAATGCTAAGCACCGGAGACAAATGGGGCGAATTTATTCTCGACTACCGCGTCTGGTTCAAGAGTATCTAATTTTAGATAGAATCAATTTAATCAGAGTGCATCCCAACTTTACAGCACATGTAATGCCCTATAAATTTAGGATTGGAATTTATCTAACATAATAAAGGAAGATGTTTGTGTGTTTGTGTGCCTGTTTGTGTATCTGTGCAGATTGTAGCAGGAAATCTAAATGTAGTATGACCGTGAAATTTGGTCCCCAGGTACTTTTAAACCCGAATAAGTGCACCTCGGCGTTATATTTTTCACTTCGGATATTTCTTCTTTTAGTTGTTGTATGTTTTAACCCGAATTACAAATATTTTAGCCGATATTCGCACAAATCGATTCCCTAGCGACCTAAACCATCATTGCAGAGTTTCCATTTTGACATTATCGAAAAGATCGAAGAACATTCTTTCTAACATGTTCGAACCGAAACCGTGGAACAACCCCCCATATATATATATTATTATATATATTATTATATATATTATTATATATATTATATATATTATTATATATATATATATATATATATATAATATATATAAATATATAATCTTGATTTAATACAGGAACCTCATCTCAAACAATTTCTAAGCTATGGATCCAAATACAGAATACCTCTTCTTTATAATAAAAAGAAAATAATACAAGCTTTTGACATAGATCTAGACAAATATACATTTAAAATGTCAGGTAAATCTCACTGCCCATTTGAAGCCTTCAAGAGCTGGAAAGTACAAATAACTAGGCATGTAAAACATTTGATCCAACCCTTTCCCATTCCAATATATAAGCATAATTACCAAGAAATCGTTAAAGAAATCAAGTCACTACATGACAAATTTGTAATCACATATGTTGACAAGGCATCCAGTAATTATGCGTTTATCTGCAAAAAATTTTATTTGGACGAGCTTAAATTGCAACTCAGTACCTCTCTTTCTTTAACTCCTTTATACACTCATATCAATGTTATAAATAAACAAATAATAGCTTACTACAAACTTCTTAAACAAAAATACAATCTCAATTTTCCTTACTTGGTACTCATACCTAAATCCCATAAAACACCTATTTCATTTAGAACAGTCACTATAGGACTTAATTCATATACCAATGCAGCTGACAAACAACTTCTAATCATACTCAATCTAATTTATGATTATTTTACTGCACAAAAAACACATATAATCAAAAATAGTATAGAACTAATTAATAAAATAAAACTAATCCCTTACATACATGATGTAAAAACTTTTGATTTCAAAGACCTATTTAATAATATAGACATTAATGATTTATATAAAGTCATAATACTAATTTTATATGAACAATTCACTCAAGCAAAAAACATATCATTTCCAAAATTCAAAACTTTATTAAAATTCATTTTGTTCAAACAGTATATAGTTCAAGGAAAATGCATATACAAATTAAATAAAGGAATACCACAGGGAGGTAAATCATCCACCATACTGGCCAACCTTTATCTACATTTTTACGAAAATCAGAGCCCTTTCAACAGTCATATAATGTACAGATATATTGATGATCTCATTATTATTGGAATTACTAATGAGGCCAATGAATTAAATTTTGATTTCTATCCACCTAATCTACAACTCATTGAAAATGTATATACATCCAACTGGATCAATTTTCTAGACGTTAGTTTAACAATTAAAAATGCAAATACAATAAAATTTAAAATCTATGACATAACAGAAATTTATAACTTCAAAGTAAATAAACTTCAACATTTCTCTTCCAATCTTTCCAAATCTGTATATAGAAATATTATTAATAACCAGTTATTAAGAATCAAAATGTTAAGCACACCTTGTTACTACAAAGAACATCTTCATAAATTCATAAACACCGTTATCAAAAATAACTACCCGCCCAATCTTATTTTTTCTTTTATTAAAACACATTTTAAATTTAAATTCAAAAACTTGCAACAATTACAGCAACATATTGACAAATCATACTCTAGCATTTCTAAATAATTCATAATCTCCATGTCTTCTTCTAACAGTTAAACAATTCGTATAATTCACTTTAACCTGCTTTGAGAAAACTGCTTAGTCAGTAACAAAAAATTCACTGTAACCTGTTCTGATATGATTGGTAATACACATACTTTTCCAGAAGTACCACAGTACTAGGGGTAGATATATTTTCATTTTATTTTCATTATATTCTTTTGATATTACCTTATAATACTTTGCATCCTCATTACAATAATTAGCCATAAGCTGGTGTAAAAGAATATTTTATATTCATGTTTGATTTTTTTGAGTATTTGATCCACTTTGTCTTTTCTTCTACGTCGGGCCATTTACATTATTTCTGTAATACATTTTACAGTTGTGTAAACAGAAACGTAGAATCAGCATTAATGAAACATGTATGGCCCTTGATAACGTACATGGTTTCAGAAATGCTTTTCATATTCATTTTATATTCACTTTCCTTTTTCCTTTCACCTTCTTTTTTCCTTTTATATTCACTAGATCCCATTTATTCAATTTCCAAACTTCTTGCATAGCTCATCGTGCTACACTAGGCTTCTGATTTGCAATTTTTTTACCTTTACCTACAGTTTACAAGCAATTTTCTATGGTATTTCTCGGGTATCTATATATTACAAGTAATCATAAAAATCTTCAATTATATATATATATATATATATATATATATATATATATATATATATATATATATATATATATATATATATATATAATATATATATATATATATATATATATATATATATATATATATATATATATATATATATATATATATATATATATATATATATATATATATATATATATATATATATATATAATATAATATATATATATATATATATATATATATATATATATATATATATATAATATATATATATATATATATAATATATATATAAATATATATATATATATAAATATATATATATATATATATAATATATATATAAATATATATATAATATATATATAAATATATATATATATATATATATATATATATATATATATATATATATATATATATATATATATATATATATATATATATATATATATATATAATATATATATATATATATATATATATATATATAATATATATATATATATATATATATATATATATAAATATATATATATATATATATATATATATATATATATATATATGTATATATATATATATATATATATATATATATATATATGTATATATATATATATATATATGTATATATATATATATATATATATATATATATATGTATATATATATATATATATATATATATATGTATATATATATATATATATGTATATATATATATATATATATATATATATATGTATATATATATATATATATATATATATATATATATAATATGAAAATACCGTGAAATATAATACCATAAAATCATCAGAAATCACACTTATTGGTATATTGTTTCCATCCATACCTCTTTTCATTTTGAAAAAAAAAAAATATATATATATATATATATATATATATATATATTATATATATGTCGTTGTATTCGAAAAACAAAGATTAGCACAATTCCATAGTTTGGCTAAAATTTCACATATCTATCAGCATTCTAACAAATAAAAAAAAATAACTTCATCACATTCAGTTATCCCAATAGACTGTTTTGCACTTTGGGCAATAGAGAGGGAACGTCCTGAGCTCTCCTAGAGACTTTGAATCTTTTGTTTTTTACTGCCATGTGTTTCTTTTGTGTTTGCTTTGCGGGTAACATGCTCAGATTTCGCTCCAGAAGTTCCCAGCTTGAATACTTCAACCTCTTGTACGCGAAAATTTTTGTTTTGACGGTAAAAGACCTACGTGAAAATCTCATAACACAATTACAAAAGTTTAAATATAATTACGCGAATACCGCAATATTGATCTAATTAAATTGTCCTGCATAATCAGGTCATTTATATCTACATATTGCAGAAAAAAAGGAGTAATAAAAGCAATAACTTCATATTAGCAAAACATACAAATAAATGTGTATCATGTATAACCACAAGATTTGCCATTTGAATTGATCTTTATTTGTGTTAAGCCAATGGAATGTTACCTTTCTTCACCCCAAGCGATATATTTATTCACTAACATTGTCTATACATATTCAAAAAGTATAAAACCATCTTTATTTCAAAATATTTTGGAAATTAATACATTTCCTGGATATTTTGAGCAAGTTTAAACGGCAATTTGACCACTATATTCTAGTTTTCTATTACTTGTTCCATAAATCAAAAAGAAAATATATTTCAGAGAAGAAATCGAGAGAGTATTTTGTAGCTAAGAATTTTATCTAGATATTTGAGAAATATAGAGTAACACAGTTTTTATATCTATAATTTAAAACTTGTGTAATATTATTTACTGCAGTGGTTATCAATGTGGTCTGGCGCATGATTTTCTGCAGCTCGTCGATTAACTTTTACGAAAATTTTTCTTCGTAAATTTTTTTTTATCATTTGATTATATTTTAAATTTTACAAAGAATTGTATTTATAAAGCGGCTTTTCTGCTTTTAGGAAATCCATGTAATACGAAATTCCATTCTAGAATTTGCAAAATATTGTTACAAAACGCTGAATGACGGACCTACAGCCTTAAGTACTGAATCAATTTTTCTGATTGGTGGCTTTTGATTAAGAAAATTGCACATTTTTATAATCTGGGATAAGAGGAAATTCATTAAGCAACACTTGATATCCTTATCGAGGTAACGGTGGGAAGAGTTTTAAAGTTTTAAGAGAAAATGTGTCATGTGTCCATATTAGCATCCCATTTTAGAAAAATAATGAAAAAATAAGACACATAACTTGTGAAAAAGTTTTAAGCTGATTAACCGCATTCAAATCCGCATCATCGCCTTTTTTCAAACACGACTATCGCCCTCCATCAGAAAAGGTTAAATAATGGCATTTATCTGCTATAAGAATAATTTATTTCTCTGTCCATAACGCTTGGCGAGATTTTGGCGACGAATTTGGCGGAATGTCGCCAACTTGGCGATTTTTTTTAAATGTTGTCAAATTAATGAAAACCTCGCCAAATGGATAAAAATGACGCTAAATCAATGAAATGACGACTAATAGACGAAAATTCAATATCTTGGAAAGAATATAAGCATCTACTATAAGAATAACCTACTTTTTTTACTGTAAAAGTAGTAAATTCATTGCATTATATAAGGAAAGTCATGGGCTGCCCACATCAGATTTTTTTGTTTTGGGCTCATTCAAAACAATAAAATAATTGGATTGAGGTTAAATCCACACGTGCGTTGGAAAAGATTTGTTTTTTAAAAGATATTTTAGTCTCGAACCAGGTTTCGTAATTTCATCCAGGAAAGGAAACAATACATTAATCTCGAAATGGAGCTTAAAACTTCGCACGTAATGAGACCCCATATTCAATTTAGCAGTGAACGTAAAAATGATTCTCAAATCATGAAATTGAAGGTGTTAAATACCAATTTTGTTTTCTATGTTTATTTAGTTTCTTTGCAGAACATAATTTTATTTTAATTGTCATTTGCCGGACTATATAGCCATGGTTAGTTATTACCATACACAAATCATACAAATTCTAGGGGTTTCAATTATTCAATGGTCTATTTTCTTTACTTCATCAACATTTCGTATAATTTTTACTTTCTTTATATTAATGTATAAGGAAAGTTTTGTGACTGGGTGAAAATTCGAATTCGAGTTTTCCACGGGAGAGCACGTTTCAAGCATTCCTGATCACGAATCGAACAATTTTGAGGTGATGTCTGTCTGTGTGTGTGTGTGTCAGTGAGTCTGTGGAGACGATAACTGATGAACGACTGGACCGATTCGAACGAAATTTGGTACAAAAAATTACAATTACTGGAAGCCTATTGTTTTTATGCGCAATCGAATGTTCAGAACTCCCCTAAACTTTCGAGTGAAATTTTGAAAAAATCATAAAAAAAATCAAAACCTGTAATATAGTTAAGCAAATTGATATTTTTTTATGTAATTTTCCATTAGGAAACGATTAACATACATTTTAGAATGCTATCGTTCTTGAGATATTGCCGTTCTTGAGATATTGAACCGTTCTTGAGATATTGCACATTCTTCAAACAAATTATCAAAAAATTATATAAAATAAAAAAAATATTTCCTATTGAGAAACATGTTCAATTTTCATATGTAATATCATGCGATAAATTTGGTGGCATCATTCTCGTGGATCCTAGTTCGTTCCATTTATGAAAAAAGATACTTTGAGTAATACTTTTGTATTTAATCGCCAATAGTCATTTATCTGCTGTAAGAATAACTTATTTCTTCTTTCATAACGCTTGGCGAGATTTTGGCGACGATTTTGGCGGAATGTCGCCAACTTGGCGACTTTTTGAAATGTTGCCAAATAGGTTTCTACTATAAGAAAAAGCTATTTTCTTTACTGTAAAAGTAGTAAATTCATTACATTATATAAGGAAAGTCATGTGTTGCCCACATCAGATTTTTTTTTAACTGTAAAATTAGTAAATTCATTACATTATATAAGGAAAGTCATGTGCTGCCCACATCAGATTTTTTTTAATGCAACAAGATCATTAAAAAAACCGCATATCTGTATCTTTAAAATTGAGCGAGTTATATTTAATTTAAAATTGAACATTGTGAATAGGGACCATATATCAAATTCGAAATGTTAATTTGTGACACATCACAAAAAAGATAAAACTGGATGATAATACATCGGAGACATTTTTGCGAATTCCGCGTAGGCTCACGATGCAATCACGGATTCTTAAGCAATTTTCACATTGAGACATGCCATTTTTGTATTTGAAATAATTAAAATAAATAAGTAAACAAATGCAAGTATGTATTTGATTTTGAAATTTAACATAATTTTTCAAAACGATAAATAGAACTCGCGAATACTAGTTTATAATACTAGTTTATAATACTATAAGTTTTAGAACGCTAACATAAACCGTTCTCGAGATATTTCACATTTTTAAAAAAAATTATCAAAAAGTCATATAAAATAAAAAAAAAATTTCCTATTGAGAAACACGTTCACTTTTCATATGTAATACCATGCGATAAATCTGGTGATATCATTCTCGTGGAACTAGCTCGTTCCATTCAAGAAGAAAGATACTTTAAGTAATGCTTTTGTACTTGAACGCCAGTAGTCATTTACCTGCTATAGGAATAAATTATTTCTCCGTCCATAACGCTTAGCGAGATTTTGGCGACGAATTTGGCGGGATGTCGCCAACTTGGCGACTTTTCTTAAATGTTACCAAATCAAAGAAAATCTCGCCAAATGGATAAAAATGACGCTAAATCAATGAATATAACGAGTATTTGACTATAAGAATAATTGTAACTATAAGAGTAATTGACTATAAGAAAGTATCTACTATAAGAATAACCTATTTTGTTTTTACTGTAAAAGTAGTAAATACATTGCATTATATAAGGAAAGTTATGTGCTGCCCACATCAGATTTTTTAAATAGCTTTTATTACTTCTTACTATCACTTTTGAACTTTAAAAATATTCGTCTGAGTAAAAAGTACAGCAAATTTGAATATTTTGGAGTCTATAATACTATTAGAAATGAAACAAATTAAAAATACTGATAACTATGTTCAACTAAAGAAAAAAGCAAAATATCGACAAGATTTAATTGTAAAAAGTCGAGCCAACATGTATCAATAGTTTATTTTGCTCAAGCCCATTTTCTTATTCGGAGTTCTATCGGGGTATTGAAATAGTTTGTATTCTTAATAAATAAGAAGAATGTCTAAAACGTTTATCAGATTTTACTTTCCTTATATACATAATATAATGTATAGAGAAAATATAGCGACAGAGTCAGAAATTCGAATCCGAGTTCTCGACGGAAGAGCACGTTTCAAGCATCCTTGAACTTGAATCGTTTTTGAGGTGGTGTTTGTGTGCAAATATGCGTGTATGCAAGTATGTGTGTGTGTGTGTTTGTCTCGTGAGTCTGTGGAGACGATATCTCGCAAACGAATGAAGCGTTTGCAACAAAATTTGGTACGAAAACTACAATCATTGAATACTGGAAGCTTGCTAATTTTATACGCAATCGAATGTTCGGAAGATCCTCAAATCTTTGAAAGAAATATTTAAAAAATCGCAAAAAAATCAGAACCTTCAATAATGTTGATTGAAAAACGATTTCTCAGGTAATTTTTATATTAGAACACGATTGATATGAAGTTTAAAACACTGGCATGAACTGTTCTCGAGATATTGCACTTTTTAAATAAATTTATTCAAAAAAATTACACAAAATTAAACAAAGTATTAATTAGTTTCAAATTTGTTCAATTTTCATATGTAATATTATGCGATAAATTTGTTAATATCATTCGCGCGAATCTAGTTCATTCCATTCAAGAAAGAAGATACTTTGGATAATAGTTTTGTATCTTGAAGCCTAAATTTTCGCCAATGATCATTTATCTATATAAATAAAATCAAAAATCTGTGTTTATTTGTGGATTTATTTATCTCAATATCACGGGAGAATGACTGCACCGAATAGGACGACATTTCGTGATAGACTTGGAGGTAGCTCCACTTAAAATGTTGTCCATGTCTCAAGTATTTAAGACCAAGGGTTACCGAGAATGAATAAGATAGATCAATCATACATAAAATATTGATTATGAAACACTTTCCAACTGAAATACAATTTTATTTAAACATCTTTAAAATGCAATACATTCAGTGCTGATATATTTAAAATTATCAGAGTACTAGAATAATTTATTATATTTGAAAACTTCAAACTTCATAGAAGAAAATAAACTTTATTCAAATGACGTCATCGATAAATAAATCGTCTGGTTCTCTATGTAAAAGCAATGGATATTTCATTCATATCACTTTTATTCGAGACTCCAGAGATAAATAATTTTGCGTGAAAAAAATTCGGCAGCTCTTATACAACTCATTTTAATTCGTATATAACTCATCTTATAATAACTTGTAGAAATATAACTGCATCCATATATTAAAATAACTACAGCCATTAAAATTAGGCTTCGTTGCAGAAATAATCAAAGTTTAATGATCATTTAAACTAAAAAATATTGTAATTGCGTTGGCACAGAATATAGATGCACAGAAAATACACAAAAATAAAGCGGTTTTAGGACGGATGCAACATTAAATATAAATTTTAAAGAACTTTAAAAATCACGATTTTTGCACTGGGAAAAAAAAAGATAGATGCCATATTTATTTTCAAGTGTGCCACACGATCTCTTCATATAATATGGGTGTAATTAATATTTTAATTTTTATATAAAAAATACCGAAAATGTTTTGCTGAAATCTTTTTATATATTTTATGGGATAATTTAAATATTTCCTAAAATTTTCGAAGCAGTTTGTGAATTTTAACTTCGCTTAAAAAATGTTTGAAAAATTAGGGCAGGGTTCAATGTATTTCACTTTTTCAACCCGAGTTTAATCCAAAACTAATTGTGTGATATTATTCATGTACATTCCAATACGCCCCACAAACCGTCTCAACAACATACTAAAGTTTCATTTTGATAAAGACATTTTTACGGCAGTTATAGTGCTAACGAACAGATAGACAGACAGAATGAACATAAACACTTTTCAACTATGTTGTAAAGTGTTAAAAATGATAATGCTAAGCAACGGAATTAAGCCCAGTCAGTTATTACAGCAATAAATATTTTTCGATTTAAATAATAAAGAAATATATATATATATATATAAATACATTTTTATCGGAATTGCATTTTTGATTGGATTATATCATTACGGCCTTTGGGTTTAACGAGTTTAGGTTATTGGTTTTGCCAAATTCTTATACAATCTGTTTTATTTTGGGGAAACATTTTAAAATCCATATACTGTAGTACAGGTATATCTTCTAATACATGGGTTTTAACGTCTAATGTACGGAAATATAAGTAGTAAGGGTATATTTTCTAAATAATGGGTATAATCTTCTAATTTACAAAAATATAAATAGTTCCGTCCATCTCTGTAACGCTTGACGAGGGATTTGGCGACTTAATTGTTTCGAAATTGATGAAAATGTTATCAAATTGCTAAAAATGTTGCCAAATTGATAATAATGTTGCCAAATTGATAATAATGTTGCCAAATTGATAAAAAATGCTGCAAATTGATAAAAAATTCTGCCAAATCAATGAAATTAATTTTGTTCTGAAAGGGGATTACATTGCAATAATTTTTCTGCGATTTTTGACTGTGAGTTCAACCATCCTACTTAACGACACATTTGGCGACTTTTAAAATGTGGCTGAATTGCTCAAATATCGCCAAATTAACGAAAATATCGTCAAATCGATAAAACTGTTATCAAATTGATAAAAATGACACCAAATCAATGAAATTAATTGTGTTTTGAAAGATTACAGTATTGTAATGATGTACAGTATTCGATAGAATTTGTCTCTTAGTCCAACTTTCCCACTTTCCTACAAATTTGGCAACTTTTTAAAATGCCATCAAATTAATGAAAATGCGACCGAATTGATAAAATGATATTAAATTTATGAAAATGACTCCAAATTGATGAAAATTCAATATTTTACAAGATTAAGTTCAATTTCCTTGATAATTCCTGTCAGTTTGTGGGGATTAAATAATAGTTTTTGTAAATTTTTTTAAAAACGGGCAAGGATGTTTTTTTTTCAGATCTGTCTGTAAAAATAATTTTGTATAGCGAGAACAGAGATTCTTATATATAGTTTTGGGAGAATTAAATTAAATATTTTAATAAAATGTTTAAAATAACAATGTCATTTAAAATATAGGAATTTACATATAATTGAAATTTTAATTTCTATATATTATATATTCCGTGTGAAGAACGGGTATACTGTTGCTCTATATAAATAAAATTGATAATATGTCTGTCTGTAAGTTTATCTCATCATCACGGGAGAACGGCTGAACCGAATTTGATGAAATTCTGTGGGTGACCTTGAAATAGCCACACTTCAAATTTCGTTTATGCTTCGAGTTTCTAAAACAGGGGTTGTCGAGATTTTAATAAAAAACTAAACTTTTTCCTAGGAGTTCTACTCTCTAACTCCCTGGTTCCTCCAAACAAAAAAAAGTCGAAATCACTGGTTTAAAATGTGAACGTGAATTAAAATTCTATCTCTGAATATGGTGGGAGAGTTATTGCGCTTATCACTCACTTTTGAAAATTGCAGGTTTGAAACATGAATTTAAATGGAAACTCAATCACCATGGTTTATTTTTCATAGGATCTAAGCCTCAACATTTTAGGTGATTCTTGGTGTGGTTCAAAATATGGTGAAGATCACTGATTTACAAATGCTGTGTTCTTAATAGTGTCAAGAGTAAATACAAGAGATTTTGTAACTACAATACCACACATCTACCATAAAGTTTAAGATAAATCATTAATTATTTGTGTGTGAGTTATATAATGAAATGTTCTTAATTTTTTTTGTATGTCAGCTGAGCGTAAGGCGCATAACAAAAACGTTCTTTAAGTACAGAGCATGATTTTGCGCATAAAAATTAAGAAACTAGTTACAACGTAAAATGCAGTACAAATAAAATGAAGTAAGCGAGCATATGTTTCGAAATGCTTTGGATTTGCTTCTCGGTGCGAAAAATTCTGGACCTGAACTCCGCAATGAGCGCTAAATTCTAGATAAACAGAAAAGAGATAAATGACAAAACCCAATATAGTAGCGCCACATAGTGTGACGAAAGGGAAGTAATAAACGAGAAAAAATGGACATACGTCCGTTGTGGTCATGCACTCTGCATTTGATTATTTTTACTTTCTTTATATATACATAATGTATAAGGAAAGCATTGTGACGGGGTCGAAAATTCGAATTCGAGTTTTCGACGGGAGAGCACGTTTCAAGTATCCCTGATCACGAATCAAACATTTTTGAAGTGATGTCTGTGTGTGTATGCGTGTGTGTATCAGTGAGTCTGTGGAGACGATAACTGACGAACGAATGGACCGATTCGAACGAAATTTGGTAGAAAAATCACAAACCGTAAACACTGGAAGCCTATTGTTTTTATAAGCAATCGAATGTTTAGAACTCTCCTAAACTTTCGAGTGAAATTTTGAAAACATCGTCAAAAAATCAAAACCGCTAATAAAGTTACGCAAATAGACATTTCTTATGTAATTTTTCATTAGAAAACGATTGGCATAAATTTTGGAACGCTAACATGAACCGTTCTCGAGATATTTTACATTTTAAAAAAAAATCTCAAAAAGTCATATAAAATTAAAAAAAAATTGCTATTGAGAAACATGTTCACTTTTCATATGTAATACCATGCAATAAATTTGATGACATCATTCTCGTGGATCTAGCTAGTTCCATTCATGAAAAAAGATACTTTGAGTAATACTTTTTGTATTTGAACGCCAATACTCATTTATCTGCTGAAAGAATAACTTATTTCTCCGTCCATAACGCTTGGCGGGATTTTGGCGACGAATTTGGTGGAATGTCACCAACTTGGCGACTTTTTTAAATGTTGCTAAATTAACGAAAAACTCTCCAAATGGATGAAAATGACGCTAAATCAATGACGATTCATTGATGATGACGACATGGAAAATGACGCCTCATTGACGAAAACTCAATATCTTGGAAGGACTACTATAAACTACTATAACTACTATAAAAATAATCTATTTTCTTTACTGTAAAAGTAGTAAATTCATTGCATTATATAAGGAAAGTCATGTGCTGCCCACATCAGATTTTTTTTGTTACTTATCAAGTTCATATTTCCTTCTTTTTTTTATTTTCTTATCTTGTTCACCAACAAACATGCACTGGCAGTTATTTCAAGCGTGTTTTAAATGTGTTTACGAGATCTCAACACGTGTATGCTTTACAAAATATTGATTTCAAAGAAATTCAGTAAAGCACTTGGTTTTCTATACTACAGTATGAATCCTACGTAATAAAGGAAGATGCTTGTCTGTCTATGTGTGTGTGTTCGGTCTGTAGCGGGAAATTTAAACATGGTGCGGTCATGGAATTTGGTACACCAGTACTTCAGGACCCGGGAACTTCAGCCTCGGTGAGATTTTTTTAAAATTCGATTTGGTTTTTTAGTTATTTTATGTTTTAGCACGATTTTCACATAAATAAGTTCCTTAGGGACCTAAATTATTATCACAGTTTCCATCTTGACACCATCGAAATGATCGAAGAACGTTCTTTCCAACGATGTTTTAACCAAATTCGTTTAGCAATTTCTTCATATTTATATATTTATTTTTAATTTTAGGCCATCTTATACTTATTTCGCTGTATCTAAAAAAGTAACATTAGCACAATTCTATAATTTAGCGAAGAAGCTGTGTATATATATTGCACTCTAACAAAAATGTTTTTTGAATTAATACATAATTTTAATTTTGAGGATTTTTTAAACGAACGTATGGAATTGAACAAACACATTTTCCGCGGACTGTGTTTTTTCCCATCGACTTTTCTCCTGATGTTACTGCACATGGCTGGGAAGGTTTAAGTCACGCCTTTTCTCCTATGCATTCATTTTATTTATTTCCATTTTTGCTTTCCACGTTTACGGAGAGCTTGCGTGGAAATGGTTTAGAATTTGAGTGGGGTGCATGCGAAGTTCCTAAATTTAATTTATCCCTGCTTTTACCCCCGAGCAATGCGGGGTACATTTTCCAGTGTAAAATAATTCCATTCTGTATATGATATTCCAATAATCTGAAGTTTCTGAAGGATTCTATTTCAGTTATTGAATTGCTCTGAAAATTGACCCTTTTCAAATGAAATCGGTATCTGGAAACCCAGTGAAAGATATAAATAGTGCTTATTTCCAGCAATACTCAGAGTGCGAAGATAGTCCCTTCTGCAAAATATTAAAATATTCCCTTTGAACCCGAGTTACTTTTTTGACACCGTGCCATACACAGATCGATAGTTTATGGAAAATAACGTTGTTCAATGTTCTGAAAAGTAATATGCCACGGAGCTAAACAAATATTTTATGCCTCGGGGTTCGACAAAAACAAATTGAATAATCCAATTCCGTGAAAAATAATCTATATTAGAAACTTTTATTTTAAACATCTAGTGAATAAATAGAAATACTCTTTGTTCATAATATAGGTTGACCGAAAAGTTGCGCACATCGAATATCAAAATCATATGTTCCAAGAAACTGAAATAGTAAAAGTTTTACTTTCCCTATATGCATAGTATAATGTATAAGAAAGTTATTATAACAGGGTCGAAAATTCGAATTCCAGTTTTCAATGGACGAGCACGTTACATGCATCCCTGAAATCGAATCGATCGTTTTTGAAATGATACGTATGTGTGTGAAACTGTGTGTGTGTGTGTGTGTGTGCGTGTCCGTGATTATGTGGAAGCGATATCTCACGAGCGAATGAAGCGTTCCGAACGAAATTTGGTACAAGTATTACAATTGTAGAGATATTACAATACTGAAAGCCAATTGTTTTCAAACGTAATCGAATGTTCGGAAGACCCCAAAATTTTCGAATAAAAGTTTCAAAGAATCATAACCTTCAATAACGTTAAGTAAATGAACATTTCTTATGTAATTTTTTACTGAAAACGAATAACATAAACTATAGATGGCTACAATTCTTAAGATACTGCAAGTATTTCAAATATGTTTATCAAAACATTACATAAAATTAAAAAAAAAATGTATTAACTCGTGAAATATGAGACAAATTGGTTAACATTATTCTTGTGGATCTAGGTCGTTCCACTCATAGGGGAAGATACCCGTGTAATAGTTTTTCATTTTTACGACCAACAACTCGCCAATAATCATTTATATATACGAAAAGCTCGTCTCTTGTTTGTATACAGGTATAACGCGATGAGTTAATATAATGAGTTCCGCGATGAATTAGGAGAACTTGGAGACTCATTATTAGTAAAATATCGCCAATCTGGCAATATCTCTCCCCAGATTGACGAAAATACAGTCAAACATTCGAAAATTCCGCTAAATTAACGAAAATGACGCCAAATTGATGAATTAATTTTTTCAATGTTTAATTAATCAATATTGATAATTATCAATTAGGAGTTGATCGAAATATAATTTAACTCGGTACTTCGAAATAATTTTGCATGTTGTCATCTGAAAAAGAGCCAAATGTATATATAACACTACTATTTACTGGATAAACTGTAATTGTTGAATCGTTAGGGGTTGTTGAGTATGTGAGTTCCCTCTGAAACTTTCACAACATATTCTAATAAAAGTGGTTCAAAAATAAAAATAAAATAATCTGATGGAGTAGCACGGCCTATAATAATGAAACTAATTTGCTTCTATGACAGTGAAAAAATGATGTGTGATATCCATAGTTCAATGTTTTTATCGCTGAATTGTACATTTGACGTTCTTCCGAATGACAAAATGTAAAAGTATTTCGAAGTATCCAATTAACTTATATTTCGCGCAACTCGAAATTGTCAACGAATATTGATAGCATCAATAATAAGCAACACAGCCCATATATTAAAATATTTTAATAATTAATTCATCAATTTGGCGTCATTTTTGCTCTTTTGTTTTGACTATAATTTTCTCAATCTGGGGGCGACATATTTCCAAGTTCGTCAAATTCATCGCCAAGCATTACGCACAGACGTTTCTTACATATAAATGAATATTAGCAAATTCTTGGTCGTATAAATACAAAACTTTACACTAAGTATCTTACCTCGTGATTAGAACGAACTAGATCCAGAAGAATGATGTTAACAAATGTGTCGCATAATATTGCATACAAAGTGAACATATTTTACGATAGTTAATACTTTTTTTAATTTTATGTAACGTTTTTGATAAATTTATAAATCATCTTGAAAACGGTTCGTGCTAGCCTTTTAAAGTTTGTGTCATTCGTTTTCTAATGAAAATTTGCATAAAAAATGATAACTGACGTAATAAATTAAAGTTTCTGATTTTTAAATAATTTTTTCACAATTTTCACTGAATCAGTCAATCCAGTTTTCACTGAAAGCCTATTGAAGTTCAAACTAATATTTGTTCTAAATTTCTTTCGAAGCTCTCCATTCACTCGTAAGACATCGCTTCCACAAACTGACGGATACACACACACATACTTACACACACACACATACACACCGACATCACCTCAATAAAAGTTCTATTCGATTTCAGGTATGCTTGAAACATGCTCCTTCGTCGAAAATTCGAATTCGAATTTTCGACTTCATTACAATACTTTCGCTATACATTATACTATATATATAGGGAAAGTAAAAATAAAAAAATATCTTCCGCTCTGGAAAAATAACATAAATATCCGATGAAAAAGAATTTTGTAATGAGTTTCTGACGTTTTAAAAACAGCAAACGACATTTTTAGTATATTTTGAGGCTATATTAGTGCAACCTAAATGACAAAAAATAAATAAATAAATAAATAAATAAATTCAGCGTGGCTCCAGGCCGGTAGAGTCGAAATATTTTTGTGTGAATAACATTCTGTAAAACAAAAACGTCGTTTAATTATTTCAGACTCATTTATTTCGTTTACAAAGGCTTTCGAAGCACTGACTCCAAATTATTCACTGTTTATAGCTACCTAGCACTTTAACTTTTCAACCCGTTTTCATCTGGTTATCATAGAATTCACGCAAAGTATCAAATTATTTTACTAACTTGGTTGTCGGTATATAAATTAAACCTATACTATATAACTGACGAGATTTTGCATTCAACTTAATCTATAAAGTTGCCTAGCTGCATATAAATACGTACTTGAATACGTGCTTGAATATGCATATTATCATCTATTCTTTTCAAGTCTCACCAATCATTAAACCTCTTTAGTATCCCCAAGTTCATTTAACCTATTATAAAAAAAATAAATAACTCATGCTTATGCATTAATATTTCACCAAGGAGTAAATAAACATTTCAACATTCGGGACATTTTAAGTATTACAAAAATTTTACACATTTCCAATCTTCTGCAACTTGACAGGACACAATTACTTGACTATAAGAGTTTATTTAAAAATAAATATAGATCTAGAAACTAAATTTACCAATTCATATTTTTGTCATTTACTATTTGTATCTATTTTTTATAGTTTCGAAGATATTTCGAGTGAAAGTAAGAAAAATGAAAAATACACTCGCTCGGATAGATACTTTTTAAAGTTTTTCGCAGAAAACAGACAATAAAAATATTAAAATTATTTCTATATATTCATAATTTGAACCCCTTCTCCGATAAAATAAGAAAACTTATTGATATATTTTATCGATACATTGTATTGGCTCAATATTTTCAAAATGTTCACACTTACCAACAACGTCCATCCTGTTGCTCCAAGTCCTCTGGACGAGCCGGACGGCCTGGGGCTTTCACACTTACCAACAAATGATTTACCAACAAATGACAAATCTCACAATTCACACAGAAAAGTATTCATAATTTGTATTTAAAACAGTGACGTGTCGCCACACTTAGCACTTTTATATTGGCCCAATATCGGATTTATACTGACTTCCAATATTGGGGTAATACTGACATGCTACTAGGGTAGGGATTTGAAAGACATTCGTTTCAACAGTTAAATTTTAAAATACAAAATTTTAAGATGATTTTGTAAATTTGTATTTTCTGCAGATTTTAGCATAATCATGGGAAATTTTGCCAAAACATTTTCAGTTTGGGAATTGAACTTTCTATCTTTCTATAAATGCGCCCTTAAAATGTATATCCGATTGTTTGAAGGGAAGTGCATTTAGCGTACGTACAATAAAGGAAATAGTTATTGACTAACTGTGTTAGGCTTGTCCAAGGATAAGGTAAGCACATAAGTTACCAAGTATAGTTACTGCTGTTGCTAGGAATGCACTAATATTCAAATCATGACAACTATAAAATACAATTAAAAAAAACTAATATTGGTGTTGCCATCTATTGACGATCTCTATAATTATTATATATTTTAATTTATTCATGTGTTGTATCTGTCTTTTATTTAAAAAAAAAGGGAAATTGGTTCGGTACAATTTTAAGGCAATTTATTTGGATATAGAGATCAAAGATATGAATAAAAGCCATTTATGAAGTTGATAAAATTCTAGGCTAGAAATAAGAGAAAAGAGTGCTGAAATAAAGCAAAATAAAAATCAATTGAAAAGTGAAAAACAAATAATTTTATAAAATTATGATTATATTTAGTGATTTTAAAATATATTCTCAATTAATTTTTAGAACGAAATGGGAAATGTATTTCCACTGCGAGTATTGAACTCTAAACTTTTGGCTAATTCCTCACCAATCGGGCTGGATATCATACTAACAATTCCATAGTATAACAATAAAATAAATGATTCGATAAATCGGTAAACTACCGTTATCAAAAATTTAATATGTTGAATGAAATGTAACATTTTTTGTTTCATATAGAAAATATCTTTCATAAAAAAATATCAGTTCTATAAATCTTTAAAAATAGGCAAAGAAATGGACTGTATTCTGAAAATTTAATATTCAAAGCTAGAATAACTGAAAAAATATTTTTAATTCTTCTTTTTATTGTTCTCTCTATTCCTCCCTTTTCTCTGTATCGCTCTTACAAATAAGAATATAATTTAAAGATTATAAATTATTTATATATTAGCTTTGTATCAGATAAAAATGTTTTATTACAAAAAGGATTTATTTTATGTTTACAGTGACAAAGACATAACTTTGTCAACGATTCTTTTGCCTTAGAAAATTTGAATGGAAACGAAAGCATTCTTTTTACAAGGCCAGACGAAAAAATCATAAATTTTATCTACCATATCATCACATCATCTAATGCCTACAAAAAATGCATAGGCATTATTTTCTTCTCAGAACAAATAATGCCGTCGAGTCGGCAGAACTGAATCATTACTACTTAGAGAAGGAAAGTGGAAGATAAGAACTTCGTCAACAATATTGTTAACGGAACAATAAATAGGCAGCGCTATGCAAGAATATAATACAACGAACATTTAAAGAAAGTGTTTTTAAACCCTCTAAAAGTGGCACATATTGTTAAAAGTGAAAAGGAATGCACAAATTTGAGAAAATGGAAATCTGCTTAAGACGGAATACTTAAATCGAAAACTGTATTTAGTCTCGGAATAACAGCATATGGGGCAACGATTGTCTGGTGTATTTCAAATACAGACGGAAAAACAATCTTCTTATTAAAATATTTTTTCAAATATCTCAATTAGTTTGAGATATATCGTGTCTACTGACTCATACGTAGACTGACAGATGTAAAGCGAGAGCCCAATCTGGTTGTATTGGAATTCAGTCCCATGGCCAAAGCTTGGTAAACAAACATTATATCGTTCTGCTAAAGACGTCTCCGGCTCAACCTTATGAGTATTCTGAAAATGACTCCCTTTCTTGTGAGTTATTTTGATATGAAAGTTATTGCAGGCTTGTAGATGAAGTGTGTGATATTGTGAGCTATAAGTTGAAAGGAAGGAATGGTGATGAAGTTGCGATAGGCGGAAACATAGCGAGTGACGAAAGCGCAGAAGATTTTAAATCATTCGCTCAACTGCCTTATGGCGCTATGTCGAACGGAGTACAGAAGATACATTTTTGTTTTACAATGCAATAAATATAATTTTCAAAAAGATGAATAGATGGAAATAATAGAACAAAGAACACTTCTTGCTTATTCAAGGTCAAAAGTGTAACAAAAGTGCGATAGATTAACATTATAGTGAGATTTGATTTTATGTCCAAAGCGTGGTATTCATTTATACCTAACCTATTGCTTACGGGTGGGACAGCGTTCATCCCAAATGAAGAACTTCTAAAAAACAGGTATTTGACATACCCTATCCCAAACAGTTCGATCCCCCTTTGCAGACATTGGAGTCCCCGCTAACAGAAACATTGCACTTGCTACAACAGGTACAATGGGCTGCAATGCTGCAGCAGGTGCAATGGGTGCATTTGCTCTTTAACTTTTCCTTTAAGAATCCCAATTAATGAATTTTAAGTTTGTCCTTTAAGAATTCGCTACCAAACATTATTCTAGAAAAGACACATATATGTTAACCACCTCCTATTTCCCTTTATATTGTCGGCAAAAATTTTGTCTTGTTCTTACAAAACATTTACCTCGATGTATCTGCTTCTCAGAATATGATTAATAATGATACGCTTAGATCTAATGATTAATATGGATTCTGCATCACATTTGGGAGGAGAATAGGTGGGTTTGAACTCTCGGTTCTTTTTCAATTTCCGGTTCCAAAAAATCCTTAATACACCTATTTCTTAAGATTGACAATAGATATAGATTTGATGCTAGGCCGACGTGGTTGTCGAGTGGTCAAGGCAAGCGTTTCCGTAGCAATCGCTCGACCGCCACGTTGTAAGTTCGAGCCCCACGTAAGGCATGGATGTTTGTGTTGTGGGCGCAATGTGATCCGCCCCCTCTGGTGCGCCTGGGGCAACGTCAATGGACGGCTAAATGGTTCACACTCTGGCGGCTGTAATAAAGGCGAATGACGAAGGTCAAAGTGCCTGGCCATTTGAAATATAAAAAAAGATTTGATGATAGCCGATATGAGTTCAGCATTAAATTTCGGAGGAGATAAAGTCTTCATTTAGGACTTCCAATCCTGGGATTTTCCAGTTCAAAAATTTTCCTTGAAACGTCTGTTTCTCCAGATCTGCTATATATAGAACTTAGATGGTGACTAATATTGATTCATTCCGGTTCGTTTACAAATTCCTATTAAAAAAAATTATTAAATCACCTATTTCTTAAGTATGGTAAGAGATATAGCTTTGATGATGAGTTCAGCATTCAAGTTCAAAGGGGATAGATGGGTTCATTAGGAATTTCCACTTTCGTGTTTCTGCGGTTCAGAACATGTCCTTCAAACATTTATTTTTTAGGATTGGCTATAGATATAGCTTAAAAGATGACTGATATGAACTCAGCATCGAATTTCACATGGGTTAGGGGGAAGATCACTAAGGATTTACATTTCTGGTTCAGGAGATACTATTTCTGGTTTTCCGAAAATTCGTATGACGCTACGAAACAAGTATGGAAAAGAGAATACAAAATCTTAATTGTTCCATCAAAAGTCAAGTGTACGTATCATTTGACACCATATGAAGGTTCCTTCGTAAATTTATCGTATACTATGAATTTTGGTAAAAGAAAAAACCTGATGTGGGCAGCTCATGACTTTCCCTGCAGACTCATATGCACGTTTTCTTTATTTCTTCAATAATTCATTAAATCGAGTTTAATTGCACAAATTAGCACCCAACATTATTACTTTCCTTATATACATAATGTATAAGGAAAGTATTGTGACGGGGTCGAAAATTAGAATTCGAGTTTTCGACGGGAGAGCACGTTTCAAGCATCCCTGATCACGAATCAAATACCTTTGAAGTGATGTCTGTGTGTGTGTATGTGTGTGTGTGTGTGTGTGTGTCAGTGAGATTGTGGAGACGATAACTGACGAACGAATGGACCGATTCGAACGAAATTTGGTACAAAAATCACAATCCGTAAACATTGGAATCCTGTTGGTTTTGTACGCAATCGAATGTTCAGAACCCCCCTAAATTTTTGAGTGAAATTTTGAAAAAATCGTCAAAAAATCAAAACTGCTAATAAAGTTACGCAAATAGACATTTCTTCTGTAATTTTGCGTTAGAAAACGATTGACATAAATTTTAGAACGCTTACATGAACCGTTCTCGAGATAATGCACATTTTTAAAAAAAGATTATTAAAAAGTTATATAAAATAAAAAAAAAATTCCTATTGAGAAACATGTTCACTTTTCATATGTACTACCATGCGATAAATTGGGTGACATCATTCTCGTGGATCTAGCTCGCTCCATTCATGTAAAAAGATACTTTGAGTAATACTTTTTGTATTTGAACGCCAATACTCATTTATCTGCTGAAAGAATAACTTATTTCTCCGTCCATAACGCTTGGCGAGATTTTGGCGACGACTTTGGCGGAATGTCGCCAACTTGGCGACATTTTTAATTGTTGCCAAATTAACAAAAATCTCGCCAAATTGATAGAAATGACGCTAAATCAATGAAACTGACGACTAATTGAAGAAAATTCAATATCTTGGAAAGAATATAGGTATCTACAATAAGAATAACATTTTTTTCTAACTGTAAAAGTAGTAAATTCATTGCATTATATAAGGAAAGTTATGTGTGGCCCACATCAGATTTTTTTATATTACATTGAATTTACATTTTTACTTCAATTTTTGTTTTCATTTGGTAACTACTTATTTTTAAAAGTGATTTCGAGAACATACAAAAAAAAAAAAACATCTCGAGAACGGCTAGTCCTAGAATAATACGGAGTTGGCCTTATGTCGTATTCTTTCATCGTCAAAATTTATGTATAAAACAAGCATTTAATTGATATATTTGTGCATACGTAATCTTTTAGTTTAGATTTTGACAATTTTTGAGGACCATTTTGCAAAAAAAGGCAGGTTTCTTTTTTCCGAATCGTACCAAAATCTAATCAGCATCAGGTTAACCCATAAATGACTTATCCACGAGATTTTGTGAAATTTGGTCTATAAGTCTGTGAAATTTAGCTTGATACAGACATTTTTTGGGGGTCATATCGCAAAAAATGAAGGTTCTTTTTTTTTCGAATTGTACCAATATCTAATCACCACAGTGTCTCTTACAAGAGACCTATAAAATTTTATGAAATTCCGTCAATTAGTTGAGTTAGAGTGGATACAAAATCTGCACAGATAGACACACAGACATATGCAGACGTCACACTAAAAATAGTTTTTTCCTGTTCTAGAAGTCTCAAAGCGTGTAGATCCATCGAAAACCTGAGTTTCCATTTTGGTATGATTCCATTACTTTTCCTATACATTGCCATGTATTGAAGAGAAAGTAAAAATCTGATGTGGGCAGCACATGACTTTCCCTGTAGACTCAAATTCATTTTTTCTTTATTTCTTTAATAATCCATTATATTGAGTTTAATCGTACACAATAACATTAAATTTGCACTTTTAATTCAATTTTTGTTTTTATTTGGTAACTGGACATTGTCCCAAAGTAGGCGTAACAAAAATGCAAAAAATCTCAAATATCTCGAGAACGGTTAGTCCTAGAGTAATGGAATTGGTCTTATTCTTTTCTCATCAAAAATTTCGTATAAAACAAGCATTTAATGGATACATTTGAGCTTACGTAGTCATTTTTAGATTTTAGCGATTTTGCGGGCCATTTCGTAAAAAAAGGCAGGTATTTTCGAATCGTACCAAAACATAATCAGCACCAGAGTTTCCCACAAGTAACTTATCTACCAAATTTTGTAAAATTTGGTCAATTAGTATTTTAGCTAGAGAGGATACATGAAATTTTTACTGGGGGTTTTACGGTGGGTTCTTTTTCCCAGAATCGTACCAAAAACTAACCAGCACCAGGGTCTCACCCAAGTAACTTACCAACCGAATTTTATGAAATTCGGTTCATTAGTTTTTGAGTTAGAGTGGATACATACATTACACAGACACGCAAACAGACATACATACAGACAGGCAGATAGACACACACACACAGACGTCACGCTAAAATAGATTTTTCGTATTTTAAGTTTTTAAAACGTGTAGATCCATCGAAAACCCGAGTTGCGATTTTCGACATGATTCCATTATTTTCCCTATATATTACCTGTATTGTAGGGAAAATAAAAGAACCAGTTGTTGTAATTAAAGGAAATATAATTATTAAAGGACTTCGATTTTCGAGCTGGGGTTTCTGCTAGTCAGAACTTATAGGATAATATGCAAAATTAATGTAATTATTTGTTGAATTGCGAAGGAGTAAGCATAAGCCGAGTGTCAATCAGGAGACCAGAATTTAATTGCTAGTTCTGCCAGATTCTAATCCTTGAAATGAAATTTAAGGTGTTAAACAATCTTTGACAATAGTTATAAATGATTTGCAATGTCTTAAATTTTGAATCAAAATAAAAGGCATTCACGAAGTTCAAAGATACAACATGCAAGCCACGTTAAGTGTGAATGCTCATTATTCCGATTTATAAAGCACGATTGTGAATTCCGAATTCATTTGTTCAGACCTCAATGACTAAGGAAGATTTCATTGTTCAATGCCGTCGATTGCTCAATAATGTCTTTGTTGCCAGAACCTTGATACAACAAGCATAATTAATTAGTGTACGGCAGTTAATTGGAAGACAAACGATATAAATATATACAATGTGCTATTCCTGTGAATTCCTTTCTGACAGATGTTTCAAGTTCAGGACGAATTCGGGAATTTGGATTCTGCGAACAAAGGTTCGTTTCTTGTCAGATTATGCATGACGTTCCATAATCGAATTAATTGCAAATGGTATTGAATACTAAAAGGCATTAAAATAATGAGATGTGGCAGACGTCTGGATGGGTAACAGCATTATAAGTCAATTATACATCAATTATAAATCAATAAATAAAATTTGATTATTGATAAATATATATTGATAAAGATATATTGATTATTGATAATGATTATTGCATACGTTAAATTTAAACTTGTTTAAAACTTCAGTATTAGACTGTAGTACCGTATATCTTATTCTTAAAAAGTATTTTGTCTAATTTCTGGTCGCGGGGTTATTCGCACGAATAGGATCGTTCTCGTTAATGTAGAGAATATTCATATTAAATTTGTAAACATTCGCAAAAGCTAGATTTGCACACGGACAAATAAACAAATAAATAATTCCTTTAAAAAAATTAAGATTTTTCAATTTTATATATTTTGAGCTTATAGAGTAAGCAAAATTTGAATGGACATTATTTAGACATGGCAAATTGAGGTACTAACAAGAAAAATCTGATGTGGGCAGCACATGACTTTCCCTGCAGACTTATATCCACGTTCTCTTTATTTTAATTAAATTTATTTCACTTTTAATTCAATTTTCGTTCTCATTCGATAACCGGGCTTATTTTCAAAGGTGGCGTAGAGAAAATACGAAAAACTAAAATATCTCGAGAGCGGCTAGTCCTAATGTAATGGGGTTGGTCTTATTCCTTTCTTCGCTAAAAATTACTTATTAAACAAGCATTTAATGGATATATTTGAGCATACGTATTTCTTTAGTTTAGATTTTGACGATTTTTGCGGGCCATTTTGTAAAAAAAGGAAGGTTATTTTTATCCGAATCATACCAAAATCTAATCAGCACCAGGGTGTCCCACAAATGACTCATCTGCCAAATTTTGTGAAATTCAGTTTATTATTTTTTTAGTTAGAGTGGATACAAGCTTTTGCGGGCCATTTCGCAAAAATAGGCGGGTTCTTTTATCTCGAATCGTACCCAAAACTAATCAGCCCCAGACTCATCCACAAGGGACTTACCTATCAAATTTTATGAAATTCGGTCTATTACTTTTTTAGTTAGAGTGGATACAAAATCTGCACAGACAGACAGACACACAGACAGACAGACACACAGACAGACAGACACACAGACACACAGACACACAGACGTCACGCTAAAAATAGTTTTTTCGTATTTTAGAGGTCTCGAAACGTGTAGATCTGTCGAAAACTCGAGTTGCGATTTTCGACACGATTCCAATACTTTCCCTATACATTACCATGTATTGCAGGGAAAGTAAAAATTAATCATGCATACAGAGCATTGATTATGAAACACGTTCCAAATGAAATGCAATTTTATTTAAACATCTAAAATGCGATATATTCAGCGGTGATATTTTTTTAATTATCATAGAACTACAATAATTTATTTCACTTGAGAACTTGAAACTTCATCGAAAAAAAAATGAACTTTATTCAAATGACGTTATCGAAATATAAATCGTCTGGCTAAAAACTACCTAAAACTATGTAACTTCACTACACAAAAGTTGTGAATATTTCATTCATGCGCTTCTATCCCAGACTCCATAGTTAAATAATTTTGCGCGAAAAAAATTCAGCAATTCTTATACCACTCACCTTACAATTGTTTGTTTACATTAGGCTTCGTTGCAAAAATAATCAAAGTTTGATAATTAAATAAAACATATTGTAATTGCGTTGGAGCAGAATATAGATGCACAGAAAATATATAAAAATAGAGCGGTTTTAGGACGGATGCAAAATTAAATATAAATTTAAAAGAACTTTAAAAATTACGATTTGACTCTGGGAAAAAAATGGATACCAAATTTTATTTTGAAGTGGGTCATGTGATCTTTTCATATTATATGGATGTCAATATTAATTTAATTTTTATTTAAAAAACCCGAACTTATTTTGCTGAATTTTTTTTATATATATTTCATGGGATAATTTGAATTTTTTCTAAAATTTTCGAAGCAATTTGTGAATTTTATATTCGCTTAAAAAAATGTTTGAAACATTCGGACCCATAGGGTTCAATGTATTTCATTTTTTCAACCCGGATTCAATCCAAAACTGTGTGACATTATTCATTTACATTCCTACTTATATGTCCAACAAACCGTCTCAACAACATACTAAAATTTCATTTGGATAAAGTCATTTTCCCGGCAGTTATCGTGTGAATGGACAGACAGACAGACAGACAGAATGAACAAAGTCATAAACACTTTCCAACATAGTTGTAAAGTGTTCGTTAAAAAAGACAAGAAAGATCAATCATGCATAAAGCATTGGTTATGAGACCCTTTCCAATTGCAATGCAATTTTATTTAAACATCCCTAACATGAGATACATTCAACGGTAATATTTTTAAATTTATCACAATACTACATTAATTTATTATATTTGAAAACTTAAAACTTCCTCGGAAAAAAATTAACTTCATTCGAATAACGTCATTGAAATATAAATCGCCTGGTTTCAACATCTCTAACATGCGATACATTCAGCGGTAATATTTTTAAGAATATCACAGCAATACAATAATTTATTATATTTGAAAACTTAAAACTTGATCGAAAAAAATGAACTTTATTCAAATGACGTCAGTGAAATATAAATCGCATGGCTCTCTATATAAATCTGTAAATATTCCATTCATACACTTTTATCCCATTCCTTTTATTCATCACAATACTACATTAATTTATTTTATTTAAAAACTTAAAACCATGGAGGTAAAAGTAATTTAACTCTATTCTTAAAACTTCATTGATAAAGTCTGCTTTAAAATCGCCTGTTTCTCTATGTAAAATTAATGATTGTTGCATTCATATCAGCTATATTGCAGACCCCAGAGATAAATAATTATGCATTAAAGAATTTCAGCAATTCGTCCTACATCTTTATGTGTTTACATTCTCCATAAGTGAAAATCAGGCTTCGTTATAGAAATAATCAAAGTTTTATGATCATTTAAACTCAAATATATTGTAATTGCGTTGTTTCATAATGTAGATGCACAGAAATTAAGCAAAAACAAAGCCGTTTTAGAACGGATACAACACTAATTATAAGTTAAAAAGAACTTTAAAGATTACGATTTTGACAGAAGATGGATGGCATTGATCATTTAAACTCAAATATATTGTAATTGCGTTGTATCAGAATATAGATGCACAGAAATTAAGCAAAAATAAAGCGGTATTAGGACGTATACAACACTAAATATAAATTAAAAAGAACTTTAAACATCACGATTTTGACACAAGATCGATGCCATATTTTATTTTGAAGTGGGCCACGTGATCTCTTCATATAATATGGATGTAGTTATTATTTTAATTTTTATTTTAAAAGCTACCAAATATATTTTGCTGAAATTTTTTTCATGTATTTTATGGAATAATTTGAATATTTCCTAAAACTTTCGAAGCAATTTGGGAATTTTAAATTCGCTTAAAAAATGTTTAAAAAATTAGGTCCCATAAGGTTCAATGTATTTAATTTTTTCAATCCGGGTTCAGTCCAAAATTAATTGGGTGATATTATTCATTTATATTCCCATAGGTTCTACTTACCGTCTGAACAACATACTAAAATTTCAGTTTAATAAAGTCATGTTTACGGCAGTTATCGTGCGAACAGACAGACAGACAAACATAATGAACAAAGTCATAAACACTTTTCAACTATGTTGTAAATTGTTAAAAATGATAATGCTAAGCAACGGAATTAGACCTAATCAGTTACTACAGCAGTAAATATTTTTCGATTTAAATAATAAAGAAATATATATATATATATATATATATATATATATAAATATAAAAAGTATAAAAAGCATTTAAAATTTGAAAAAAGAAGGAAGGCTTAGCGAGAAGCTTACTTAATGGCGGTAAGGGGTTGTGACCTTACACCCCATTGCAAAAAATTAATAATAAAAGTAGTTACACCATCAAGAACAGTCAAGAAGTTATAAAGTCTTTAAAATATCACAAAAATCCATTATACTTTAAAACCTATGACTTTCAGGAACTTTTCAACAATATTGATCTTGAAGACTTATCTCATATCCTAAATCTTTTATATGAAGAATATGACTTCAAGAAAACAATAGAATTCGTTAAATATAAGTCTTTAATTAATATTGTTATCAAAGAAAACTACCTTTTTAATGGAATTTCTTTCTATCAACAAATTAAAGGCATCCCTATGGGAGGGGGGTGCTCATCTATACTTGCAGATTTGTACCTCAACTATTATGAAAGCCAATCACATCTTAATAATGAAATCATATACCTACGTTATGTGGATGATTTGATAGTCGGATATGAAGATGAGAATTATAGAATGAATTTTGATTTCTACCCACCAAATTTAATTTTAAAAGAAAATCCAACTACACTTAAAAATGTAGTGGAATTTTTAGATTTAAGCATCGATTTCAGTAAAATACCAGTAAATTTTACTATCTATGATAAAAGAAAAAGGTTTAATATGCCTGTTAACAGCCTGATTAATTGAAATTCCAATCTTCACTTGAATATATTTAGGAATGTATTCTTGGGGGGATTGGCTAGAATACAGAGAAATATCAACAATGAAGACATCCAGGGCCAACGGCCGTACCGTGCTGAAAACACCGGTTCCCGTTAGATCACCGAAGTCAAGCAGCATCGGGCGCGGTCAGTACTTGGGAGGGTGACCACCTGGGAAGAGGTTGGTGGTAGGGGAAGGAGGGTACGGTCCCTGTGGATGTCTCCCCCACTGGGTTCCGGTCTAAATTGAGTGGCACTTACCGACCGTCCAAACAGTTACCTTACACCTTTCTGGTAGGTCGGATGGTCTGGGTCTCAACAACAACAACAATGAAGACATCCGTATTGATTTTGATAGGACATTTCTACAACAAGCATATCTACAGCAATACCCCATTCCTTTTATGCTACATTATATTGATAATTTCTATGGTAATAATAATGCATATTGTTCAAAGTTAAAATCAATTTTATATCAATTTGGTCGATGAAGGTTCGCATACTATGAATAACAGGACCGCAGAACGCTAACACGCAGATATATACAGGTCATTGCAGTCTGAAGGACTAGTTTGCCATCCAGCAATGGACTTCATCTTATCATTGGACTTTTCTTTTTCAACGGTCTAGTGATAATTGTTATTGTCACTCCGGAGGTTGGCTTCAGCCAGGGCTGGCGTCCAGGAGTGCAATGCCACGGCATTTATGACATGCATGTTGACAACTGGGGTGTAAGGTCACAACCCCTTACCGCCATTAAGTAAGCTTCTCGCTAAGCCTTCCTTCTTTTTTCAAATTTTAAATGCTTTGTATACTTTTTATATTTATATCGTGTATAGTATTTGTAGCTGCTTTGCGCATAAATGCTATATCACTTCAATATCTTTAACAACTTAAAATTTCCATCTCATATATTATATATATATATATATATATATATATATATATATATATATATATATATATATATATATATATATATATGTATATATATATATATATATATATATATATATATATATATATATACATATATATGTATTTTTATCGGAATTTCATTTTTGATTGGATAATATCATTACAGCCTTTGAGTTTAACGTGTTTAGATAATTGGTATTCGAAAGTTGTTGAAAGTTGAAAATGCGATTGTTCATAGACAACATGAAGAAAGTAATAAAATATTCCATACAGAATTAATACGCTAGAGGAAAACCTGCAGGAAGTATTGACTAGAATAGTAAAATTTCTTAAGTTCTCACCTCAAGGAAATGCTAAAAGGAATAAAGGAAAGATTTCATTGTTCATTTACGTCGATTGCTCAATAGGATCCTTATTGTCAGACCTCTGATACAATAAGAATGATTAATTAGCGTACAGTAGATAATTAGCAGACACTTAAAATTGCGATACAAAAGATTCTAACCTCCGAATTTATTTCTGACAGATGTTCTGAGAAAACGAATTTAAGATGTTGTTCCAGTTTAGTAAAGGTTTTTTTCTTGCACTATTTTACCCTCCCTACAAAACTTAGTATATGCAAAGGTAAAAAGGTATGATAACGAAATCAAAAATCCAACTTTCAGTTTTGGTGGATCTACACGTTTTGAGCATCCTTCAATACGAATTTACTGTTTTTCATTGATGTTTGTGAGTATGTAGAGATGATATATCTATCGAACAGATTGAACAAATCGAATAAAATTTGGTACGATTATTTCAATCAATGAACGTCAGAGGTCTATGGCTTTTCGAGATGAACGGACTAGCATAAGGTTATCACTTTTTTGGAGCATTTTTTTTCGCATATCAAAAAACTTTATTAAAAAAATAATTATACTGAAAATTTTTACGGAAAGAATAACAATACATGTACACTTTTTTTCCAAGCAAATACCATCCTTTATAGGAAGCTAACATTCGCTGTTGCCGAGATATACGTGAACTATTTACATATACTTTTAGTGGTAAATAAATGCACTGCATGGTTTAGGTGTTATCACGAACCATTCTCTAAGTATTGGAAATGTTACTTTTTAATGTGGATCTCAAAATAGCTCGAACCAATTGATAAAATCGAATGAATTTTGATACGAGTATTTCAATTAATAAACATCATTGATTGGATTATCTTCGAGGTGAACGGACCAGAGGAAGGCAATCCATTTTTCGAACATTTTCCTCGAAATAGAAAACTACGCATAAAAAGTCATTTTTGTTGAAAAATGTATCGAAAATAGTTATTTTATGTGTCATTTTTATCTAAAAACAAATGACATAAATTATAGGATGTTATTATGCGTAATTCCCGAAATATTGCACGTTTTGAATCTAAATCAGAACGAAATCAAAATCACTTAGAACTAAATCCATTCTAAACTACAACAATTCAATTTCCTTAACATTTTTGAAGAACTTTTACCTGTTAAAGTGGTTGTAATCGTTACACTTTTAAAGCTTACCACTTTACAAAATATACGTTTAATATACGGTATTAATATACAAAATATACGGTATATATTAATATTAATACGGTATATATTAATATACAAAATATACAGTAACACTTTTTAAGCAATTATTGACTTTTTTAAAATGCGTAAACTATAGGGTGCAAGTTTTAAATAATTGTCCATTATAAGGTTGGCCATTAACAAAGCTGAGATTGAGTTTAATTCAGGTCATTGACTTTTGTAGATATTAATTTTGTGCAATAGAGTGACTATATCCCGTTTGAATAAAAATAAGGAATTTATGAAGGAGCTTTCATGTGGTAGCTGTGAGACCAGAAATGGATCTCACATTTGATGGAATTGGAAGGTATATGCTCATTAACAATCACAGGTCATAGACACGATAGTAATTTTAATAATTCTGGTCGCATATGTCCCCTCCGCTGCAATAATTAATGAAAATAAATGTTGTCAATAAATGTTTTATTGTTTAATTTTAAATGGTGTGATCAATTTAGCATTTTATTAATTAATTATTCCTTTACAGGACTCACACGAAAGGTAAAATAATTGCAGGGTTTATAGCGGCACAACAAGCAATGTACAATTAAATACTAAATCCACTATATGAGAATTAACGGCCATGTCAATCTTAACGAATTTAATATTAAAATAATAATTACTTAATGAATTTAATATTTAAAAGTATAACTTTAGATTTCTTTCCCACAGTAGCAAATGAAATCATACTTGTACTCTTTTGCATACTTATTTCGTACTTATTTTATACGAGTTTTTTGTTACAACCGCAAATGACATATCTTAAAGGACTTAGTGAACAGTCCTTCTCCCTCTGGAATTCTATACATGGCCAATTATGAGAAATAGATGTTTCAAGAAAATTTTTGAACCAAAAGTGAAAAAATCTGATGTGGACAGTCCATGACTTCCACTACAGACTCAAATTTATTACTTTCCTTATATACATAATGTATAAGGAAAGTATTGTGACGGGGTCGAAAATTCGAATTCGAGTTTTCGACGGGAGAGCACGTTTCAAGCATCCCTGATCACGAATCAAACATTTTTGAAGTGATGTATGTGTGTGTATGTGTGTGTGTGTGTGTGTGTGTGTGTGTGTGTGTGTGTGTGTGAAAGTATGTGTGTGTGTGGGTGTGTGTGTGTGTGTGTGTGTGTCAGTGAGTCTGTGGAGACGATAACTGACGAACGAATGGACCGATTCGAACCAAATTTGGTACTAAAATCACAATCCGTAAACACTGGAAGCCTATTGCTTTTATATGCAATCGAATGTTAAGAACCCCCTAAATTTTCGAATGAAATTTTGAAAAAATCGTCAAAAAATCAAAACCACTAATAAAGTTACACAAATAGACATTTCTTATGTAATTTTTCATTAGAAAACGATTGACATAAATTTTAGAACGCTAACATGAACCGTTCTCGAGATATTGTTCATTTTTAAAAAAAAGAATTATCAAACAGTCATATAAAAAAAAAATTCCTATTGAGAAACATGTTCACTTTTCATATGTAATACCATGCGATAAATTGGGTTACATCATTCTCGTGGAACTAGCTCATTCCATTCATGAAAAAATATACTTTTATTAATACCTTTGTGTTTGAATGCCAATAGTCATTTATCTGCTGTAAGAATAACTTATTTCTCAGTGCATAACGCTTGGCGAGATTTTGGTGGCGAATTTGGCGGAATGTCGCCAACTTGGCGACTTTTTGAAATGTTGCTAAATTAACGAAAATCTCGCCAAATGGATAAAAATGACGACTAATTGTCGAAAATTTAATATCTTGGAAAGAATATTAGTATCTACTATAAGAAAAACCTACTTTTTTTTACTGTAAAAGTAGTAAATTAATTACATTATATAAGGAAAGTCATGTGTTGCCCACATCAGATTTTTTTCTTTTAATTGCACAGAATAACACGACTAGAAATTTGAAATTACACTGAATTTAAGTTTTTAATTCATTTTTTGCTTTCATTCGGCGACTGGACGTATTTATAAAGGCGATGTTGCAAAAAAATGCCAAAAATAGAAACTGAAATATCTCTATGACGGTTAGTCAAAGAGTAGAGTTGGTTTTATTCTTCAAAAATTACTCGAGGAACAGGAATTTAATTGATATGTATTTTGCATATGTAGTCTTTAATTTCTGATGTTGACGATTTTTGCCGGTCATTTTGCAAAACAGGCTGGTTCTTTTTCTAAATCGTACCAAAATCTAATCATCACGAAGGTCACCGGCGAGTAACTTACCAAATTTTGCGAAATTTGGTCAACTAATTTATAAGTTAAAGTAGATGCATATATTGAACAGACAGACACGCACGCATAAACGTCGCGTTAAAAATAGTTTTTTTTTTTTCGGGTTTTAGAGTGCTCAAAACATGCAGAAATAGGAATCCTTAGTGAATCCCCAACCTCCTACAGAATCTGATGTGGAATTTTCTAAGCCCTATCTATAACCAATCTTGAGAAATAGATGTTTCAAAGAAAACAATTTGAAACGAAAGTGAGAAATGAACCAGAAATGAAAATCCTTAATGAGCCTCCTACCTCTTGCGCAATTTGTTATTGAATCTATGTCGGTTGGGATCTAATATCTATCCGTAGTAGATTCTGAAAAATAGATGTTCCAAGAAAATATTTTTAGTAAATACAATATTATGGCAAAATATTTGTCCCCAACAAAGAAAAAAATGGAAAGAATTTATGTGGACATTACATGTCTTTCACTACAGACTTAAATTTATTTTCCTTTTATTTCTTTAATGCTTCATTTAATTGAGTTTCATTGCACACAAAAAAAAACCCACTGATAATTATTTGAAATTACACTGAATTTGCAGTTTCAATTCAATTTGAGTTTTCCTTTGACAACTGGAAGTGCTCCTAAAATCGATGTTGCAAATAAATACGAAAAAGCTAAAATATCTCGAGAACAGTTAATCATAGAGTAATGGAGTTGGTCTTGCTCATTCCATCGCTAAAAATTATGTATGAAACAAACAGTTAATTAACGCATTTGTGCATATTTAATTTTTAATTTCATATTTTGATAAATATGACGTCATTATAATAGTCGTTATAAAGGACTTTGAGATTCAAAATCACTGCAAAATTTCGCAAAGAACTTAAGATTCAAATGCGGTATTAACAAACAATTTCTGCAATGATCATTCATTCATACCTTACATTGCAGACAAACCCCGTTACAAATTACAAATCGATCACCTGCACTTGAACTCTGCAGACTGATTACAATGCATTTAGTTCAATTGAATCCTTAATTAAACTTCACACCTAATTAGTTAACCTCTCCGCTTTTCTGAAATCTTATTACGATTGCCTCTTTATAAATTGCTTAAAACAGGGGGTCGACCCAAATTTCTGCTGCTCGCGGACTGAATTTAGAATTCAAATTGTATGATAAGCACAGTGCTGAAATGCACAGGACCCGTTTTAATAGTTGGGAGGAGAAGGTGCTATAAAATACTATATATGCCAAGCTACCAAATAACATAAGATTGAGAATATTGGGAAAAATCTTGGGCATTAAGTTTTGAAAAATATCGGAATTTGAAAATGAGGTTTGAGAGAAAAGAAAAGAGCATTGAATGTAATATTTATGCTTAATAAGAATTAAACATTAATAAATAGGATCACATTTTTAGAATTTCATTATTATCAGTATCTTTCAATATTAAATAAAGTGTATTTAAACAATTTAAAACTTGGTAAATTTACAGTGTAAATTTTACACTGTAAAATTAATTTATATTTATTTAATATCCAAGGGATACAAAAAATAAATATCATACAAAAATTTCATAAACCGCATAAAACTCAAGCGAGGGTCGCATGTGGCCCGTGACCAGCTGATTCTGGTAAAGAATATGAGAATTAATTAAAAATTGACATTCTTTCTTAAAAGTTTTTTAAAAATGCTTTAGAAAAGTTTTAGCACCTGTTTAGAAAGCTAACCTGTATTACTGAAACAGATCTTATTGCATTAGTATAAATCCTTAGATTAATAAAACATATCAGTTATCCTGTGAGAACATTTGCAGCAAAACTAATCCACGTGACAGAATACATTTGGTCATAATTGAAAGGAGAGAGAAAGTACTGGAAAATTTCGTTGGGAAGAGAAAAATTGATAAAGTTGAACTCAAAATTAATAATAATAAAAAAGTAACAGTGCTTACTATTCATTTTTGACGAAACTATTAAACATTTTTACTGTGCTTTGCATACTTTTTCGTACAGCCATACGAATTTTCGAAATAACTGGAAATGACATCTCCAGAACCGAAAATCCTTAGTGAACCCTCCACCCTCTCAGAAATTTGATGATGAATCGATACTACTCATTATTTAAGTTCTAACTATAGCGGATACTGACAAACAGAGGCTTCAAGGAAACAATTTTCGTAAAAACAATAGTATGGCAGATTTTTGCCATGGTTAAAAAACAAAACACAGACAATCACCTAGCAGCTAAAATTTCAAAATCAAAATTCCCTATATTTTTGTATTTTGCTTACATTTTAGAACCTGTTTTTTAGTTATTTTATTTTTTTTTAAAAATGGTCCCCTATCATGAAAAAATTAAGAAAATGCGATAGGTAATCATGACTCTAAAAATGGTAATTCGATGCATTATTTTGATCGAATTATTGCATCCAATACATCTAATAGTATGCAGTTTTATTTCACTAGAAGCCCGTATCTTAATAGTATTGTTCGAAAGAGCTGTATGATCTACGTCCGCCCGGGGATTTTAAGTACGTGCATGTGAGTGGATTTTTCACATAACTTTATGTCTCACGTAGTATGACTGACTTCATACCTAGAGTTGTTACTCCGTAAAAATAGCAAAAACATTTTTTCCTTATAAGCTTAATAAATTCAACTCCATTCAGTAATTATAATTTATGCAAAATTCCAAAACATAAGAATATATTACGTTGAAAAATTTAATTATGAAGTCTACTGCAGCTGCAGAAGATCACCATGAGGTGAATTAGTGGTAAGTTTTTATCTAAGTTACTTTTTATGGAGAACTCTTTTTCATAAACTTTTATAAAGAACATATGTACGTCCTTCTTTATATATTTTTTACATAATGTAATTTTAAATGTTAAATTGATTAAAATCATATAGAAATCATGTTATAACAACCAATATAGCAATCAATAGCTGTCCTTCAGATAAAACATCTCATCTATTTTGCTAATTATGTACCTAATGATGGATAAAAGACGTCCTGATAGGTGCTGACGCAGAAGACTTTTGAAAACACTGCTTTTAGAGAAATAATTTATAATTAAAAGATTTTTGATTTTGTCGTCCTATTTCTGTAAATTTTTCAATCATTTGTTTGAAAATTTTACACACAATCTATTTTATTGTCACAAAAGAATATTACAAAAATGATATGACTGCATTCAATAGATTTTGAATAAGCCATTGTCTTTTAATTAAATTATTGACTGATTTATTTTTTCTGCCAGAAGTAAGTGGGACAGACAGAGCGCTAACTTGTGTTTTCTAGATCTTAAAATAATTGTTATAAGCTGAGAAAATAAATAACAATAAAAGCTTACTAAACAAACTTTAATCGCAATTTGGAGCAAAGTGCGAATACATACACCTTTATTATATCTGAATTTAATTTCGAATTTAATTATAAATGTATACATTGAGTCTGTGACAGTGGTCGTAATTTGAGTAATGACACCATTAGTACTGATGTTGAACTTCATAAATTCACAATACCTTAATTAATTTCAAAATATGTGGGACGGAATGACTTTACACAAGATAAAACAAATATAATTTTTTTCGAGTCCTTTCTAGGTATTGTTTTTCAGTAGCCGGGGAAAACATATGGGTCATTGGGCGATCCTGCAAAAGATTTTACTCTGGAGAATAGGGGGAATAATACGCATTTTCGCAGCACCTACATTATAGTAGAATATGTCGTTGTGTGGTTGGTATCTGTTAAATATGTTTGATAATTGAAGAAGTCGCTCTGCAGATGCTTGGCGTGCATCTGGTATTTTGGTAGTGATATCTATCTCACTTTCATTGTCTCTTTGCAGATTTAAGAATATCTAACATTGCTGATTTACCGTGAAAGATTTGAACGGCGGGGACATAGCATGTCTGCCATCTTGAACTTGTATTTAGAGTCCTTATTAATGATGAGCTATAACTACCGAGTAATAGTTTGTTGTAAACAATTATATTAATATGAAAACTTTTTAAATATAAGTAACTGTAAAACACAAACAAAACTACATTCTTGTAAATAATTTCAAACTGGAATTGCCTTAAATATTTCCTTTCGGTTAGAACTGGAGATCCAGTTGGGTGAGAAAAATTAAAAAAGGGAAAACAATTAGGATCGTGAAAATTCTGCCATGCTCGGTACGTGGAGAATGTAACAAGGCTTAGCATTTGATTGGCCATTTTTAGATGATTCCTTGACAACATCACCTATCTTTGATTTCTTTTTTTATGTCTTTCTCATGAATGCACAGCTGCAAAAAGTAATCAAGATCGGCCGAGCCGCGTTTTAAAAGTATAACTTCAAGCATTTTCTTATAAGAGTTGGGTATAAAGAAGCTATGCCGCAACCCAGTAGTTTCTAACTTAGGTTTAGCCTGGCATAGGTCCGCCAGCCTATGCCAGGGGTTAAGCCAGAGTTTGCAAGAACGTGCAAACAAAAAAACATCTTGCCTTCTTTTTGTGATTGAGAAAATAAACTAAAATGATTAATCGTTTAAAGTGGTTTATTAAGAAACCATGAAACATTTTAAAAGTTAAATCTAGATATTTATGTGAAGCAGCGAGAATTTTACTTGGGAAGAGAAATGTTATTGAAGAAGGACATTTCTGTAGCGCAAAGGAATTCACTTGCCAGTAATAAACATTACTGGTATTTCCGCCAACTACTCACAAGATTGCTAGAAAAAATTTTTGAATGAAGAAAAGAAAAGCCAAATAATAATAGAAAAATGCCAAAACAGTTAAAACGTATTTTTGGTAATCTCATCACATGAGAAATTCCAGATCCTGTTTATCAATATTATCCCCACAGAAATGAGTGGCACCTATACTTGACGAGCACATAATCTATAGTGGAGTAGAATGTACAAGATTTATTTTTCCACAAAATAATAAAAATAATAATAATAATAATAATAATGCGCCAAAAAAAAGTTTGTAAAGTATTTTTTAAACCAGAATGTCTTTAGATTTCAACTGTAAAACGAATAGAAAGATAAAATAAAATAGAGTTCAAGTAAAATTTTAATATTTTTTACACATAATAGGAAGTGGAATATTTATATTCATTCCCTTACATGGCAAAATGATTTATCTCGGTCTTGACGGGATATCGCCGTGAGAAAAACCTATGTAGAAGACCGCAATCATTTTTGCAAAAGTTAAAATTTAATTTTTATTTCCAATTAAACTTTCGATTGTTAAAACTATTAAAGATAGAACCAAAATTTAAACATATTTGAAATTTTCAGAATATTTTACTCTAAATACATACCCAGCACAATAAAAATATATTTTGAATTAAAAAAATAAATAAAACAAATTTATTTTCGCCCTATTATTATTGGCAAATTTAGATAAATTTTTGGAGAAGTTTTTTTCTTTTACAACCAAATCTCAAATCGTTTATTCTATTATCCGGTTTAACATGCTATCATTTGATCTGCAATTTTATATTCTATGTTTATTTTCCCAACAAATTTATTTTCTCAACATTTCCCGCAATTCAGTCTGAGAAATAAGATTTTATAAGTGTTTTATCAACTGGACTGAAATCTCCTTCAGGGAAAGAGTTCAGATTTATTTTAATACACTCTGGAGACAACAATGGTTTCCTGTTAAACGCTTGTGAAATGTTACAAGCAAAAAAAAAAAAAGAGTCTAGAGCACGAGGAAATGAATTGTGAATTATATGAAATCTAGATTAAGGAAAAAATCCTCCAGAATATTGAACAAAACCGTGTGATCGTTATAAAAAATGCTCCTTATCATACTTTTCTTTTAGATGTCTTGAAAACCTTCCAAAGACATCTATAAGGAAGCGGATATACAAACATGGTTAAGGAGCAAAAAAATCACAAAAAATATACCATAAAATAAGCAGCATAATAAATTTAAACGTTATAGCTGCTCCGGTTCTCGAGTTATTCCCCAAGAACTAATACATCCATATAGCGCACGTCAGACGGGATGGCCCGATAAGGTTTAAAATCAAGTGAAATAAATTTTACCGCAAAAGATAACAACATATCAAATTTCATATTACTATGAGTAATGAATAAAGATGGGTAACATGAATTCTTTGAATCCTAGAATGACATTATGATTGTTTATAATTCTTCTTAATTTTATATGTACAAACATAAGCTTATATTCCTATGCTTAAGCAAATGCAATTTTATCATATTTGGCATGTATATAATCAATCGTACTTTAGGAATACTGAAATACTACTTTAGGAATACTACTTTAGGAATAGTGAAAATTTTCTTTTGTAATAATTCTCTGTCGCCCTAATACATCAGGAGCTTGATATGGCAACCCAATCACCGATGACTGGGTGAAAAGTCCCTTGTAGCTTCCACAGTGCTACAGCCGATCTGGTGGTCGAGCGGTCAGGGGAATGCGTTTCCGTCTGATCGCTGGATTGCCGAGTTGCGGGTTCGAATCCCTCCAGAGGGCATGGATGTTGTCAAGTCGAAGCCAAGTTAGACTTCCACCCTTCGGGGGGCTTCTGTAAAAGTAAAGCTGCAAATCTCCTCCCCTTCGCCAAGGGGCACCCTGGGGGGGGGTCTTGCGGACTTGGTGCGTAGGCACCCCTTCACCACGGGGGAATTAGTACACAGTGCTACAGGTTATGTGCTCGCTGAGAATTCGCCGTAAACTTGGTCTGATGGGGAGCCCTTTAACTTTAACGATTTGTATGATTTTAAATAATCAGCCAAATAATTGTGGTTTGCATTTTAGTTTCAGTGAAAACTTTGCAGATATTTATGAGTTATATGATATTTATTGCGTTATATGATATTTTTACAGAAAATAACGATAAAATTAATATAAAATGAGAAAAATATTAACATTTTCAAAAATTAAAAAAAAAAACAAGTCAAAGAAAATGAAAGCCGCAGGGATTCCCCGAAATGTACAAAAAAAATATAAGGGTTCTTCCGAACAAGAAAGGTCGGGAATCACTGCTCTAGCCAAATTCAGATACCCATAACAAAAATTAATGTCAATGTGATATCAATGAATGCTTTTCCAGGTTCATAAATTAGACTGTAAAAGTGATAAACTCAGAGTATGCAAAAATAGTCAAGAATACTGTCCCATATCCGATTTTATCACATCCTTACAAATCATTTTTCTAATATAAGTAGCAGCTAAAGTGCCCTTCTCAGAATGCGCTTATTCTGGGTTTTAAAAGTAGCGGGCGGCTGTTGCAGTGCCTGATGAATCTTTATCGCACTTTGAAACTTTCCCCATTACATATATAACGCCTAGCCATTTACTCGCAACTCCAACAAATATAAGTATTGATCAAAGCATGAATTGAAGTGTGCATTTGCCCTCCATTATGCAACTCTCTTTTTAAACCTTCCCATTTATTTCATTCCTGTTACGAACAAAGTTAAGCCAACTTTTAGAGTACTTTCCCACATCATTGTCAATATATCTAGAATTTGTCTGCAATCGTTAGAGTTTCTATTTGATTATGGGGTATATTTTACCAGCACGATCTTTTCAATTCCGGAAGGCAACCTACCGGAAAAGCTCATGTTTGTCACTTTCATTAACATCGACACTGATGATGGACGTTATGACGTCTGAAATTGCTCTGGCACTCTTATAAAGTTTCGTGTACGTCATTAACGGTGTTTTTAAGTAAAGACAATTTACTAAATTTGTAGTCTTTGCTAAAATATTTTGATATCTCAATATTCAGAAAAATATTTGAAAATAACATTTTATAATCTGTTGGACATTCATTTAAAATAACTTCCAAAAAGAATAAAACGTTTTTATATTAAAATTTACATTAAATATGTGAAATATTTTATGCATCAGAAAATTTTAATAAATATTGCAGTAACAGGACCACGTATTTTGTAGGTCATGTGTATTGCGACATAAGTGACATATTCAGCTTTTGAACATTATACACGTAGACTATTCTATTTGTTGTATCACCATTCTCATTACTATGAACAATTGTTTGTGAAAATTACAATACTATGAATGACTAATTAATATTATTAGGTACTATTGTTTGTGAAAATTGCAACACTATGTATGACTGATTAACATTATTATGCGCTATTTTTGTGAAAATTGCAACACCATGAATGATTGATAGTATTAGATTGAAATTACAACTTATGTTCATCAGATTGGGACTAAAGTTGTTAAAAAACAGTTTCATAACTATAGAGAGGGTATTCACACATTTTTGTAACGATTTTGACTTTCTCCATGAATTAAATTTAAATAAAAAAAAATAAAATCCTGACTGGCATCAAGTCGAAATAGGTTTTAATTATCGTCTGCATCATTAAAAATATTATTTGCTTTAAAATGTTGCTAAAAAATAAACAATAGATCGATGGCTATATTTTTGCGCCTTCCGAAGAGAAATACTCTTATTAAATTATAATACTCTTATTCGATTATTAAAAAAGATATGAAAAGCATGGTTTTAATATTTCTATATGTAAATTAAGCAATATAATTAATAAAAAAGGAAAGAAATGTCAAAGTTTACATTTGACTGGGAAAAAGGTAAAAAATGTATACCCAACAAAGGTTGGTTCAAAGAAAACACGGAAAGTTTTTCTAAAGGTTTTATGGTTATTGCTGGATTCTCTTATAACGGAAAACTTAAAATAAGGAAAGTACAAAAAAAAATTTCAAAACTAACTCGGATTACTATCAGAAATATGTTTTAACACCTGTTTTTAAAAAAAAACATTCCATCACTTTACCCAAACAATCTTCCATCAGGATAAGGCTACCAGCCATACCTCTAAATCTACTGCTATATTTTTTGAAAAAATGAGAAATGAAACTGGAATTGAGACTATTCCATTTAAATGCATCCGACCCAAGTCCCTAGACCTGTCTCCTATAGATTACTATGCATTTAGATTTTTAAAACAAGCTCTTTATAAACGGCATCCCAAAACATTGGATGGATTCTGGAAAATTGTGGTGGAGGAGTGGAACAAACTCAATCTTAATAATTTAAGAAACGCTATTTTATCTTGGAAATCAAGATGTAATATGATAATGCAATAAAAGGGCTATCAGATTGAACATATTAGAAAATAAAATTCTTATCTTTGTTTATATATATATTTTTTTCAAAATCGATACAAAAATGTGTGAACACCGTCTGCATTTAACCATATTTTGGAACTTTTAGCTATAGAAATTCTCGTCTAGCCATTTAGCCGTAATCTAGCTATTGACAAATTCAAAATAGTCACTATCAAGTCATTGCGTTGAGTTTCATTTCGACGTTTTTTAGAAACAAAAATTAGCAACATTATTGCATTTTTCTAATTTCTTTAAATATGTATCTTGTATTTTTATAAAATAAGTAAACATTCGTTTTTTTACTTAATATAAAATATATTTTGGAATTTTCTTTAATATAAGAGATAAAATGACGTGTGTTTAATCTACTTTACTTATATACATAATATTATAAGGAAAGTATTGTGACGGGGTCGAAAATTAGAATTCGAGTTTTCGATGGAAGAGCAAGTTTCAAGCATCCCTGAACTCGAATCAAGCGTTTTTGAAACGATGTGTGTGTGTGTATGTGTAACGACGATATCTCAGGAACGAAAGGAGTGATTCGATCGAAATTTAGTACAAAAATTACAATCAGTAAATACAAGAAGCCTATTGATTTTAAACGCAATCGTATGTTCTTAACCTCCAAAATTTAGAATCAAATTTTAAAAAATCATCAAAGAATCAGAACGTTCTATAAAATTACGTAATTAATCATTTTTATGTAATTTTTCATTAGAAAACGATTGACAACTTTAGAACTCTAGAATGATGCATTCTCGAGATTATGTACATTTTCCAAATAAATGTATCAAAAATTTACATAAAATTACAAAAAGTATTAACTAAAATGAAATATGTTCACTTTTGATATGTAATAGTATGCGTTAAATTTGTTAACATCATTCCCGGGGATCCAGTTCGTTCCATTCAAGAGTGAAGATATTTGGGGCAATAGTCTTGTATCTTGACGCCTAACTATTCGCCAATAGCCATGTATTTGCTACAATAAAAACCTATTTCTCCATTCGTAACGCGTGATGAAATTTTACGACTAATTTGGCGGAATATCGCCAAAATCGCGACGACTATTTAATGTTGCCCAATTGACGAAAATATCGCCAAATTCATAAAAATAGCTATCAAACAATGGACTTAGTCAGACGGTTGCCAATGGTTGATATATGGTTCAAATACATTTATATGAAGGCAGTAAAGAATTCCCACAATCATCGAAAGGTCACGTGGTTCTGGCGAACCATGGAGACCTCAGGCAGTTACGCCCAGTGCATCTCTAGTCAATGGCCACTTTCTTGAACCAACTCGCCGGTTAATGGGAATCGACCTATGGATATATATGGGAGGTCACCAACCAATGGGCCAAAGGGATACAAAAGTAGATAAATGAAGGGAGAGCCAGCAGAACAGTTGAAGAGCTCTATATACAGAAATATAATTGAAGAATTGGAAGTAAGAAATGATTGATGGAGAATTGAAGAAGTCGTCGATGAGTGAATAGTAGAAGAGAAATGGTGAAAGTGAAATAAACGATATAAAAGTTTTAAAATAAACATAAAATCCTGTTATCCCTAGTTTCGACCATTCATTCATAACATTCAGCTATTCTTCCTTTGCGAGGGGGGGGGGTGCAAATATAATGTATACTAATTTTGCAATGCTGTACAACTTTGTACTTCATTTATTTCCTCTATCTCTAAGAGGAAGAGAGGTAGTCCACCCCAACCCCTCCTCCTTAAAAAGGAGGTCGCCCCTCCCTGTCTGTCTCCATAGGGGTTTCTTATATATCTGAATAAAAATATACGATAACCCTAATACTTCTCAAGTTGTATGCCTTATCCATAAATTTGTAACACTCCTTGCATTTGCTTATATGGCAGCTTGAATACGTTCATTTCGTATTCAGTGATGATCAAGTATATTAAGCCGTCGGAAACAGGAAATCGCTATTTCTCTTCATCACAATATACATTGTATTAGACTTTCAGAGATGGTAATAACTATTTGCATGAATGTAACATTTTTAAAAATGCATTTTGAATTTCAAAAGATTTTATAATTGTAGTCAATAATTTTCTCTAATTGAAACAGATCATTTACACCAAAACGCTTTAAGAAACCATTGAGTCTTTTATTTTATCTTCTTACAAAACTTTCTTTAGATTTTCATTATATTTCACCTTCATCATTTGTGCTGTTAAAATACGTCCAAAAATTCATGAATGTGTGTAAATTATTCTACAAATCCAAAATGCAAACCCAAAATTTCGTAATTTACCAGTGATGTTTAACGCAAATGTCTCGTCTTGTCTTAAATGGAAGGTAAAGATTTTGAGGGGGACTATTAACTTTCAGAAAATTTAAAAAATAATAATAAATTTAATTTATTTGCAATTAACTGTCAATATCTTTTCACGTTTCATAGAATCCAGGCTAATTAATATTATATTACTGGGAAACAATTTTTTAGTAACAATTTTTCAAACATTTCCATTTGCTTGTTTTTTGTTACGGCATAAAAAGGAATCCAAGATTTGGAATTTTATTTCTTTTCTTTGGGATTTTGTTTTCCAGAAATCGTTTGCTCCTTTATCGGAATCACTATCCGACAATCTGGTGGGATGAGAAAGTTAATCAATATCGGGCAGGTAATTAATTGAATTGTGTCAGTATGTATGTTGTAGATTTACTTCAGGGAATATAGAACATGAGGATGGAAATGAAATAATTCAAGGGAAGAGAATAAATTAATAGTGTTTTGGAATAGATAATCACTTTCCACGTTTCATGGAATCCAGATCAATACTATATGTGAAAATAACATGATGCTGCAACCACGATCAAACATCTGTTTTTCCATATACTGAAATTCTTTTAACAGAAAGGAAATGATTGCAGTTGAAAGACCATTGTTTTTATGGTAATGTCAAGTCACTTGACCATGACGAATTTTTAGATTTTTGGAGAGATTTGAAAGTTTGTGAAGCAAATCTTGTTTATAATTGCACTTAATAACTCGGTTTTGAGGGATTTTCCAGGGATTATATATATATGGATGTTATTTTAATGTTCTAGGTATTATGTTATGTGCAAAGAGTAATGTTGTAATTTGATCATTATGCTGTGCATACTGATCAAAATTTGACAGAATAAGTTCCTTCTTTGTTAATTCGTTGAGTATTTAATTATCATTTCACTATATCTAAAAATTGTTTTCTGACATATCTGGATATTTAGAAAGTTATTATCTATATATTAACCATGTTTATCCTTTCTGATTTTAAGTTGAAGTATCGAATTTGTTTTTGTATCCTTAAACTACATTCGGCAAATCAAAGAAAAGATCATTAGATTTAGAGGATACGACAATGTAGCTTAAACCTTGCATTGAAAATTTCCATAAATTTACAATTTCATTTTATTGTAAACGTCTCCACAATAGACATAAAACTTAATCTATTCTAAACACGCATAAATATGGTTTCAATTTTTATAATCTATAAATTAATTTAAAATACTCTTAAAATAAAGGTTAAAAAGCAATAAAAATGTGATAAATAAGTTAAAGAAGATAAAAATACAACGGAAAAAGAAACTAAAAATGGATAATGAATTTAAACCAGCATCATCGCATCGTTAGCTCCCAAATCTTAATCAACTTGATAATTACGGTAAATTGGTATTTTTTTTTTTTTGGGGGGGGGGGGGGGGGAATTTTATAATTTTTAATCATGAATAACAGTTTTGAAAATGTTTGAAAATAAATAATATTTTATGAAGAATTATTATCGTTATTTAAGTCTCTAAAATAACGTTTTGCCTTATGGCAAGTTTTAGGTAGCAGCAGTAAAATATCTAGAAATTTAGAAGGTGGATTAATGTATTTGTATTTCATAACCACAACGCACCTAAAACTTTGAAATTAAATATAGGAAATTTAATTTATTTAGTTAAATGCAAAATTATAATCCCGTTTTCAATATCCCACTAGTTATACAATTTTATTATTACAATATGCAACACAAATTTCTATTAATTTTGTTTAAAATGAGATTGCTCTGATATGTTCGAAATGCAAAACGATACAATACAAAATGTTCTAAATTGATCTCAAAACAACTAAAAATGTCCTAAACAGAGAACATAAAATTTTCAAAATATAGAAAAGAAAACAATATCGAAATTGAGACTTTAAAAAAATAGCTTTATCTGAAAATTTAACATATATTTTTCTTTCCATTTTGTTCTTCAATTTTTCAGACATTACCATTTATTCCATTACCTGCTAGCAGTCAATGATTTTACCATTTTTTTCATGTTATTGAAATTCATTGGAAATCGTCTGCTATTATTGGAATGATTACAGAACGATGTGTCGAGATAGAAAAGTCAATCAATACTGAGCGGGTAATTGAATTGCGCCTATATGGTTGTCTTCTAGATTTAACTCCGAACATTTGAACGTCCAAATGGAAATGAAATAATTCAAGAAACGTGAAGAAACTGAATGTAAGTTAATTTGATTTTTCTGCGTTTTGTAAAAACAAAATATAACATTACTCTATTTTCCTGTAGTACTCTATTATCCTGTAATATCCATACTATGTAGTAAAGGAGAAATTTTTTGATGCGGTAAAAAATTTAGATTACGAATTTTAATGAATTTTGTTGTACTTTAGAAATTTACAATTGCATTACATATCATCAAATAATTTACCTACTATGTCAGGGGTTCTTAACCTATGGATCACTACACCTAGGCCATATCAAGCAAAAACATCTCTGGTCTCTCGAAGTCCAAAACTGAATTTTGGACTTCGAGAAATTTTGCGTCATAGTTTTCAAACAGAGTCTATATGTTCGTTTTGGATAAAATGTACACAGAAAAGCCTATGAAGGCTAAGGGAGTGAAGTTATGAAAGATTACTACCGTTTTCTACAACGTATTTATGTAAAACTGGGTTTTGAGCGATAACTGTCATGAAGACTAAGATTAAAACCCGACTACAACGAAAATATGACTTGATATGAAACTTTTACTATTAGATTACTTACAAAACTTATCTCTCTCTCTCTCTCTCTCTCTCTCTCTCTCTCTCTCTCTCTCTCCCTCTCTCTCTCTCTCTCTCTCTTCAGCATACTTTAGAAGATACTTATAATGACAGCAAGAAAACGCCATTTTAGGAGTGTTCCCTAAGTATAATATTACTTTTTCACGAAAGATATTCGGATAAAATATTTTATTCTTATTGCGAAGACGAACATGGGAGGACTGGTTTTGCTCCTTTGAACGTTCTTCAGCATGGAATAGTCGTCACCGTTAATGACATCAAGAAAACTTGCGGACAGCCATTATCAGAATAAAAAGAAAATATAATTCGTTTCATATTTCATGCTCATATTACAAGCTTAAACTAATCATGTTTTAGGCCGATTCGAATACAATTTTGTACAATGCTTAAACTAATGATGTTTGAGGCCGATTCGAATAAAATTTTGTACAATGCTTAAGCTAATCATGTTTTATGCCGATTCGAATAAAATTTCGTACAATGCTTAAACTAATCATGTTTTAGGCCATGATGAGGTCCGAATTTTATATTTCGATCTATGTACGGAGGTATCTGAAGTTAAGGATCAGATAGTGGTCTATGGCGAAAAATTAATTTAAAAAAATCTGCACGCCAAATAGAATTTTCTATTTGTTTGGCATAAATTTTTCTATTATACAAATTGTTAGGCTGTCACATTCATTCATTAATTAATATTTAATATATTGGATTTAATATTTTGAGTTTTTAACTACTTTCATGAATTGAACGTCTCAGTTATTAAACATGTAGTTAGATTATTCCCTTCGGCCTAGTAATAACTCAAATGCTCTATTTTACACTGTATCAGCTAACCAAGTATTTAAAGTTCTGAAAGTTATTATTGTGGGATTTACATAAAGCTTTTGTCATTCCATTGTGCATTATTTAAAGTAATTTTTAAGAAAATATTTTCCATTTCTGTACCCTACTCCCAAGAAAAGCTAAATTAAAGTGTTGGACAGTGTTATTTCAGAAAAATGCCAGTACATTTCAAAAACTTGGTTGAAATGAACAAAATTTGAGTATTATTTAACTGTATTTTTTCCACATTGCGGGGCTCAAATTTTTAAATATTTCCAAATATTCCATTACTTGTTGAGAAACAATAAGAATACCAACCTTTACAATTTTTCTGGATTCACTAAGATATTGATTGCTTTCTAGAAATCGTCTGCTATCATCGGGATGACTATATCCAACGATAGAAGAGAAAAAGTTAATCATATATCGTAGGAGTAATTGAATTATTTGGACATGAATGTTGTGATTTACCTCTGGAGATAAAGAACATTTAGATAGGAATAGAATTCAAGTGGAGAAATAAAATAAATGGGTTTGAGTAGGGTTGACCTATTTTCGCGTTCGTAAAATTCTTTAAGATTACTTTATTGGCGAAAAAATGACAATATGTCACATGCTGTAAAAAACTGGATTCGTAATTACGCATTATATATTCAGAATACAGACGTCGATATTCGGAAATTATAAGAATCTATACGTTCTCAATATAAATATTTGTGTTATTATAATTTGATTAAGGTGCTACAATTATAAAAACATAGAATTGATTTAAACTGCCTGACTCCAAAACTGCATATCGTAATACTGAATATTTTAAGCATTGAAGTGGCTAAAATCGATCGTTTTCTACAATTTCACTTTCCCTGCAATACATGGTAATGTATATAGGGAGATTATTGGAATCGAGTCAAAAATCGCAACTTAAGTTTTCAGCGGATCTAATCGTTTTAGTATCTCTAGAATACGAAAAGACTAGTTTTAGCGTGACGTCTGTTTGTGAAATGTATATAACAACTCTAACTAAAAAACTAATTTACCAATCTTTATAGGTAAGCCTTTTGAGGGTAACCCTGGTGCTGTAGACAGTAGTGTACAACTTCGTTATTAGATTTTATGTCTATATCGATTTGTTGCCAAGTTCGTCATCCTAATTTTAAAAAAAAAATTCCACAAGGGGCGCAGCAGTCTTTTTAATTTGATCGGGAATGGTCACTTTCCTATGGATATACTTAACATTTGCACTCATGGACTTTTCCTTGCAAAGGTATTGGGATGCTCAAAGACTTAACCAAGAACCCTGTATGCTGTATTAAGTATTTTGATTTTCAGATTGCTTAAATTAGTAGTTTGAACGAATTTTATTACAACTTTAAAATGTATGAATTTGTTAAAAATAAGACTATCAAATTCATGAAAGCACTAATCACGTTCAACCAACGATGATAGGTTCAAACTGAGGGTAAAGTGGTAATGAGCTTATTAGTAGTGGTGGATAAATATCCTGGTTTTCAAATATTTACATGAGTTAAATAACATTTTCAAATATTTAATGCATGAGTTAAATAACGTTTGAAATATTAAACAAACATATATACAGAATTTGTAATAGAGTTTAATTTAAAATTTGATAATATGATCGATAAATGGAGTGGAAAAAATCATTTTTGAGGTTAATCTTTTAAACAATGCTGCGGAACAAAAATGTTCAAATTTATGAGTAAATTCGAACGTTTTTAAATGAAGACATATCCTAGAAAATTACTGTTTCTACTTTTAAAATATGAGAATAAAATACTTATTTAGCCACAGACAACACGAAAATGTTAATAATAACAAATAGGGATTCGATAGAGTTGCCATGGGTGAGAAATACATAAAACATAGAGTAAATTCCAAACATAGAGAAAGTTATGAATTGATAAATAAAAGGATTTATAAAAGATTTCTTTGACACAATAACCCTAAAAATATTAGAAAAACATTATTTTTATTTCAAAGATATAGACAAGGATGCTAAAAGATTAATGTTTTACAGCTGAAATCTCCCTTGGCTTAAATTCGATTTGATTCTGCAATACAGATTCCTTTAAATTCAAAATATATGAAGCTTGGAATGTGCAAAAGAGTGTTATCTCTTCTAAACAAAATATTCCACCTCAATATTAAAAACAAAAATATGATAATTCTGTGAGATACGCTAAGGTTGATTAATTAGAATACGAAGATGAATGGGGAAGGTATTTCAGCAGGGCACCTCAACAACAGCAGTCATACGAATAGTTGAAGTAGTGACATTCATTTCGGGAAAAGAAACCAAGAGGGAAACAAATTTTCTTACAATGAAATGAGTTTTGTAAACAGACTGATTTATTTAAATTTCAGTTGGACTTTTCAAATTTAAAAGAAAATTATTTCATAATACATGATGCAAAATAAAAATTAATAATAGCATAAAGAAAATTTATAATATATCATGGGCAACGTCCTCAAGTATGTTGATTTATGAAACGCTCATGTACACAGATACAGAAAAGAGAATCCCACAACAAAGTGAATACTTTTGTGAATATTAGTTAATGCAAACAGATTGTGGAAAATAATAACATAAGTGGAAAATAACTTATAAAACTAATAATAAACAAAATATATAGAGGATAGCATACAAATACCGTTTTTCACGACTTTGTTGCAAAATAGCCCTTTATTTTATTAATAATATGTTTGAAAAACAGTTTTTTTGTATAAAACACCAAATAATTACAAAAATTGTAGTCGATGGACACAGATTACAAAAATGGAAAATATTTCCCAAATTAAACGAAATATACCGTGGATTGCGTGCACATGCAGATTTTTGAGATGCTGCTGCAAAATAGCCCTTCATTTTATTAACACTTTACAACAAAGTTGAAAAGTGTTTATGACTTTGTTCATTCTGTCTGTCTGTCTGTCTGTCTGTCTGTCTGTCTGTCTGTCTGTCTGTCTGTCTGTCCGTTAGCACGATAACTGCCGTAAAAACGAGTTTATTAAAATGAAATTTTAGTATGTTGTTCAGACGGTCTGTAGGACCTATGGGAATATAAATAAATAATATCACCCAATTAGTTTTATATTGAACCCGGGTTGAAAAAATGAAATACATTGAACCCTATGGGACCTAATTTTTCAAACATTTTTTAAGTAAATTTAAAATTCACGAATTGCTTCGAAATTTTTAGGAAATATTCACATTATCCCATAGAATATATAAAAAAAAATTCAGTAAAATATGTTAAGTAGTTTTTTAATTAAAAAAATTATTTAATATAGGGAAAAAAACAAATTCAATTAAATTCTGACTTTGGGATATCTTCCAGAAAGAAAAGAGAGAGATATTATATAATAAATATCTCCCCATTTGTTTAAACGTTTTGCATATGGGAGTGGCTTCATATTTTAAAACAAATTTGGTAGATAACAATTTTTCATTTTTTTTAAATTGTATATAACTCTTCATGATAAATTTAATTGATGGCATTTTAAATGCACTTTCCTACGTCCTAGAGAGTTAAAATTTGGTACACAGCTTAAATTTGTTGAACATTTTATTCGACAAAAATTTGATGGATCTTTAAATATAGATCATACATTTTTTTCGAAATGGCCTGAAAATAATCCCCGTTCACTTCTATAAATCATTGGTGTAATATTGTTAAAAATTCTGATGTGGACAGCAGATGTCTTTCTCTGCAGACTCATATTCGTTCTCTTTATTTATTCAATGATAATTTGAGTTTATCTGCACAACATAAGTATTTTAAATGACATTGAATTTACACGTTAAACTTAAATTTGGTTCTCATTTGATAGCTAGACTTATTGTCAAAGGTGGCGTAGCGAAAACGCGAAAAAACTAGAATATCTCAAGAACGGCTAGTCCTAGAGTAATGGGGTTAGTCTTATTCTTTTTATTGTCAAAAATCACATATAATATAGGAATTTAATTGATATAATTGAGCACACGTAGTCTTTTATTTTTATATATAACGATTTTTGCTGGCCATTTCGCAAAAATAGCCCGTTCCTTTTTCCCGAATCGTAGTAGAATAACCTACAAATGATTTATATACAAAATTTTGTTAAATTTGGTATATAAATCACTTGTAGGTTATTGAAATATTATACTCCAAATTTTGTTAAATTTGGTTCATTAGTTTTTAGCTAGAGTGGATAAAGGCAATTTCTGCGGCCATTTCGCAAAGAAGGCAGATTCTTTTATTACGAATCGTACTATAATCTAATGAACATCAGGATTTCTCACAAAAAACATACCTACCAAATTGTATGAAATTCGGTCCATTAGTTTTTCAATTAGAGTGGATGTAATATCCACACAGACACACAGAAACATACACAGATACACCCTTACACACACAGACGTCTTCCTAAAAGTAGTTTTTTCGTGTTCTAGAAGTCCCAAAACGTGTAGATACTTTGAAAATTCGAGTTCCGATCTTCGGCACGATTCCAATACTTTGAGTACATACACATACACATATATATTATCTGTGTATCTAAATTCCGTGCCTATGCAATTACAATAGTTGTGATTTTAAATGATCCCTAAACTTTTATTATTTCTTCAAGGAAGCCTAATTTTAACATATGCAGAATGCAAATATCTCAAGCGATTGTAAGATGAATTACATAAGAATTGCTGAATTTTTTTCACACAAAATTATTTAGCTCTGGAGTCTGAAATACAAGTTATATGAATGAAATATTCATTGATTTTGCATAAAGAATCAGATGATTTATATTTCGATACAGTTTTAAATATTTAAGTATAATAAATTACTGTAGTACTGTGATAATGTAAAATGTATTACCACTGAATGAATCACATTTTAGAAATTTTTAAATGAAATTACATTTCAGTTGGAAAGTGTTTCATAATCAATGCTTATGCATGATTGATCTTTCTTGTTAATATTACGGTAGAATTTTTTTTATACAAAGCGATATAATTAAAAAAATTTCAGTCGTTGCAAATAGATTGTAAAAGTAGCAGAAAGATAATCATTTCCATTGCTATTTAGACACAGAGGTAATCGTGCAAGCGCCGATTTCGCAATCGCAGAGAAACAGATTTTTAGGTGTAAGAAAAGTAAAAACTCTGATCAAAATTCGTCGCTCTGTTCAAATTTCGCGACATTTTTGGGATATATATGACTTATTTCATGACATTTTTATAACTTATTTCATGACATTTTCGTAACTTATTTCATGACAGCGAAATGATATAAAATTGTGTTTTTACTGTTACTAGCTCTTGAATATCTTGAGTATCATTTCTGTGCGACAAAATTATTTGATTACTTTAAAACGATTTTTAATAATAGAAAAAAATACACCATGTTACAGTGTTATTTCATTTATTTGCTAGCAGCGAAAGAAAATCAAATTGTGCATTTATTACTTTTGAGAGCCAAAGTGGTGAAAGTCCCAGGACAGCCGACTCACCGTAGGGTATGATCAGCTGGTTGAGGGCCGGAAAGGCAAAGTGGTGTAAATTTTCTAAAATCCATTTTAGAATTTAGAAACTTACCGTTGAACTGGAAGCTGAGACAGATAGAATGATATCAAAACTGAAATTCTGGCTCGAGTGAAAATGCGTTTGGAGTTTGTAATGATTCCTTTGTATTCCCTATTTCGAATTCCCAAAATATTAGATGTTTGAGTTGATATAGAAGATTGGACGAATCGAATGTGCAGGACGTGACTAACGCAGGGGAATGGGAGGCAGCTTCCCCAGGCTCTCGAGTCAGAGGCGCCCCGAATTAAACAAATGCAACATCAAAAATTTAATGGCTGCTTCCTGATAAAATTATCTTTGCCACTCAATTAATGTTATTACAAATGCATCACTCTAAAAGTGTTGTCTGAAATCTTTAACAACTAGGAACATACTGCTTATATTTTCTCAAAAGTTCATTTCAAAATGTTGTAGGGATTAACACACTAATTCAATATATAAAACATATTGCTTTCTTGGTTATGATACCCATATGAAGTTACTCATAATTTAAATTCCATTAAAATATGTAAGAACTTTATTTTGCATACCTTTATATAGAATGCAATAAAATTTTTGAAAATATATTAATATACATTTCATATATGTCGAGAGATGAAGAGGGTACCGGTGGAATGTCTGCCCAGAGCCCCAGTTATGCTAAGCCAGGCCTTGAGAATGCGATAAAACCAATATTCTGGCCAGAGGCGGCTCGTGAGGTGAAGCAGGTGACGCAGGATAAGCGCTGCTTCACTTAAAGTTATCTGCTGAATGGATTATTATTATTATTATTTGGCAAACTCTTTAGACTCGTTTGGCTATTTTTAGATAATATTTGGCAACACTTGTGCCAGTAGTTTGATGTATTTTGACGATGTTCGTTGTCGAGGAGGGGAATCTCGCACTCTGAATATGCTTCACCCATTCTTGAAGTCAGGAGTTGCCCCTGATTCTGGCTCGAGGGAAAGTGCTCGATCATTATTGCTTCGGATTTTCGGAATACTAGATGTTGCCCTTGGTCTCGAAAGGCGGATCGAATGACATCGAAACCAAGATTCTATCTGTAGTAGAAGTGCTCAGTAATTGTGATACGTCAACCCGTCAGGTTTTGATTATCTCTTCGCACAGTCATCTTTAATTAGAATTTTCGAAACTTTAGATTTTTCCTTCAGTCTTGAAGCTAAACAGCTCAAATAACACTAAAACCAAGATTATAGTTATAGTAAAAGTGCTCGATAATTTAGATACATCACCCATCCATATTATATATATTAACAATTTCTAGCTATTTTACTGCTGATTACTGTATTGCTATTATGCATGTCAATTAAGGCATAAAGTGCCTCCTACATTTTTGTTCTTCATTATAAAGGTTCACTTTCAAAGCATTTGCATTTGCTTCATTCCTTATTTCGAGATTAAAAGAATTCCAATTTGTGCCTTTTTTCCGGACTCAGAAATAGTGCTCTCTTGAAATCGTCTACAATCATCGAGATGGCTATCCAATGAACTGCCAGAACAAGAAAGTTAATCAATACCAGGTAGATAATTGAATTGCAGCCATGGGTGTTGTAGATTTGACTCCGGAGATGGCAAACATTAGTTAAAAAGAAAGGATTTCAAGTGAAGAAAAGAAACAGAGATTTGATATAATGGTTGATTTCTTTTTTCTTTTCACCTGAAATCAAAGTTCAACATCACTATTACAGTCACAGAGACAGAACTGTTTCGTACCATAGGCAAAGTAGGAAAATACTGAGGGCATCAATTATTTAGGGGCTCATATCCATCACCCCATTCTCTACCGCACATAGTATAATTTTTTGAAATAGCTATTATCCCCTCAAAGTTACTGTTATGAACGTGTAAAATATTCTCACCGGAGTCGCTTTAGAAAACCAGACGGAGAAAATACCCGCACAGGCAATCTTTCCTATTACGTGAATCTAGGGCTGCCATATGTTAAAGTTTGGAAGAGGGTTGTCAGATTTGGCTCTTTATCGCCAATTTGTTGCCATTTAACGACTTTTCGGAGGTTCAAGAAACATCTCGAAATAACCAATATTCTACAAGATATGAAAGATTCCCAGACGTTTCTATATAGAGTCTATGAAAGCAGTCATCACTCAGTTCAACAGAAGTTGACGTGATATGAGCTACATTGAACTGTGACATATGTGAATATTTTGAGAATAGTAGCTGCTGCTTTGTGAAATGAAATACTTCAATGTTTCAAGAATAGTATTGACTGTTTTGTGAAATTAGTGGATCACTTAAGGTATGTTTTACTGTATATTGTTCCTGTGTTACGCTGTGTTTGTGAATAAATGTTAGTTATCCAGAAATCTGGACTTATTCTTGAGCGTACATCCACGATTCCAGAGGGTAACATTACGTTTAGACCTGGAGCATGTAAATAAGTCTTCATCATCTGTGCGGGGAAGTATAAAGAAATGTGAATGAGTTTTAAAGATTTTCGGAACATTATAATTTATATCGATATTATATAAATACATATATTTATGATTTATAATGCTAATTTTGGGTGTAGTAGAGTTTGAGAGACCTGCGTTCCTGCAGCCTTTTGATAATTGTGACGAAAATAAAGGCACAGATATTGGGATGTGGTGGAAAATTTCCATCTCCAATAAGAAATTAAATAAATTGAAAATCCTGGCAACTGTGTTCAATTCAAGAAAATAAGCATTATTTTTAAAATATTGACAAGATTTAACTGCGAATAGCTGGGACAGGTCTCTATCAATAGTGTATATGGCCACGCCCACATTCGACCACTCTCATATTTCACATTTGGTTATTGAAACAGTGTTTATTTACATAAATATGCAAGAAAATGGGGGTACATTTTCAAGCAGATAATATCATTCCAAATCACAATTTCCGCAGGTACTGAAGTGACCAACAAGGAATACGGAAATAGAAATAATTTTTCGGTGTGGATATTTGCATAATTCTGTAATTTCAAATTTAAATTTTCGTTTTGTTTCTTTTAAAACCCTACAGTCCAAACATACATTTTTGGCGGCTACCATTTGAATGGCCTTTAGTTAATTTCAATAAAAATAACATTATTCTGTTTCACTACATAGTTGTCACATATTGTGAAAAATTAAAAGCGAAATATTTTTGAGTACCGTCCATTTTTACGTACCGTATTTTATGTATCGATAATATTTTGAAAGTATTTTCTATATAATAAATCATTTCGTTTAATACTGTGCTTACGTCTAGATATGGATTTAAAATCCAGAAAGCTGCGTCCAATAAGTTCGCAGCAGATTAAAATAAGCAGAACAGATACAATATCGGTCGACCGAAATCTTCGACTGGTTATAGGAAAACATGTTGCACGCTGTGTTGCTAATTTAACGAAATTTTTGACTGGTTATAGGAAACCGTGTTACACGCAGTGTTGCTAATTTAACGAAATCTTGGACTGATTATAGGAAAACGTGTTGCACGCAGTGTTGCTAATTTAACTGTTTTATGACTAGATTTAGCAATTTTTTTTAACGTTTAGCAGTCAGAAATGGCTAAATCTAGTCTTAAAATAGCTATGTTTTTAACTACAGTGGCCGCTGATTATTTTGAATCAGCTACTTTTATGAATCCAATCACAAGAAATGGAGCAAAATTACACTTTTATGTAGGAAATCCGCAGCATTAAAACTAGCGAAAAATATATTTCTCTGCTTATTTCAAAAAGTTGATATTTAATTCTTACTTTTTATTGTTTGCCGTCTTCATTTTGCACGTAGGAATAAAAATTATTGAGGTAATCATTGGTACAAAGTCTACAATTTGCGATATTAACATCAGTCAGCCTCCTTGACACCTTTCACATGTTAGTAAATGAATGGGAAAATTTCACTCCAACAGCAATTTTCAATCGTTTAAATATATAGTCGGGATTTTACAGACCAAACCACGCAACAGCTGATATAGCAAACATTTCGAAGAAGCAAAAAGACCCACGTGATGACGAGGAGCTTAATAAAGAATTTTTGAATTGTGTAGCCATCAATGAAAACGTGTCAACATCAGCAGAACAAACGGAAGAAGACATTATTTTATTAGTTAAAAAATCTAAAAAACTGAATATCTTGCTATGATTATTATCAATTTTATGATATTGAAAGGGAAGTGTCAAAATTAATTAGTTCCACTATAAAGCAATTAACAATACAATTGCTTTTTCAACAAAGTGGCTTGAGTATTTTTTCTATAATTTCATTACGCTAGTAACTAATATACTGTATTGCCATTTTTGCTATGCTGCTAACCATAAGATTTATCAAAGCGTTGGCAACCACGGTTGCGCGTTTTGGAAGGAAATTCAACTTTATAAAGTTGCTTAAAATTTCGCCAATGTAAAGTAATTGAGCGTTAGTTTACTCTTTCGTAAAGGCCTTAAACTGTTATATACAAGGGGCCCCTCCTCGCTATCGCTCGCCCTCCCTATAAAATTTACAATAATAAAAGATATTGTATATGTTATGAGTGCGTGTGTGTTCGATTTTTGGAGCTCTAGCGAAAGTACAAAGTAAGACACAATTATGACATTGGATATAATGATATACGGCAAGTCGAATGATATCTTTGACCAATTTTTTTTTACTTCAATTTAGATATTTCTAGTTTAAGTAATGTTGAAGTGCGCTTTTGAGCAATTATCATTCCAATAAGCAAAAGCCTAGTGGATTAAGCTCAGGCTCTCCTGTAAAATTTATTTCGTACCCCCCTTCCCACTATTTCCATGATCTGTATAAGTACTCTTCGAAAAATGGGCAAATAATATAACCACGAATAATTGGGTCCGAAGACGCATTCAATAGATTTTACATATTTAGAAGAAAATGAGCGTTTTATTTGACTGTATATACATCCTGTATCGCCTAGGTAATTCTTCATTAAGATAACAGGTATTAATTGCAATACGCATCATATGATTTAATTTTAATGTGTTTGATATAAGTTTATTTTTGTATATATTTAATATGCTACAACTAGGGAGTATAACTCACTTCAGAGTTCCTCTATATGTGTAATGTTAAGTTCTTGTTTGTATTATGTATATAAGATGCTCTGAGAATAAGTGATGTTTAAATTTAATCATGTTTATGCAAATATGTAAATAACTATATTTACCTCTAGAAATTAGTTTGTATAGACATGTGCCATTTAAAAATATTTAACATATATATATAATTTTTTTATAGATCCAAATTTATGAGTAGATGTATGTTATTACTTTCCTTATATACAATAATGTATAAGGAAAGTATTGTTACGGGGTCGAAAATTCGAATTCAAGTTTTCGACGAGAGAGCACGTTTCAAGCATCCCTGATCACGAATCAAACATTTTTGAAGTGATGTTTGTGTGTGTGTGTGTGTCAGTGAGTCTGTGGAGACGATAACTGGCGAACAAATGGACCGATTCGACCGAAATTTGGTATAAAAGTTACAATTCATAAACACTGGAAGCCTATTGTTTTTATAAGCAATCGAATGTTCGGAGCCCTCCTAAATTTTCGAGGGAAATTTTGACAAAATCGTCAAAAACTCAAAACCTCTAACAAAGTTACGCAAATAGACATTTCTTATGCAATTTTTCATTAGAAAACGATTGACATAAATTTTAGAATGCTAACATGAACCGTTCTCGAGATATTGCACATTTTTCAAAAAAAATATCAAAAAATCATATAAAATAAAAAAAAATTCCTATTGAGAAACATGTTCACTTTTCATATGTAATACCATGCGATAAATTTGGTGACATCATTCTCGTGGATCTAGCTCGTTCCATTCATGAAAAAAGATACTTTGAGTAATACTTTTGTATTTGAACGCCAATATTCATTTATCTGCTTTAAGAATAACTTATTTGTCTCCCATAACGCTTGGCGAGATTTTGGCGACGAATTTGGTGGAATGTCGCCAACGTGGCGACTTTTTTAAATGTTGCTAAATTAATGAAAAACTCGCCAAATGAATAAAAATGACGTTAAATCAATGAAAATGACGATTCATTCAATATATTCACGAAAATTCTATATATTGGAAAGAATATAAATATCTACTATTAAAATAATCTATTATTTTTTACTGTAAAAGTAGTAAATTCATTGCATTATATAAGGAAAGTCATGTGCTGCCCACATCAGATTTTTGTATATTGTACTGTAGGCAGGTGCAAGATAGTTAATTGATATAATTGACACCTTACGGTATCCTACTTTTTTTAAAAGAAAGGTTTTATTTAGTATCGTCGAATTTCAAATTCCGTGGCGAGGCATAGTCAGGTTGTAAACCCAACGGGTCAGCTTCGCGCTCGCAGTGATTGATTAATTGATTGATACCCTAGGTCTCCATACACTTGGCACTCTGCATAGCAGACACTGTGGGCCCAAGCATTACGCTACTGCTAATAAGATTGTGGCGATCGAAACAATTATTTTATTTTTCTTTTACCAATAGCCAGGCAATTGACTCTTTCATCATTTGCCCATACACCGGCCAGAACCGTGAACCTTTTAGCCGTCATATGACGTTGCCCCAGCGCACCAGTGGGGATAGGAATACACCGAGCCCAACGACACAACATCCATGCCTGAAGGTGGGACTCGAACCCACAACCCGGCGGCCGAACGATCGTTAGGAAACGCTTGCCTTGACCGTTCGGCAACCGCGTCGGCTCGAAACAATTATTGCAGTGTGAATTTTACCACGATCGTAATATCCGGAGGATGCTGTTTCCAATAAACATGGATCGGCATCCTGATTGATTTGGGACGAATTAAAAAACATACATTTTTCTACCAAAATAGGCAAAGTTAATTATTTTCCCACATCTATATAGTGTTTAATTCTACTTGTATCGCAATCATTATCAGAATGAAAAACAAAACAAAATACGGTGTATCGTTCTCAGATGTGATACCACCGTTATTCTTTTTAAATATTCCTTGTAAATTCTTTGGAATTTTCATTTTTTACTTCAGCAACAGTTTAGAGACGCAATCAGTTTGTTTTTTTATCCGCATTAGCATAAACTATTTTGATACCATCGACATCCAGATCGTAGTTCAAAATATCAGTCCATCATATACGGTATACTACCATCGAATATAATTTGAATTACTCGAATTCTAATTATGAGAATTACTAAAAACTTTGTTTCTAAAATTGAATTTTTTAACATGAAGTCTGTTCGTTCTTGAGTGATCATGTCCAAATCTCACACACATACAGATATAGACACAGCCGGACATTGTCCCAAAAGGAATTATAATGGATCCAGGAGGTCTTAAAACGTGTTTATTCGTCAAAATCTGATATTAAAAAAATTTCGGAAAACACTATTACTACTTTTTTTTCTATACAGGTTGTCCCGGAAAGTCCTGGAATGATTTTTATATCCTGAACCGTTAGTCGTAGATATAGACTTCCAATTACAAAAATGTTTCTAATAAGATTACAAATTTATTTTAAATCGAGAAACGTATTTGTCTGAAAAATACAATATCTAACTTTTTACACGGTTCCCCAATTCTAAACTTTCTAATTACTAAAAATTTCTTCATGCATTTACATATAAAACTAAAAAAAAGTTTGATTCATTTACGAGCAAAATTTACCGAGCTATGATACAATGGATTTTATGACTTAAATCACTTTCCCACGTCTACGAATCCATTACTTCGTGCTAGCGTTAAGTGACCGTAGAAAATAAGAATGAAATATATCGGGGTATTTGTTTTACATTTCATTTAATGGCATGCCTTTAGAATTTATTAGGGTGTCTCATAAATCGTTTAACACCTAATAATTTGTTTTGAAGGGGGCTATAGATTTACATAATATGAGGTATTTGCTGAAAAATGGACATGCTTTTCAAAATTTGTATGACCTTATCAAGAAACTAACTACTGTGATGCAATGTCACAGTAAATTTTGCACGTAAAAAAGACGGACTTGGATTAGTTTTGCATGTTAATGAATGAAGAAATGTTTAGTAGTTGGAAAGTGTCAGATTGAGGAACCGTATATAAAGTTAGATTTCGGAGTTTTCAGACAATTACGTTTCTCGATTAAAAACTGCTTATCATACACCTTTACCACGGGTCATTTAAAAATTATTTTAACCACTAATAGTTAATTACTCTAAACCCTTGTTTGAGTCGTATGGTCTGGTTTCTTCAACCACTAATAGTTTTCGATATATACGTATAGGGTATGTAGTTTTCTTTCTTTCTCCTAAATCATCCGGCGACTTACCCGAAAGTATAAGCTTGGGTGGACTTTAGGGCCTAGAAATTTATCATATCCACGCTCCACGGAGACACTTTTAAGTGTGTTAAAGGATATGTAGCTCGAAATCATATCTATAATATAATGTCTTGCACCATATCACCGTAGTGACATTTGATTAATAGTCTATCTCTTAGGCTAAAAATAGTGAATGCTTCGCAGACTCATTGTTAAGGCAAATTTCATATTGACTTTTCATTTAAAATAATACTTCTAAATTAGTGGTGAATAACAGCTATATAGAATTATGCTTCATACGTCATCTCAATAAAGGTATTTTAATATACAGGGTGTCCAGTGCTATCAGTGCCTAATGGCTATTTCCTCAACCGTTAGTCACAGAGCTATATTCCCAATTGCAAAAATGTTTTAAATTTTAAAATCTATTATCTTAGAAATAGTTTAAATCAATAAATACATTTTTTAAAGAAATACGAAATATAAATTCTTATACGGTCCCTCGGTCCTACCAGTTATATTTAGGAAAATCATCCTCATACAATTTCATGCAAAATGAACAAAAAAAATCCTTTTACAACCAAAATTCACCGAGTTATGAAGTATTGAACTTTATGACTTAAATCGTTTTTCCACTCGTAGAAATGTCCCGTTTCGGGCAACCAACCAATCAGGACCATTTCTCAGCACAAAAAGTGCTTCAACTTTAAACAGCTATAAGTCGGTCAATTTTGATCGTAAAAGGATGATATTTTTTTTATTTTACATAAAATTGTATGAGGATGATTTTCCTAAATATAGTTGGTAGGACTTGGGGACTGTATAAAAATTTATATTTCGTATTTCTTTCAAAAATGCATTTATTGATTTAAACAGTTTCTACGATAATAGATTTTAAAATTTAAAACATTTTTGCAATTGGAAGTGTATCTCTGCGACTAACGGCGGAGGAAATAGCCATTGGGCACCAACACCACTGAACACCCTGTATAAACATGATATCATAATGTATCCCTGTATAAACATGATATCATGTATAAACATAACATAAATACCCCCCTCCCTAGCAAAAAGGAATTAATATATGACACTCTAGACCAGCGATTCTTAAAAGGTATGCCACGAAAATGCGTGGCTGTGCCGTATCAAAACGAAAAATATTTTTATTAAATTGAGAAGATAAAAGGAAATATAAAATAATTTTTAAATATTTTTACCAACGTTATTTATTAAACACTATAAATATTGACTGTATTATATACCATCCGCTAGGGTTTGGGAGCATTCGAGACATTTCTCGAATTATGATTCGCCTAATTGATCCTAGTACAGAATTGGCCTACATTAAATCCTAACGGATCGGACCTCTGAGGATCCTACATTGAATTCCTAGGATCCAATGTAAGGATATACGGGCGACGCCTCTAGCGCAGTGCTGCCACCTACTATACGGGTGTGCCGTAATATCCGTTACGGAGAAAAATTTGAGAATCACTGTTTTAGACCTTTTAACAAAACGCATCTGTCTACCGAGCAGTTATATTTTGAATCAATAATATCACATTAATAACTCCTACAGAGCGACGGGGATTTTCAAAGAAATAAAATTTAATTTTATAAGATATTGACTTATGGTCAATTTGGAGACATTTTTCTAGTTAGCAAAATATTGTGTTAAAATAATCGCCAAGTGGAATAGACAGACAGAGAAGAGATATTTTCTTATATAGTATAATTCTTAAAGACCGTGATATATTGCTAAATATATTTTGTTTTTTGGAAAATTCTTCAAATAGAAATAATTGATGTATAGTGCAACGATAAATTAAAATGTATTCATTCCACGATATCAAAATCAAACATCAACTATTAGTAACCATTAAAAACTAACTCTTCTACATTAACATATATTTTTTTCACAAAAACTTGCGAGTGACTTCTTAACTCAAGTTTTGTCAATTTTTTTTTTAATTTTCAAAATTGAAATTTAATAAAAGTAAATATTGAGCGTCAATAACAGTTGAAAGTCTGGGAAATGAATTAACAAGAAAGACCAATCATGCTTAAAGCATTGATTATGAAACACTTTCCAACTTCAATGCAATTTTATTTAAGAAAGTTGAAAATGCAATACATTCCTCGGAAATATTTTAAAACTTATCACAATACTACATTAATTTATTATATTTGAAAACTTAAACCTTCATTGAAAAAAATGAACTTCATTCAAATGACGGCATTGAAATATACATTGCCTGGTTTAAATATCTCTAAAATGCAATACATTCCACGGTAATATTTTTAAAACTATCATAATACTACGATAATTTATTATATTTGAAAACTTCATCAAAAACAACTGAAATAAATTCAAATGACGTCATAGAAAAAATAACACGCCTGGATCTCTCTATAAATGCAGGATTTCATTCATTTCATTCATCACAATACTATAATAATTTATTTTATTTAAAAATTAAGACCATGGAGCTACAATTCATAAACTCTATGCTTAAAACTTCATCGAAAAAAATCGTCCTTCTGTTTATAAAATCAATTAATATTTCATTCATATCAGCCATGCACTGAATTATTCCTCCATGGACTGAATTATTTTGTGTTAAAGAAATACCTTAATTCTAATACAACTCATTCTACATATTTTGCTGTTTACATTTTACATAGGTGAAAAATAGGCTTAGTTGTAGAAATAATCAAATTTGAATGAGAATTTAAACTCAAATACATTGTCATTGTGTTGTTTTAGTATGTAGATGCACAGAATTTAAGCAAAAATAAAGTAGTTTTAGGGCGGATACAACACTCAATATGAATTAAAAAGAACTTTAAAAAATCACGATTTTGAAACAAGATGGATGCCATATATCATGTTGAAGTGGGTCATGTGATCGTTTCATATCATGGTCACGTGATCGTTGCATATAAGATGTGTAATTATTATTTTAATTTTTATTTTAAAAACTACTGAATATATTTCGCTGAATTTTTTTTTATATATTTTATGGAACAATTTGACTATTACCTAAAATTTTCGAAACAATTTGTGAATTTTAAATTCGCTTAAAAAATGTTTGAAAAATTAGGTCCCATAGGGCTCAATGTATTTCATTTTTTCAACCCGGGTTCAATCCAAAACTAATTGGGTGATATTATTCATTTATATTCCCATAGGTCCTACAGACCGTCTGAACAACAAAAATTTCATTTTGATTAAGTCATTTTTACGGCAGTTATCGTGCTAACGGACAGACAGACAGACAGACAGACAGAATGAACAAAGTCATAAACACTTTTCATCTTTGTTGTAAAGTGTTAAAAAGTGCAGCAAACCAATATTGAAGTAGATTAAAAAATATTGATTGAAAAGCGAAGCAAATATCTTACTGAATGAGATATACAGTAAAATAACTTATGGTATTTGATTTTTTTACTGTGAAAAGATTGCTTTAATTTAATTGCGGCCCATTCAAAATTGTAGTCCGAAAATGTAACCCGCAGAACCACCTGGGTTAAATAGGCGCGGTTTATTCTTTAATGTGCAGAAGCGGTACTCTCATCGCCTAACTTTACGATGTAAAATTGCACCCAGATTACATGATATTTTCTGACAGCGTAATTGTTTATTGCAACTTTATATTATATTTATTTATTGTGTGAAATGTGTACTTTTTCCAATTCCTGATAATTTTGTAACTGAGTATATGGATTATGATATACTCAGATACTTATATCGTATTGATAAGTAACTATCGGGAGTACAGTATCTGGAGTGTAACTAAATTGTGTGAGTAAGTATCTGGAGTGTAAGTATATTACATGGATAAGGAGTGTAGCCCTCCTATTTCAACCGGAGACGACATTATTACCGTTAATACCATTTAAAAGCTTCTTTCATCCTGTTGGCAAAGTTACGTCAGTCCCACACATTGCATGTATTTGACTAATTTGTGTTAATATAAGCCACATATTATTTTAAAACAATTTGCATCCATACCGTAATTAAAACTATGATTTTCAGGTATAGACTATATATGTCTGGTGCAGCATATCCTCTTTGGATCTTGTACTAAAAAATCTTAATCAACCAACCAGGTATAGACTATACTGTTCTTGTCCTAGGAATAATCGTGTTTTATCAAAAGAAATAATGCTGTTAAAATGTTAAAGTGCGAATAATTAGAGTTTTAATCATGATAATTACAAAACTTTCTATATACTTTTCGACCGCGAAAAACGTGTCTAACTAAAGTGGATGAATTCAAACGCAAAAGAGGGAGTAGTTAGGAAGATGCTTGAAATTCGTACACACGGTGAAACTACACTTTAGGTTTTAGTTCAGCATTTGGTTGTTTGTTCTTTCAACTGCAGCTGTCACTACTAATTAAGGTAGTTGTGCTTAACAGTAGTATTGTGAAACAAAGTTTTTTTCCTTGTATGAAATTTCCTTGTATGAACAGGTATATGAAATTCCAGACAAGAAAGTAAGATGAGGCAATCAATAGTGTTATTTAAAACTTTATAATAAAACAAAAGGCAGGAACATTTTCTTTTTTTAAGAGACATTAAACTACATTTCCGTCTGAGTTTACTCTTATACATATCATAAGGACAAAGCCAGACATTCTGTAATCCATAGTTCGTAAAAGTTTATTTTGCACAATTTCTATTCGTTGGGAATGCAGACCGTAAACAGGATCCCAGATCATTGGCCAATATTCCAATATTGGCCTAACAAGGGTATTAAGGATAAAAATAATAGTATCAGACCTGGCAAAAACACAAGATCGTCTTAGGGTGAAATCAAGTCTTTGGAATGCTCTTTTAAGTAGTATTGTCGATATGACTCTGAAAGTTAAAAGTATCATCGAAAGTGACACCCAAATCAATAATACGAGTACAACGTGATAAAAGTAAATTATTTAAAATGTAGTTGTAATTCAAAATATTACGGATTCTAGCAATACTCATAATATAGCATTTAGAGACGTTTAAATGGAGTTTATTTAAAACAGTCCAGTTATATAGTTTATCAAGATCTCTCTGCATCAATTGACAATCAGTCAAAGGGTTGATACACGTATTCATATTTTAGTTATCATATATTTACACCTTATCAACATACACACAGTGACGGGTAATATTTCGTCAGTGTTTGAAATACTTTCAGGAGGTCTTAAAACGTGCTGTTCCGTCAAAATTGCGAATTCGAAATAATTTTTGTGGAACACAACACTTTATTTATACAAAAGGATAAAAAAGACAAATATGCTGCCAATTTCTGAGAAACAGAATTACCGAGATAATTTGATCATCTTTTCGATACTAATTAGTTTGAGGGAATTCAACGTGTAGTGAAAATATCGTAATGTAAATTCAATAATGAATCGTTTGCAATCATTTCCTTTTAGATATATCAATAGATAATACTTTCTTTCCATAACTAAGCTATTTTCCATTCAAAATAAGAAGAAACAAAATAATTGCTGTAGCTATTTATTTTACTTCCTCATTTTATTGCATGGAGCAGATTTTCCTTGTCTGGTGCATCCCTGGAAGTGCACAAAAGAATGGTTGGGAAACTTCTCAGCAATAGCAAATAAACTGATGTGCTTAAAAAGAAAACAAATGCCTGATTTACTTCATAAAAGCTGCGAGATAAAAATAAATTTGAATTCTATTTATCTGAAACTGGAAGATATACTTGACGTTGCTTGGAAGTAAAATATGTCTAAATTTTAGTTGTGCTCTAAATGATGTTCGTTCAAAAAATCTTTAGAAATATTTCATTTAACTTGCGTAAAAAGAAATATAATAATTTACGTTGTCTCTAGAAAACTATTTGTACAGGCAGATCGAAGAATAACACGTCCTGGTCCCGTTTGTAAACGGATTTATAAAAGCTTCGTTCAACATACGCCACAATGAAGACCTACAATGTTAGAAAATATACCCGTGCCGATTTTATCCTGTGTAAATATTCGGCTAAATGCAATAGAAAATATATGAGATTTAAAAATATTTTCTAAGATAAGATAGATGGCTTAAATTAAAAAAAATAATAATTCTCTAAATTTCATTTCCCGCAATTTCCGGGTCGTAATAAGGCTGAAATGTAATATTGTTCATTTATAAAACTTATTTTTATATCCATTTCTTTATTACTTCAAGCGCATAAATTAAATAAAAATTGTCTGCCGTATGAACACGTTTGATAAAATCCCGTTGTTAAGCAATATGATATAAGTTTCTTCAAATAAATTTTCGGATAAAAGGAAAACCTTTGCATAGTGCTATTTCGGTGAAAGTTCTAATTTTGCGATTTTGGCGTGAAACATCCTTGGGCGCGTGTATGGAATAAATCGTGAAAGAAAATGTCGCGGGAATGGAATGGAAATATGTAATGGGAAAAGACATTATATTGTTATGATTATGTAACAGAATACCATTATTATAATTTTATGGTCCGGGTCACATGAACTTAGCGACGAATTTGGCGAGTTCTATAAACTTCTCGAATTTTGTACATTGGCTAGGAACTTCACGAAGTACGTTCTTTTCCAGAATTTTCCACATAGGCAGTGGAGTCGCTAAGGTGTGTGTGTCTGGGGGAGGATTTAGAGGTCACAACCCCCAGGAATACATTAAATTTCAAAGGAATGATGTATGGAGAAATTAAAAGAATTTGGTTACCAAGAAATGTTTTCTATAAATGTTTTCTAGCGACGCTACTGCAGAGGCTATATAAGCTCGTCATCTTTTAGTTGGATTGTTGTCGTGATGCGAGTAAAAGTATCTGCGGAACTCATACAACCCCATATGTAATTATCTTATTATATATCACTTTTAAGCTTTATTTTCTAACCCAGACCGTATGGCATACCCGAAGAAATAAGGTATCTGTTTGTATGGCCAAGAATGTGCTGTCCAATTCGAACTGGAACCCAGTGGGGATAACATCTACAGGAACAGTATCCTCCTATCTCTACCACCAACAAGGACGTACGTACCCACATATTTAACGTTCCCGTGCTAGCGTAAACACGGGGATAGTTTGGGCAGAGCCGATAATCGACCTCGGGTCATCCAAGTGAAATTCTCGTGCTTTAACCACTGGGCTGTCCCTCATCTAATGTTGTTGGTGTAGTCTCAGAAGAGACGCCTATAAGTGGGAAGGAACATCACTAGACTGAAGGGGCCTCGACTGCTAATATTTAATCTTTAGGGCTGCAGAAGACATGAAAAATTCACAAAAAAATGAGAACAAATATGGAGGGATCCTGTGTTAAATGTTTGTAGGGGCCCACAATTTCTGCGGAAGGCTCTGCATCAAATCCACATCGAATCCAATGCAAAGATTTTAGTCTGTCTCTGTTCATGTCTGCAAAGATTTTAGACGATTTATGTCTGCGAAGATTTTAAATGCGTCCAAGGACGCCAATGTCCGAAAAGGGGTATGGAACTCTTTGGGATAAGGTATGACAAATATCTGTCTTTTTGAGAGGTTCTTCGTTTGGGATGAACGCTGTCCCACCCGTAAACAAAAGGTCAAATGGTATTATCTGTATATGTATTATTTATGCAGCGATTACCTATTTAGGACCTGAACGATGCAGGGTAATTTATTCCAGTGTTCTATAAAATGTAACATTTCATTCATTAGTAACATTTAAATAATAAAATTTCCATTCAAAACTACAAAATTACTTTCTTAGTGGAATCATATGCAAAATGTTGTATCAAATATTTTAGAAAACATGTTCTTTCTTTTTATAAATATATTATCTTATAAATAATGAGTAACGCCTGATTATACATTAAATTCTTGACAATGCAAACTTTCCATACTTTCTATCGTTCTATTTTTCAAAAGAAGTTAATATAATTGAAGTAATGCTAAGAGAAAAATATTAAATTATTAATCTAACTTTTAAAAAACTGACATATTATCATCATATTTTAACTTTTCATATTAAGTAACGGATTCCTATTTTCAAAACCATTCTTTTTAAACTTTCGTTAAAAGGATTATTGATATTTCCCAACAATTGCTTCTGTTGTGAAAATTCCGTAATAACTGTATCGACAAAAGAAACTTTTTGGCATAAATCGTCTAAAATCTAATCAAGGCATTCTTTCCTTTGCGCAAAAATACTCATTAAGAACAAGCAATAAATATGAATTTAGCTGATAAAAGGGAAGAATGAATTTTTCACTAAAATTAAAAAAGGTTATTCCCTCCGGATTTATGCAGGATCACTAATTTATTCTTCTACCTAGAAAATATCTGGGATATAATTTTGCAAATATTCGCTGTTAACTTTTCCTTTGCGCAGAGGTTGCAACTGCAAAAATATAAGGAAATAAGAATGCAGACAATTCTCGATTTGCGAACATTCAATATAACAAAAGTCGCAATTTATACAAAATTTCTTAAAATTGCCAGTACGCCAATACATATGGTGGCTCATTTGAAACGAAATGCAAAACGTATTGCAAACATAAGTACAAGATGTAAAGAAGTAATTCATGAAAGAACTTTCTTATGATGGTAAATGGTGACACATTTACTTTTTGGGGCCAACGGCCGTACCGTGCTGAAAACACCGGTTCTCGTTAGATCACCGAAGTGAAGCAGCATCGGGCGCGGTTAGTACTTGGTGGGTGACCACCTCGGAACGCCGCGTGCTGTTGGCCATCTCGGGTGCGGTATCCCCGTGGTTTGCGCGCTGGATTTGCACGCTGCCACAAATGCCGCCGTGTTCATGCGGAGTACGATCACGTTAAACATGTGGGTCCGTAAGTCCTTCCGAGAGGTTGGTGGTAGGGGAAGGAGGGTACGGTCCCTGTGGATGCCTCCCCCACTGGGTTCCGGTCTAAATTGGGTGGCACTTCCCCGCCGTCCAAACAGTTACCTTACACCTTTCTGGTAGGTCGGACGGTCTGGATCTCAACAACAACATTTACTTTTTGACAGAATTATTAAGCAATGTTATTCCCCTTTACATACTTACTTTGTAAAGTTATACTGTATTTCAGGAAACATGAATTAACATCACCAGAAACGAAAATTAAAATCCTAAGTAACACCCCCCCCCCCCATACACACACACACATACACTTCCTATGGAATTCGATGCTAAATCCATAACAGTCATTATCACGGCTCTTTCTATACCCCATTTTAAAGAAAAATTGTTTCAAGGAATTTTTTGAATCAGAATTGAAAACAATACGGATGAGGAAATATTTAGTAAACACTGACCTCTTCCGGAATTAAATGCTCAATTCAAAACTTTATCTATAGGCAATCTTGAGAAAAGGATGTTTCAAGAAAAAATTCTGAACTGCAAGTGGAAAAAGAACATAAAAAGGAAATTCTTTGTAAATTACTCTACTTCCTCTGGAGTTTGATGCTAAATTCATATCAGTTATTATCTAAGCATATCTATAGACAAACTTCAGAAATAGGTGTTTCAAGTAAAATGAAAATGTTTGAATCTGAAATGGAAAAATAATCGGAAGTTGAAATCCTTGGTAAACACCCTAGCTCTCTCAGAATTTAATGCTGAAGCTATATCAGTCATCATCTACTCTCTATCTATAGCAGATCCTGAGAAATATATATTTCAAAGAACATATATTTCTAAGGATCGTACAACAAAAAAACAAAAAATCCGCCAACAAATAGTGACACAATAAACTTGTGAAAATTCCATTTATTACCATAATTGTCAGAAAATTCTTAATAAATAAATGGAATCCTATCAAAATTCTGTCCAATATCAAATATGAACGCAACTTTTCCTGGTAATTAAAGCTGATAAAACCAGTAAAACGACTTTGACGCGGTTTAAAAGTTTTTTCATGACAAAGATATAGTGATCTTTTATGTTTTAAATATGAATTCCGCCATAAATATTGACGGAAAACGTTTAGCATGTATAGTACTCATTTTATTCGTTACATTTTGCAACTTTTATTTTTTTCAATTAAAATTACTAGTAATATCTTAAATTTAATTTAATTTTTCCAATTTTTATAAACTTTTATTTAACTTGTCACGTTTCAACTTCTGTGATGGCATCTTAACATACTTTCACACGTCCTAGAGAGTTGGCATGTGGTACAGAGTTTAGTCTATAATAGAACATTTTGATCCGTTAAAAAAATTTGGTGGATCCTCCAAAAATAAAACTGGCATTTTTTTTTTCAATTTTTTTTGTTGCTAAATGGCTCCCAAAATCCCATTGTTGTAAGAGAGTAAGATTGTAAAAATAGAGTTATATATATACTACTTAATTTGGTCATTTAAGTACAATAATAAAAACCACAAATTTTCTTATATGTTTTAATATTTAATTATGCAGTTATTTAAATACACTAAATCCTACTTATAACACAGGTTTGCCGCAGCATTCAACCATCCGCGTTATAAAGGCAACAGTATTATAAATTAGGTATGCTATTTTATGTGCTATTTCTCAACTTTCAGCGTTGAGAGGTAGTTGTATGTTTTATTAAGTTCCAATTGTATGTTTCATATTTAGTTGTGTTTGGCAAACAAAGGGATTTACAGAAAATAAAAGCCTGCATTCTAGATATTTTATTTATTTTTTTCTTTTAGAAAGACTACAACTATGGTATAGTAACGCGCTTATTACAATATGTACAAACATCTTCCACTTCAATGTTCTCATTGAATGCTGCAGCACCTATTTGTGCATCTGTGATAACTGAACAGAATGGTTCCTATGTATCAATATCAATCCCCTGATTCACACTTGCATCTTTAACTCTTCTGCGATTTTCAATTCAGACACTTTGATAAACAGAATCGCAATTGTTTGCTTACTTCTTCAACTTCTATTTCCGTAGATTCTTCGTCACAACATTTTCTCCTGCAGTTTCTAACCGTTTACTTGGTTATGAATTCTCAAGCAAAGCCTACATTGTACGCTATTTCTTTCAATATTAAAGATTTCATAAAATTGGGAACTTCATTTTCCGGAGATAAAGGCAAAAAGAGAATATCCCTTCTGAAATTTAAGACGCTGCAGAACGATGGTAAAATGAAGATAGACATGTTTACATCCACGTTATATCCGAATCCGTGGTATAACCGGGGTTCACTGTGTTGTCATTTACCGATATCGGTTGATACTATATTATTTTAGAGTTATCGCCAGTCTTTCTTAACATACAACAAATGTACCTTCCTTACAAAGTAAAGACGATAATTGTGAGAAGAATAAAACTTGTTACCATTCTTTTAGAAAATCAGTCTCCAGTTCAGAAAATTTCATCCGTGGACCGGTTTCAAGTTTTCTTGCTCTGATTACCTGATAACTGGCAAGAAAACTGGCTATGTGCGGGAATTTTTCGAGACTATATATTGACTGTCGTGATCCGTCATTGCGTGCTGTTATACTTCAAGCTTTCGGAACTCTTACGAATCTTAATTTTTGGAATGTTCTCTATAACTATTCAAAAATATTGCCATACTATTGTTGCAACGAATATTCTTTGCCTGGAATATATCATTTTAAGGATCTGCAATAAATGGAGCTCAGATTATTACTGATTTAAATTCAGTATCAAATTCCAAAGAAGAATAGGGGGTTCTATAAGAATTTTCACTTCCGGTTAAAAGAAATTTATCTTCCATGTTTGCTAGGATTGGTTATAGCTAGAGCTTAGATAATGACTGATATGAGTTCAACATTAAATTCCGGAAGAGGTAGGAAAGTTCACTAAAGATTGTAACTTCTTTTTTATTTCACTTTTGATTAAAAATCAATTCTTTTAAACATTAATGTATAAGGAATAGCTATAGTTTTAGCTCAGATGATAACTGATATAGAATAGGGGAAGAATAGGGGGTTCTATAAGAATTTTCACTTCCGGTTAAACAAAATTTATCTTTCATATGTTTGCCAGGATTGGCTATAGCTAGAGCTTAAATAATGACTGATATGAGTTCAACATTAAATTCTGGAAGAGGTCGGAAAGTTCACTAAAGATTGTAACTTTTTTTTATTTTACTTTTCATTAAAAAACAATTCTTTCAAACATTAATGTATAAGGAATAGCTGTAGTTTTAGCTCAGATGATAACTGATATAGATTCAGCATTGAATTCTAGAGGGGGGGGGGGAGTAGTGAGTTCATTCATGATTTCCAATTATAGAGATTTCATTTCCGATTTTTCTTAAAATTCGTATAACTGGACGAAATAAGTATGCAAAAGGGATATTTGTATCAATTATTAACACATAAATCTATTTTACCACGTATCACAATGACTAGAGCTTTCTCTTAATGTCTTTCTACAACAAAAAAAAAATGATACATTTCAGAAGTCTTGTATTGGACACATAAAAGTCTTATATTGGACACATAAAATTCCTTATATTACTTAATAAGTTTTATTACAAAAAAGCGTATAAACAGATAGAAACCTTATTAAGAATTATTGGACAATGAAACAATGGGGTTTAAAGAATCATGTATCTGGAATTTAGTAAAGAAGATCATTATCTCAGTAATAGTCATACTATACACCCCTTATTATTCAGTCTTTATTGAAATCGCATTCATTAAAATAACATTTTTTCTTAAAAGAATTGAATGACGTTTGCCTAGAATTATTTTTCACGCTAATATAGTACGTAGCATGGGGATCGAATAAAGCCACCATTTGATGTGTCCAATCAGAACATTCCTTACGAACTAACACAAGTTAATTTTGTTGAAGCAATAACAAAAATCTGATGTGGGTAGCCCAAGACTTTACTTACATAACGTAATAAATTTACTTATTTCACTATGAAAAAATAATGTATAAGATATAATACAAGAGAGTATATTTTAACTGTACATCTGAAATTTACTGTACATCCGCTTTAAATTGTACATCTGTCACTTTTCAGAATGACAGTATGTAAATCTATTTCACAGTACCCAAGTAACTTATATATCGCACAACTCTAACTTGACAATTACTAATATTGATAGCATCTATAATAAGAAATATATATAATCAATATATGAAAATATTTTAATAATTAATTCATCCATTGGCTATTCTTTTGGTTAATTTAGCGCCATTTTTGCAATTTTGATGATATTTTAGTCAATTTGGGACCAGTATAAAAAAGTGGTCAAGTTGGCAATATTTCACCACATAAATGACAAATTTGTCAAATTTATCAGCAAGCGTTACAGACAGAAGGAGAAAAGATATCTTACATATAAATAAATCACTGACGAATCAAAATACAAAACTATTACAAAGTTTCTTTTCTTGTAAATGTAATAAGTTAGATTCAGGAGAATGGTATTAACAAATTTAAAGCATAATATTGCATATGAAAAGTGGACATATTTCACGATAGTTAATACTGATTAAGTTTTGTGAATTTTTTTTTATAAATTTATTTGAAAACCGTGCAATATCTCGAGAGAACGATGCAAGCTAGAGTTAAAAGTTTGTAGCATGCGTTTTCTAATAAAAAATTACATAAAAAATGGTCATTTATGTAACTTTTTTAAAGGTACTGATTTTTTAATATTTTTTTCAAAATTGTAATTGATAATCTAGGCGTTTAAAATCAATAAGGTTCCATTATTTACCAATTTCAATATTTATACCAAATTTCATTCATTTGTTCGTGAGATATTGTATCCACAGACTTATGGACACGCACTCATACACATACACTAACATATATAGACACACATACGCATACACACGAAAATCACCTCAAAAACGCTCGATTCGAATTCAGGGATGCTTGAAACGTGCTTTTCCGTCGAAAACTCGAATTCGAATTTTCAGTCCCGTCCCGATACATTTCCTATATATTATACTATGCATATGGACAAAGTGAAAATAACCTTGTGTATAGAATGTATTATTTACCAACGGTTTATTTGCTGATAAACAAAAAGCTAAATTAAAAAAAAGTATTCAAACGCAATTCCTCTGAAAATTAATAGGTTTATAGTTATTACAGATTGGATAAAACAATCTAAATATAATGAAAATTGCTCTATTATTTCAAGTAAATCACGCTTCGTCTAAGAAAGCAAAATTTCTAATATATCGAGAATGGTTTCTGATAAGTCCGAAAATAGTTTTAATTCATTTCTGGTTAAAAGCATTTACAAAACATCCACTCATTTGTTAACAGTGAGTGCATTTATCTTTTATGATATTTTTCCATTTTATATCCGAAACGTGTAATATCTTGAGAAAGTCATATGTTAGCGTACTAGAAATAATCCAATCTCTTTTAAATACAAAATTACACAAACAAAAACTAGTTCAGTAACATTTTTCAACATAATTATTTTTTATATCGTTTTTCGATTTAAGACAAAATGTTCGAAAACTTGAAGGAAAACCTTCCCTTCTTCCGTTCAAACCATACTTAAAAAATATTTGAATTCTATCCATATATGGTGAACGGGCATAATTTGACCAGTCGAATTTATTCAGTCAGATTTTTGACCTCCATCCACGAGATTTCCCTTTGAATGTACTAGGCATTGTACGGGAAGAGAGAATATTGTAATAGAAAATCTGAAAACAAGCTCTGAGAAATATACTTTGAACAGGCAAATACTAGAAACATAAAAGTCATTGTTTAAATTTATATATTGGATGTATAAAATTCCATCGTATTGATATACCTGCAGGCATTCTACTTTTGAAAACTACAATAATCATGCATGACTTATAATAGAGTCACTCTTCGCTGAAGTTAAATGTATCTCCGTAATTCCAATGTTTCATATTGGAAGACGCCGAACAAATCCGTCTTAATGTTAAACATGTTCTTCTTTAGAACGGAAAACTCTCCAAGAAATGGCCGCGAGACGAATTTCCAAGCCTTAGAAACAGATGGAACATTTTACGTATTGGGATAAAGTTCTTTTTTACTGACATTCCAAAATTTCACTTTCTGCTTTGGCACTTGTTATTTCGGAGTGAAACAGAACGAAATGACATTTTAACTCGTGTTTATCCCAGTTTATGAGATATTGTAACTTTTTGAAGGTTTAAAGGGAATATAGCTTAAAAGAGACAACGATGGGGAAAGTAAGCAAAATCCTTTAACGAAATTTTGAAATGACACTAAATAAATTGTCTTTTTAGAGCGTTTAGGCGGAAAAATACTAATAATGTACAATACCAATCGTGAAAATACACATGGTAGACAAAATCCAGAAATTACCAAGTGAAAATAATTAGAATAAATACTAAAGTACATTATGAGTAAATTTCCATTAAATTTTCTCTTACATTTTTACAATATCGTTTACATAATTTTATGAAAGATGAGTAATGAAAAATAGACATTAAGGCAGAATCATAAAATAATCAAATAAAATTGATGAAAGAATTAATAATTCTGAAAATATACAAAGCTATGAAAATATATGACAATACATTGTCGTTCATATCACATTTTAAAGTAATGCACAGAGAAATTAAAATATAGTAGAATTTTTTTTTGTTAGGTTGCATTAATATACCTTCAAAAATATATTGGAAATATTGTCTGATGTTTCTAATTCATCAGACGATCACTATAGATCCCTTTTTATATCAATTAAAGAACAAGGTGTTTTCCAGAGGGAAATGTATTTTTATTTTAGAGCAATATTTTTATAAATATTCATATACGAGCATCGGTAAAATGTTTCAACACCGCATTATCTATTTAGGATAATTTACCCTGGGTGAAAATGGAAAACCTGCTTGTTCTTGATTTGTCCACAGAAGTTCCAGTTTCTCAAAAACGTTTTACCCACCTCGTATTTGTGAATAGTTAGGGATTTAAAGCATGGATATTTCTTTTCAATGACACTCTGATAAGAACGCCTACAGAAATTTTGCTTTAAAATTAAAATGCTTTAAAATTAATTAACTTTCACTCCCGGAAAACTCCTTGTTCCTTAATTAATGAAAAATAAGTATTTAATAATCGTCTGACGTATTTAAAACAGCAGACGATATTTCTGATATATGTTTAGGGTATATTAGTGCCACCTAACAAAAAAAATCTAATATTTCAGTTTCTCGATACGATATTTTTCAATTTACTGCGCGATTTATTGATCAATCCGTAGGATCGGCAGTAAAATAGAAAATAAAATAAAAGTAAATAAATATATCTACAGCTTAATACAAACAAAGAATATGTTATTACTTCAGAGTGGTCAAATACTTGCCTCCACTGTTATCCTTTTTGCGATAAGATGTTGATAAAACACTTTAAATTTATCACCGTAAGTGGCGTTTCGGAATATGCTCAGTTTGTTTAATGGCTTTTACATTCAGAGAGACGTAGTTCCTAAACTGTTTTCATATATGTGTGCAATAAAATAATGATCGCAGCACTCACATTTTACGAACGGATAAGAAAACAATTTAACAATAGTGAAAAATGCTGAAACATCTCTCTGCTTTAACAATTAATATGCATGGTGTTCCAGAAATCGTGTTAAGGGACTTATCTCATCCGTGGTTGCTCGCAGGTCCATACTTCCAATTACAATAATCCTTTGAAAGTACAGTAGCATTATGTCGTGGGATTTTGTTCTTGCTACTACGAACCGTCCTACCTAGCTAAAAGGTGTAAGGCATACGTTTGGATTGTACCCTCCTAACCTACAGTACCTTCCATTCCCCTATCCCGTCCAAGATGGACTTTCGAGCATATAGAATTGACGTCCTCATACTTCGCGTAGACACGGAAACAGTTCTGTTGTGGCGTTGGGGAAGTGACATGTGTTGCAAGAGAATGATATAAACAAGAAATACAGGATGTAAATTTTTATACACTCCTCTTAGTGAAAAAGCCCAGTTACAAAAAGCTACGCATCGAGCTCGTTAGTACAATGATACTGAGCCCATTCTTTTTTTAAATTAAAAGCTAGCTGAGGTATTAGAGTAAAGTTTGTCTGAGCGCCGAGCTGTTTTCGCATTTAGGGATCAACTGCAAATTTCAATATTTGCAGCGACACATCTTGATATTCTACGATACGAATTTTCTTGAAAGACCAATATTTTTGCTATGAATTAGTTCTTTTACAATTATCCGATTAACAGACAGTCGACATAGTTAAGGAGGGTCATCTAAAGTTTAAAAATATCGAAAAATGTTGTAGTTCTTATTATTAAAAATGGAGAAAATTCTGAATCATTTCACGAAAAAGTTAACAGAAAATTCAGATTAGTACGAATTTTATTAGAGCCATAATAGTGAAGCAGCGCATGCAATAGTTATCGAAAATTTTTAATTTTAATCTGATTTGTCTTCATTTTTTCATCTTGCGCACATTCTATTGCGAAAAGCAATGACGATAAAATCCATAAATAAAGTTAATATAAAGTGCATGTGTATACTAATACCTACCTAAACGTATGTATTTATGAATAGAAATTTTTCTAAAAAAAAATTCTTGCAAAAATTTGGTAGTTATTTCAGTTTTTAAAATATAAATTTCAAATTAAAAAAGAACATCTATAAAAAGTCAAAATCCTGACATATCAAATTATCGAACACTTTCACTATAGCTAAAATCTTGGTTTGGGTGTCATTCAATTCACCTGAACTTCGAGACTAAGGAAAAACTCGAAAATTTCAAAAATTCGAATTAGGAGTGATGGTAGAAAGAGATAATCCCAGCACTCAAAACCACTTTTCAAAATGACCGAGCACTTTCACTCGGCCTAGAATCTCAATTTTGATCTCATTCGATCCATTTATTTTCTAGGTAAACGGAAAAATGTTATTTAGAAAATTTCTAAATAGTAGTGATGATACAAAAGAATAACCAAAAAATGCAAAACCAATTTTCTTAATTATCGAGCGCTTCCACTGTAGCTAGAATCTTGTTTTGGGTCTCATTCGATCCGTCTAAGCTTCCAGATTAACGGAACAATCAGATATATCGAACAATTCAAACTAGGGGAGACGCTGCGAAAGGACTATTAACAAAATTATTCAGTACTGTAATAAAAGTATTAACTATTGCGAAATATGTTCACTTTTCAAAGACTAGACCAGCCTATAAGTCTATTTGCCAAAGAAGTAACAGCTAGTTGCGGACACCGAAGCTAGTTTATATTCTAAACGAGACGAAGTTTTAATTTCTGAAAAACTGAGATCTTGTGCAAGAAGCGGATTGGGAGGAAAGACAGATGAGATCTCTCTAAAAAGTTCTCTGGATGCAGATTAATCATCATGAATGTCCGTTCGACAACTGAGATAACCATGTGTGAAAAGGCTGAAGAAAAGGTATTGGGTGGTTTTGCTTCTTTCATACACGTTTACATGGAAAGTTGATAATAATTTTATTATATAAAATAAAATAAACACAACATAAAATGTTGCCCAAATAAAATCATAAAACCGGACGATCATTTCGGATATCCTACTTCAAATTCGAAGAAGTATTTTGAAATTCCTACGTCTAAGCTAACAAGGGTGAAGAGTCAAATGAAGCTACCTCATGCTTGCAAAAGTTCAAATCACAGCATCTAATCGAACGACGCCTCTTAATGTGTCGAAAGTGAAGTAAAACTTTAAGTAGCAATGCGGTGTAAAATATGAACGCGTATATGAAGTGTTCGAGTTGTGAAAGATTTCAAATTAAAAGTTAATTCCGCAAGTGATTATAAAATTAGAAGAATAGAAAATTAATTTTGATATGTGAGAATCCTGATACAAAAGAGTTAGTTAATAGGTTTTTGGAATTTCCTAAAACAAAAGGGTTAGTCATAAGTTTTTTAGAATTTGAATATTAAATTCAACAAATTAGAATACAGGAAAACAATTAAATCAAAGTAATACCTTTAAATCGCAAAAACGTACTTAATATACAAGAGCACGTTTAATTCACAATGCATACAAATGCATACGATTTGATTAGCTGTTTTAAGTTGTTGTTTACTTCTTATTTGTATGAAGCATAGTGAGCACGCGCGGTTTAAAAATGGGTGCTTCACGCTATTACAGCTTATTTTAATTATTGAAATTGTGATTTTGCACATATGTGTTGTTGTTGTTGAGACCCAGACCGTCCGACCTACCAGAAAGGTGTAAGGTAACTGTATGGACGGCCGGGAAGTGCCACCCAATTTAGACCGGAACCCAGTGGGGGAGGCATCCACAGGGACCGTACCCTCCTTCCCCTACCACCAACCTCTCGGAAGGACGTACGGACCCACATGTTTAACGTGATCGTACTCCGCATGAACACGGCGGCATTTGTGGTAGCGTGCAAATCTAGCGCGCAAACCACGGGGATACCGCACCCGAGATGGCCAACAGCACGCGGTGTTCCGAGGTGGTCACCCACCAAGTACTAACCGCGCCCGATGCTGCTTGACTTCGGTGATCTAACGAGAACCGGTGTTTTCAGCACGGTACGGCCGTTGGCCCTTGCACGTAATTTTACATATGTGTGCATATTTTCAAATGAGCAATTTTACGTGTGCAAATGTTGATTTCGCTTCATTAAAAATGGAAAATGGACTTCACTTCGTTCATCCATAACAAAACGCTGCAAGATATTCATAATATTCCTGCATACGTGAAAGGAACATTCGTACCAAATTTCATATGTATCCCAGGAAATGATGTTTTTCTGCTAGGTCTTTTCGAACTGTTTCTTACCTCCTTACCCCCCCCCCCCCCCCAAAAAAAAAATGTCTGTGTGTCTGTGCATTTGTTAACCTCTCTCGCCTGTAGCGGAAAATCGAAAGCTTCTAACAACGGCGAATTTCGTGACAGAGGTACTTCAGGTCCTAGGGCGATACGCCCTAGTGAGATCTTTTAAAAATTCGAATTAGTTTAAAAATGAAGAAGATTTGAAGTCTATGTGAATTGTGAGCACGATAAATATCTAGGTCCGAAAGTCCTTCCGAGAGGTGATGGGTCGGGAAAAGAAGGATACGACCCTAGTGGTTTCTACCCTCCATTTGGTTGCCATCTAAATCGGGTCCAAACAGCTACCTTACACCTTCGGGTAAATTGAACAATCTGGGTGGAACGACTATATAAAGCCGAAATCTGTTTATATTTTTCTTCAGAATCAGTTTCATTTCGGACAGATTCATTTTCGATTGTAAAATATACGAAAGCAGGAGTTTTATTAAATGGCGGACATTTTGTTTAAACGAAAAACAGTTGTTTCCTAACAAAGTGGATTTAATTTGTAGGTGTTTTAACTTTGCGAATTTAATTTTTTTTTAATTTGGCATTTTATTATCGGTATGAGTTGTGTTAAATATGGCAAAATTCTAATAAAAATTCGTGAAATAACATTTAATTATTTTTTATTTTACCGATTTTTCTTCTACGGTTTGATATATCCCAGACCATGTTTATCTTATTAACATGCAATATTTACTGGCATACAAGTGCTTATTAACAATAGCTGTGTTGGAGTTGAAGCGCCTTGCACCCGAGCATCGGACCGAAAGTGGTATTTCTTTTTTTTTAACACTTTACAACAAAGTTGAAATGTGTTAATGACTTTGTTCATTCATTCTGTCTGTCTGTCTGTCTGACCGTTAGCACGATAACTTCCGTAAAAATGACTTAATCAACATGAAATTTTAGTATGTTGTTCAGACTGTTTGTAGGACCTGTGGGAATATAAATGAATAATATCACCCAATTAGTTTTGGGTTGAACCCGGGTTGAAAAAGTGAAATGCATTGAGCCCTATGGGACCTCATTTTTCAAAAATTTTTAAGCGGATTTAAAATTCACAAATTGCTTCGAAAATTTTAGGTAATATTTAAATTGTTCCTTAAAATATATAAAAAAAAATTCAGCGAAATATATTCAGTAGTGTTTTAAATAAAAATTAAAATAATAATTACACCTTTTATATGAAGCGATCACGTGACCATGATATGAAAAGATCACATGACCCATTTCAAAATGATATAGGACATCCATCTTGTTTGTCTCAAAATCGCGATATTTTAAGTTCTTTTTAATTCATATTGAGTGTTGTATCTGTTCTAAAACCACTTTATTTTTGATTAAATTCTGTGCATCTACATACTGAAACAACGCAATTACAATATATATTTGAGTTTAAATGATCATCCAAATTTGCTTATTTCTAGAACGAAGCCTATTTTTCACTTATGTAAAATGTAAACAGCAAAATATGTAGAATGAGTTGTATTAGAATTGCTGCATTTCTTTAACACAAAATTATGTAGGCCATGGAGTCTGCATAGCTGATATGAATGAAATATTTATTGATTTTTAAAAGAGAAGGACGATTATTTTCGAGTTTTAAGCATACAGTTTAATTACTTATAGCTCCATGGTCTTAATTTTTAAATAAAATAATTTATTATAGTATTGTGATGAATGAAATGAATGGGAAATTATTTATGAATGAAATGCTGTTTTTATAGAGAGATCCAGGCGTGTTATTTTTTCTAGGAAGTCATTTGAATGAATTTCGGTTGTTTTCGATGAAGTTTTCAAATATAATAAGTTATCCTAGTATTATGATAATTTTAAAAATATTACCGAGGAATGTATCGCATTTTAGAGATGTTTAAACCAGGCAATTTATATTTCAATGCCGTCATTTGAATATAGTTCATTTTTTTCGATGAAGGTTTAAGTTTTCAAATATAATAAATTGATGTAGTATTGTGATAAGTTTTAAAATATTACCGAGGAATGTATTGCATTTTAGACTTGTTTAAATAAAATTGCATTGAAGTTGGAAAGTGTTTCATAGTCAATGCTTTAAGCATGATTGATCTTTCTTGTTTAAGTATTTTCAGTGCTTATTTAGGACGTATCAAAGGAGTTTCTTTATGACGTAATACACCCGGGTTATACAATTAGCATGGTTGCTTATAAAAAAAAATATGATGTTGGCATTGATTTCCTTACGACTGGCGACTTTCCTTATATAATGCAATGAATTTACTGCTTTAACAGTAAAAACAATAGGTTATTCTTATAGTAGATATATTCTTTCCATGATATTGGATTTTCGTCAATTAGTCGTCATTTTCCTTGATTTAGCCTCATTTTTATCCATTTGGCGAGCTTTTCGTTAATTTAGAAACATTTAAATAAGTCGCCAAGTTGGCGACATTCCACCAAATTTGTCGCCAAAATCTCGCCAAGCGTTGTGGAGGGAGAAATAAGTTATTCTTAGAGGATATAAATGACTATTGACGTTCAAATACAAAAGTATTACTCAAAGTATATTTTTTCATGAATGGAACGAGCTAGTAGATCCACGAGAATGAAGTCACCAAATTTATCGCATGATATTACATATGAAAAGTGAACATGTTTCTCAATAGATAATACTTTTTTTTTATTTTACATGATTTTTTGATATTTTTTTGGAAAATGTGCAATATCTCGAGAATGGTTCATGCTAGCATTCAAAAATTTATGTTAATCGTTTTCTAATGAAAAATTACATAAGAAATGCCTATTTGCGTAACTTTATTAAAGGTTTTGACTGCTTAATAATTTTTTTCAAAATTTCACTCGAAAATTTAGGGGGGTTCTGAACATTCGATTGCGCATAAAAACAACAGGCTTCCAGTATTCACGGATTGTGATTTCTGTACCAAATTTCGTTCGAATCGGTCCATTCATTCGTCAGTTATCGTCTCCATAGGATCATTAATACAGACACACACCCAAACACACACACACACATGCTTTCACACATACACACACACATACTTTCACGCACACACACACATACTTTCACACACACACACACACATACTTACACACACACACATACTTACACATACACACATACTTACATACACACACACACACACAGACCTCACCTCAATGTTCTATTCGTGATCAGGGATGCTTGAAACGTGCTATCCCGTCGGAAACTCGAATTTAAATTTTCGACCCCGTCACAGTATTTTCCTTATAATTATTGTATATAAGGGAAGCAAAATACGGAAAGCAGGAATGAATTTGATTCAAAACAAACAATTTAGAAATTGAGATGTTATCTGTATCTGCAATGATTAGAGAGTAATTATTCAGGATCCACGAAACGAGGGATAATTCATTATAGTATTTTATAATTTAAGCTATTATATTTCATCAAATTAAACTCATCCAAAAGATTTGTGAACATTTACAATTCGCATTATTCAAACAGCTGAAATATTTGATCGTTAAACGCGCACAAACTACATAAAGGGACGATCTTCATCGATTGTCGTTTAAAAAATAGAACATGGCTTAAAGGGGAGTCTCAGAAAGTGTGTGACAATAAATGGATGGAAATTGTGTGTCAGGTTGAAACGGAATGACAGAGTACAAGATGGAACTCTTAAAATAGAAGCACCCTATTTGGGCAGCTCGTTACCGTAGGAGAAACGTCGCCACATAGCAAGGTGAGAGCGCTGAGTGAAAATAATTTATAGGCCTTGTCACATCAGGGGAAAATGGTATTGTATCTAATAAAATAATTTGTTAGATTGGGTTAAGCTGGCCATTTAATTATGAATATGAACAAGTGATACGGACAGAATTCTGGACTCAAATTTACCCCCTTTTTACTTTCCTTATATACATAATGTATAAGGAAAGTATTGTGACGGGGTCGAAAATTCGAATTCGAGTTTTCGACGGGAGAGCACGTTTCAAGCATCCCTGATCACGAATCAAACATTTTTGGAGTGATGTCTGTGCATGTGTGTGTGTGTGTGTGTGTGTGTGTGTGTGTGTGAAAGTATGTGTGTGTGTCAGTGAGTCTGTGGAGACGATGTTTCACGAACGAATGGAGCGATTCGAATGAAATTTCGTACAAAAATCACAGTCCGTGATTACTGGAAGCCTATTGTTTTCAGACACAATCGAATGTTCAGAATCCCCCTAAATTTTCGAGTGAAATTTTCAAAAAATCATCAAAAAATCAAAACCTTTAATAAAGTTACGTAAATAGACATTTTTGATGTAATTTTTCCTTAGAAAACGATTGACAGAAACTTTAGAACGCTAGAATGAACCGTTCTCGAGATATTGCACATTTTTCAAATAAATTTATCAAAAAATCCCATAAATTAAAAAAAAATATATTAACTCTACTAACATGTTCACTTTTCATATGTAATATCATGCGATAAATTGGGTGATATCATTCTCGTGGATCTAGCTCGTTCCATTCATAAGAAAAGATACTTTTGAGTAATAATTTTGTGTTTGAACGCCAATAGTCATTTATCTGCTATAATAATAATGTATTTCTCCGTCCGAGGCGGAGTTCCCATTTGGCGAAATTTTGGCGACGAATTTGGCGCAATGTCGCCAACTTGGCGATTTTTTTTTAAATTATGCCAAATTAACGAAAATCTCGCCAAATGGATAGAAATGACGCTAAATCAATGAAAATGGCAACTCATTGACGAAAATCCAATAACTTGGAAAAATATAAGTATCTACTATAAGAATAACCTGTTTTTAACACTTTACAACAAAGTTGAAAAGTGTTTATGACTTTGTTCATTCTGTCTGTCTGTCTGTCTGTCTGTCTGTCTGTCTGTCTGTCTGTCCGTTAGCACGATAACTGCCGTAAAAATGACTTAATCAAAATGAAATTTTAGTATGTTGTTCAGACGGTCTGTAGGACCTATGGGAATATAAATGAATAATATCACACAATTAGTTTTGGATTGAACCCGGGTTGAAAAAATGAAATACATTGAGCACTATGGGACCTAATTTTTCTAACATTTTTTAAGCGGATTTAAAATTCACAAATTGCTTCGAAAATTTTAGGTAATAGTCAAATTGTTCCATAAAATATATAAAAAAAATTCAGCTAAATATATTCAGTAGTTTTTTAAATAAAAATTAAAATAATAATTACACATCTTATATGAAACGATCACGTGACCATGATATGAAACGATCACATGACCCACTTCAAAATGAGATATGGCATCCATCTTGTTTCAAATTCGTGATTTTTTAAAGTTCTTTTTAATTCATATTGAGTGTTGTATCCATCCTAAAACTACTTTATTTCTGCTTAAATTCTGTGCATCTACATACTAAAACAACACAATGACAATATATTTGAGTTTAAATTCTCATTCAAATCTGATTATTTCTACAATTAAGCCTATTTTTCACCTATGTAAAATGTAAACAGCAAAATATGTAGAATGAGTTGTATTAGAATTACTGTATTTCTTTAACACAAAATAATTCAGTCCATGGAGTCTGCATGGCTGATATGAATGAAATATTAATTGATTTTATAAACAGAGGGACGATATTTTTCGATGAAGTTTTAAGCATAAAGTTTATGAATTGTAGCTCCATGGTCTTAATTTTTAAATAAAATAAATTATTATAGTATTGTGATGAATGAAATGGAGAAAGTTATGAATGAAATCCTGCTGTTATAGAGAGATCCAGGCGTGCTATTTTTTCTATGACGTCATTTGAATTAATTTCAGTTGTTTTCGATGAAGTTTTCAAATATAATAAATTATCGTAGTATTATGATAGATTTAAAAATATTACCGTGGAATGTACTGCATTTTAGAGATATTTAAACCACGAAATTTATATTTCAATGCCGTCTTTTGAATGAAGTTCATTTTATTCAATGAAGGTTTAAGTTTTCAAATATAATAAATCAATGTAGTATCGTGATAAGTTTTAAAATATTACCGAGGTATGTATTGCATTTTCGACTTTTTTAAATAAAATTGCATTGAAGTTGGAAAGTGTTTCATAATCAATGCTTTAAGCATGATTGATCTTTCTTGTTTTTTTGTTGTAAAAGTAGTAAATTCATTGCATTATATAAGGAAAGTCATGTGCTGCACACATCATATTTTTATTAGTTATATTCAAATGGGGAATATCCGTTTTAATTGCAGTATATTATATTAACTAAATATTTATTTAACATTATATAAAATTTACGATGCTTTATACAGCAGAAATGGTAAATCTAGTAACATAATTGGGTATCATAATCCAGGAGACCAATTTAATTCCTGAATTTCCGGTCCTCCCCGAATGTATTAATACTTTCGCATACGTAGCATTAAGGAAGTATTTTTTTCACGAAACTTTTCGATTGCTAGATTTTGACGCCAATATACATTTTAGGAACCTCCTGAACACGTTATGACTGTTTTTGAAATTATGTCTGTCTGTCTGTGCTCGATTTTATACGATATCTGCTACAAATATTAATGGATTTTCACGAAAATTGATATCCGGCTATGTTAACGAAGAATCTAAAACTAGTTTGAATTTTTTGAAATTTGAGCAAAAATTTATTCGAAATTTTATATTTTCCTAACATTTCAGCATAGAACAAAATTTGATATAATCATGCATTAAAGGGGTTAACTATGGCTTAATGGAAACAAAATTTTATCAGGAGTTAGTTTTTATTTAGAGGAGTTTTTTAGAAGGAGGGATTTTTTAAAATACTAATAATGCAAATTTCTTTACATATTTTTATGCGTATAATTTTAATAAAAAATATAATAATATAAGAAGAAATTAAAAAAATAAATAAATGCGAGAATTAACTGATGTGGAAAATTAAAAACTTCCTCCAACAGTGCGTTTGAAAATTAAAGTTTTTCTTTTAGAAACTTGTTTTTAAATAAATAATCTTGCTTTGGAAACTTTTAAGAAGAATGAGAAGTTATTTCGAATCAACAATCACAAGAACTTTAAAATCAATATCCTATAATCAGGACTTAAACAAAGAAAATCCGTAAAGAAAAAGTAAACAGCACCGCAGTAAATCTTATCATATATCAAGGCTAAACAATATGTAAAGATTCAAAACATCTTCTCGGTGAATAAAACTACGAAATTTAATGCTCCATGATAAAATAAATAGTAAAATAGTAAAGATTCGGAAACTATATGAGCAATATCATCAACGAACTTAAAAACAGGCTGACAAATATAGTTAAAATGTCTATGAATAAGACCAAGAAAGTATGTTGTATATAGAATAATAAATAAAAAATGTATCTGAATGAGTTAATTTTATCAAAACACTTCTTTAAAACATTCGTTCAAATTGCTGTAGAAAGTGTCAGATAATAAAAGATTTTGAAAAGTAAGAAATATTCAGGAAAATAAATGAAATCAACATTTAGAAAACTTATATGAGCTACTAAATTTAGTTAATAATTAAGTTAAGAATTAATTAAGAAGTTAACTAATTTTAGAGCTGTTAGATCACCGAAGTTAAGCAGCATCGGGCGCGGTTAGTACTTGGGTGGGTGACCACCTGGGAACACCGCGTACTGTTGGCTCATTTCAGTCGACGTGGTGGCCGAACGGTCAAGGCGAGCGTTTCCAGCGATTGATCGGCCGCCACGTTGTGGGTTCGAGTCCCACGTAAGACATGGATGTTTGTGTTGTTGGGCGCATTGTGTCCCCATCCCCACTGGTACGCTGCGGCAACGTCATTTGACGGCTAAGAGGTTCACTGTTCTGACCGATGTATAGGCGAAGATGAAAGAGTCAATGACTGGCCATTGGAAAAAAAAATTCAACTAAATTAAAAGCATTTAAGCACACTATTTTAAAAATACCAATAAACAGAAGACTGCGAAATTAAGAATATAAGGAAATGAGAAAGGGGCATAATATTGTCAGGATTGTCATTGCAAACAACTACCTTTGTTAAGGTACTTAATGGCATTTCTTCACTCTACAGTAGTAAAATAGGAGCTGGTGCAGCTAGTGCACCAGTAGCTGGTGCAGCTACTGGTGAAGCTAGTGGAATATACACTCGAGATGTGATTTCCGATAATAGTTAAATGTGCTGAAGTAAAAAAAATCTGATATGGGCAGCACATGGCTTTCCCTGCAGACATATCCACGTTTTATTTATTTTAATTAAATTTAATTCACTTTTAATTCAATTTTCGTTCTCATTTGCTAATTGGACTTATTTTCATAGGTGGCGTAGAGAAAATACTAAAATATCACGAGAACGGCTAGTCCTAGTGTAATGGGGTTGGTCTTATTCTTTTCTTCGTTAAACATTACGTATTAAACAAGCATTTAATGGGTATATTTCAGCATAGGTAGTTTTTTATTTTAGATTTTGTCGATTTTTGCGGGCCATTTTGCAAGAAAAGGCAGGTTATTTTTTCTCCAATCGTACCATAATCTAATCAGCACCAGAGTAACCCATAAGCGACTTATCTACCAAATTTTGTGAAATTCGGTCCATTAGTTTTTCAGCTAGAGTGGATACAAGCTTTTGCGGGTCATTTCGCAAAAAAAAAACGGATTCTTTTATCCCGAATCGTACCCAAAACTAATCAACAGCAGATTCGCCCACAAGTGATTTACCAAATTTTATGAAATTCGGTCAATTAGTTTTTAGGTAGAGTGGATACAAAATCTGCGCAGACAGACACACACACAGACGTCACGCTAAAAATGGTTTTTTTCGTATCTAGAGGTCTCGAAACGTGTAGATCCATCGAAAACTCGAGTTGTGATTTTCGGTATGATTCCAATACTTTCCCTATACATTACCATGTATTGCAGGGAAAGTAATAATCTAATTCTTGCAATTGGCGCACGAAATAAAGTACCGTCTGGTTGTGGTCGTAGGGGATAGAAATCGCCCGCTGACTTGAAAAGGAGAATATACTGGGTTACCAGGAATGTCCTTAAGCTTCCCGATAACTTTGTAAGGAAAGGTCCATGAGTTAGGTCTATCTGTTATAAAGTGACCATACCCGATAAAAGTGATTTCAGCGACCCTAGTGGAACAAAAGTTAGGATAACGAACTCGGCAACAAAGCGAGGTAGATAAAAAATGTAAGTTGCAAAATTGTAGAGGATTATCTAACTAGCAGGCATCGACATCCCGAGGAGCATACGGAACACGTATATGGAAGGTAATCAATACCTGTCGTATATAATAAAGTCGCATTATTAGGGACTGTAATACGGTGAACCCTGTATAATGACTCTTTAATATTCTTACTTGAACTGAAATGTGTATTGTTGCTGACGGGGGGAATTTTGAACGAGCTGCGCATTAGATTCCTGAGTATGTATAAGTAGCGCCTATTTCAGCATTTCTGAATATGACAGCTATTCGATAAACTAATATAATAAATGCCTGCTGAAACAGTTTTATGATGGATTGCTACACATTAGACAATGATCTACAACTTTGAATTTGACGTTTTTCCTTCCATCTCGCTCTATTGCCGAGTATGTTATCCTACCTTATTTTGCTTTTAACTTTATCCGAACTTTTTAACTTAACGCTTCTCCGATATGAGCGCTAAAATCACTTTTATTCGATCGATTATGGTCATTTTCCTATGCATAACACTCACTCATGGATCTTCCTTTATAAAATTATTTGAGTCCTTAATTACTTTCATAGGAAACCTGTGTATTATTTTCGTATCGCTTGTTAAAATAAAAATTATAAATTGATTTCAAATTCAATGTTTGGATATAAAAACGTCCAGATAATAAAAAGCAATATTTGGAAAATTTAATTATCTATTTCAGGTCAGAAAATGGATGATTTCAATACGTTATAGTTTCAATACAATAAGGAGTGATGTAGATACAGAATTTATTACGAAACGTGGGGTATCGATACACTTCATAAGCGTACTCGTCACTAATAATAAGGTAATTCATGAAAATTCTTTGCATAGCTGGAGTGGTGAAACTAGTATAATAAATGCATATTATTATCCATAAAGCCAGAATTTAATTTCTTACATAGCAGGAGTTGTAAAGCTAGTAAAATTACTGGATGTTATTATCCAGGAATTCAGGATTTAATTCCTTATTTAACAGGTGTTATAAAGTTAGTAAATTAATTGCATGTTATAATTCAGGAAGCAATGATATAATTCCTGTATATCAGGAGTTGCATTGCTGGATGTTATAAACCAGGAGGTCAGACTTTAATTTTTTATACAGCAGAAATGGCAAAGCTGGTATAATAGCTGTATGTTATTATCTAGGAGGCCAGGCTTTTATTCTTTATTTATTTATTTATCTACGTGTGAACGAGTACACAACAGATCAAGGATCCAGATGGGTTACTCTCAGTAACAAAAATATAATACATTCATTTCGGAAATAACAAACGGCCAAAACTTTTAAATTATTTAACTTTGCACAAACATACATCTTTAAATTGTGAAATTCACATGTTATAAACATCTAAATACCTGGCATGCACATTAAAAAGCTTACAGAACTTAACAATAGAATTTGAATTACAGTAATTATGTTTAGTTAGAGGGACATAAGACAATTCATTATCTCTCCGTTGAACATTTCTGACTTTAAAATAGTTAACTTATCCCAAATCATTACAATCAACATTATTTTTTAAAGTTTAAAATAAAAAGTCACACAAAAGTTTTTTCTTCTTATTTCAAGAGAGCAAATATTAAACAACTCTCTCAAAATAATATAAGATCGAGATATACTGAGGAAGACAACAAACATTTTTTAAATAGATGTAACAAAGAAACCTGTTTTGAAACTTTTCAACCCCATAATTAGCATTATAATAGGTAGACTCCCAAATAATCGAACTATACTCAAGAAAGCATAGATCTAACTAATGAATTGAAATGTATAATAATACATTTAACATCTGAAAAATACCCAGTTTTGCGACAAATGTTACCAATATTTTTATAGACCCTCTTGGTAATAGTAAAAATATGATCCCAAAAATTAAAAATAGAAACAAAATATTAAAAACCATATCCTCATTGATACAACAATGGAGAATATAAGTATCCATGCGATGAGTAAATGTAATCATGCAACATTTAGAAATATTGAAGTATAAATGATTTTTAAGGGACCAATCATATAGGTTATGCATACCTTATCATAAACACCAATCATTAATAGAATTGATTTGTCAATACAGTTTGAAACCATCAATAAACAACACAGACTTTGAAAAATCTAAAATTATAAGTAAATCATTGACAAATAGAGAACAAATCAAAAATATCCCAATATAATACATATTGGGATGTCTTATATAGTAGAAATGATAAATCTAATAACATAAATAGCATTATAATACAGGAGACCAGACCATTATTACTCATATAACCGAAGTGCTAAAACTAGTAAAATAACTGCATATAATCCAGAAGGTCAGGTTTCAATGCATTATACAGCAGGAATGGTAAAGCTAGTAACATAGTTGGGTGTCATAATCCAGGAGTCCGAAGTAATTCACAAATTTCTGGTCTCTGCCGAATGTGTTCTTGAAGTACAAAAAGGTCTAATATTTATGCACTAAAATAACTTGATTAAACAATGAAATGTTATAGTAATATGATAATTTTACAAAATCATAAAGTTTCAAGTGAAATTCATGCAGAAGTCTACCATGCTTTCAAAAATTGGCAAAATTAAGATCTACCTGCAATTTGTTCGTCTGAAAGGCCGTATTCCGCCTGTAAAAAGAAAATAGTAGTTGTGAATTATAATTCAAATAAGTTGTTATAAATTTAATACTTGCAATTAAAATTTAAAGAAAACTTATTTGATTACTTCAGATTTATGTGTATAATAAAAGCTGAAAATGTACATACACACATTATATAAAACAAGATTTTATATCATTTAGTGACGGCATTAAACCCAAAACAACAGTTTGCCTTCTCATCAATACGTAGTACAGTAAAATTCTCCAATAAGGGCGCTGAAATTACTTTTATTTGATAGGGTATGGTCACTTTACTGCACTGTAAAACATTTGCAAGTATATTACCGAAAGTTTCAGGGAAATCAATTATATATATATATATATATATATATTATATATGTGTATATATATATATATATATATATATATATATATATATATATATATATATATATATATATATATATGTATATACATATATATATTATATATGTGTATATATATATATATATATATATATATATATATATATATATATATATATATGTATATACATATATATATTATATATGTGTATATATATATATATATATATATATATATATATATATATATATATATGTATATACATATATATATTATATATGTGTATATATATATATATATATATATATATATATATATATATATATATATATATATATATATATATATATATATATATATATATATATGTATATATATATATATGTATATATATCTATAATATATTATATATATATATATATATATATATATATATATATATATATATATATATATATATACGTAATTTACAAATGTAAAGTAAATCTGAGATAGCTACATGAAATTATAGGCACATTTATAGGCACGTTCATATGTAAGCAGAGTGACTTTGAAAGTTTTTTCATGTGTCTTCCATCTGGAGATTTTGAATTTTTACTAAAGGTTTTTGCTGTTCAGTTGTTAATGGTAATAAGGCCATTCTATGAATAAGTATCGAGTTCCGGGAGTGTTGCCATGGCCTAAAGCATTGCTTAACCGGAGAGTGGGGGTCACAACTCCCCCCGGCCACTTGTGATACTTTTCGTTTTTCACATTCATCCTTTGCTTTTCTGTGAATTAGGTATTCTTTTTAGAAATTATATATATATATATATATAATAAAAGTTTGAAAATCCAATGAATGATAGAATAATATATATATATATATATATATACAAAACTAACGCTTCGGAAAACGATAACTAGCTAAATATTTTAGAAATGAAGTTGGCATTTTTACAAATACCTGTAATTGTATCTGTTCTTATCTGTTTGGTGTAGTTATCAACAAAGTAGCTGAATAAATTGAGCAAAGGTTGCAGAATGTTTTACAGTGTATAGATGGGCTTAATGTGTTACCTCATGGACCTAATATGTTACCTCATGGACCTAAAATGTTACCTCATGGACCTAAAATGTTACCTCATTGAGTTAATGTGTAACCTCATTTTCTTTACAAAGCTATTGTGGTGCTTAATGACTCTGCTAGGAACCCTCATGCTGTCTTGTATGGGAATACAGAAACAGTTTTATGTCTGGTAATAACTTCTCGAATTCTACTTACACAACAGACATAGATGATTTACACGATTTTATAATATACTAGCAGCATACCCGTTCTTCGTACGGAGTATATAATATAAAGAAACTTATAATTCGCAATCATGTGCAAATTCTGTTAAAATATTAAATTTATTGCTCATAAAGAGAAGTTTAAGAATATCTGTTCTCTCTATGCAAAATTATCTTCACGGGAAGATCTGAAGAATAAAACATCCTGACCCCTTTTGTAAGCAAATTTACAAAAAAAAGGAATTGAATCATTATATGCAACCCCGTACTACTTATATTGTCGTAGATTAGAAAATATGCCAGTGTGTTAGTAGAAGCTTACTCGTATTGCAATATGAGTCTCAAATATATTTGCCAAAATAAAGGAGATGACGTAATAAATTGAAAATATCAATAATCCCCGTAATCTTTTACCAGAAGGTCGTAATTGATTCCAATATATGCCAATATATATGCCAATATACCTGTACTACTTATATTCTCGTAGATTAGAAGATATAATGCATTTGTAGAAGATTACTCGTACAACGTACTGTATATGAGTTTCAACAATTTTCGTCATAATAAAACAATGTCATAATAACTTGAAAATATCAGTAATCCCTGAATCAAAAGTCCCCGAAAATATCAATAATAATAATGTTTAAATCTGAAGACCGTAATTGATATTATCCAGTCAAAAATGCAATGTCAATGGCATTTATTTTATATACATATCTTTATTATTCAAATCGGAAAAGATTTAATATAAAATCGTATGCCGCATAACGCATTGGATCTGTTGCTAAGCGACATGATATCATTTGCTTCAAATAAATTGATGGAAATCATATCATCTGAATAATGCGACCTCCATGGAAGGTTAGGCGACATTTTAGTTAATTTAGCGATAACTTAAAAAATCCCCAAATTTATCGCCAAGTGGGACTGTAGAACAGATAGTCCCATTTTGCGACAAATTGACGAAACATCATCACAATGCTATCCCCTAACAAAACACAATTATTTTCATTTATTAACCGCGATTTTATCAATTCTATGATATTTTTATGGACTCACAAATACTTTTATTAATTTGGTGATATTAAAAAAATTCGTTAAATGTGTTACTAAGTAGGATGGATGGACTGTCCGACAAATGCTACCGAAACATCATTTCAGTACTCTATTTTAAAAAAACAAATCATTGATTTGCGTCATTTTCATAAATTTGGAAACATTTCCGCTAATTTGGTAAAGTTTAAGAAAAGTTACCAAGTTATTTAGAGATATTCCGCTAAACTCGTAGCTCTAAATTTGCAGATCTGAAGAATAAAATATTTTGATCCCGTTTGTATATACTAAATGAAAACACTAAAAATGTATTATAAGATACACCCGTTCTACTCTTTTTCTGCTTCAACAATCGGCTAAATGAATTCATTGGGTAAACACAATATATGAGTTTATTAGCTAAACACAATATATGAGCTGGAAACCTCTTTGCTAAAATAAATGAAAATGATGTACGCAGTTCGCAATTTATATAATTAAAAGAACAACCAAAACTTTCATTTTAAAATATATTTTTACATCCATTTATTTATTATTCAAATAGAAAAAATAATAATAAATATTAACAACACATTTAATTCCATTCCGTTGCCGAACAACATGATATAAGATAGAATCTTCCTCATAAAATGCGAAATTAAATAGCCATTTTGATTTCTTTATACTTTTAATCGTTGAGGAAAAGCTTGTGAAATATAACCACGGAGGTAGATTTTTCCATTTAAATTCATGTTTCAAACAATTCGTGTTTTCCGATAGTGACTAATTAATGCAAAAATCCTGCACCAAACTCGGAAATAAAGTTTTATTTCATTTCGCCGTTTTAAACAAACGATTTTCATCCTTTCCGTTTGAATAAACCACGGAGTTGGAGAGTATAACTCATAGGAAAAAGTTCCGTTTTTCATTAATATCTCGACAACCCCTGGTTTTAGAAACTCGAAACTTGGACTAAATTTATGGGGGGCTATTTCAAGGCTATCCACAAAATTTCATTAAATTCGGTTCAGCCGTTTTTCCGTGATGATGAGACAAACGAAAATTTCGTTTTTTACTAATATCTCGAGAACCACTGGCTATGGAAACTCCAAACATGGACTAAATTTTAAGTAGGGCTATTTCTAGGCTACCCACAAAATTTCATCAAATTCGGTTCAGCCGTTCTCCCGGACAAACAGACAGACAGACAGACAGACTGACAGATTTTCAATTTTATTTATATAGATTAATTTTTATTTGCTACTTAAGAATTACGCTCTTTAGAATTCCACAGATAATAAAAATAAGTCACATTACAGCATTTAAGTAACGCCTCCTTCAAATATCATAAAAATATTTGAAAAATATCTAATAATAACCGAGGACAATTAAAAAACATATTTTAGAGTTTCTAGAGAAATTGTTTGAATCAAATTAGAGATTCTTTATAAAAAAACTTCAAGACTTAATTAAGAACAAATAAAAACCCTTACATTACTTATTTAACCATTGAAATACTAAGATGATTTTCGTTCATTTCAATAGTGTCTAATTAAATATGAAAAGCATGGTTGACATAAAAAAAAGGAATGGGTAAATCAAAGAAAAGGACGATGACAATTACTATTGTTGAAATATTTCTGTTCACTTTCATTATTGGTTAATTTTTCTAGCAGTTTTTCGAAAATAGAAAAAAATTTATGGAAGAAATTAATTACTCATTAAATTTCGGAATGAAATGCTTGACATCTAGTGGTTTTACCCAGTTAATCAAATATTTTTGAAGAGTAAGTCTCCATTCGACTTTCTCACACAATTATATTTGATAGTTCTTACTACTTCCCTGCACACATAGTATAATATTTATAGAAAGTACTGTGATTGGGTCTAATCTCCCTCTCTCTCTATGTGTGTGTGTGTGTGTGGGGGGGGGGGGGGGGGGGTACGATAACTCACAAGGGAATGGAGCGTTTCGAGCGTAATTTGGTGGGATCATTACAATGGGCGAATACTGGAAACCTATTAATTTCAAATGCGATTGAACTTTCGATGACCCCCAATTTTCGAATGAATTTTTTAAGATATCATATAAAATGAGGACCTACATTTAAGGATTAGGTACTGAAATTGTAGTTGGATGTACGTGTTTTGAAATTTTCAATATGTTACTTTATATTCTTTATGCTTCTTGAAGCAATTTGTTTTCATCTATTTATATTTGGCTTGACAATTTACATTTCTGAATTGTGTTTATATAATTATTATTTTTGTTAAATTCTTTGTTTTGGAGTTTATATAGCTTCAAGTATAACGTTTAACATTTCAATGAACGATAACTTGGTGTCTCGGGACCTGGAAAATTTCTGTCGGTTGTCCTTTTATTGCTCCGGAACCTCGCGTAAGCCGGAATTGTATAAAAGGAAGGTCAAGCCAGGGTTGTAAAAAAATCAGGACAATTAATAATGTTAAATAAATAACCATTGTGTATGTAATTTTTCATAAGAAATTGAATGACGTAAACCATTACAAAAACAGCATGATGATCTTTATTTAAAAGCAAATTTGTTCATTTAGTCCAGATATTACTTTCCCTACATACATAATATAATGTATAGGAATAGCATTGTGACAGGATAGAAAATTCGAATTCGAATTTTTGATGGACTTCAAGCGCTAAACTCGAATCAAACGTTTTTGAGGTGATATTGTGTCTCTATGTGTGTGTGTGTATGTGTGAGACTCTGGATGCGATATTTCACGAACGAATAGAACAGTTCGAACGTCATTTGGTACAACTATTAGAATCGGTAAATATTGGAAACTTATTGAATTAAAACGTAATCAAATGTTTGGAAGAACCCTCATTTTCAAATGAAAATTAACCCTAATTTTCAAATGAAAAACGCGACACACATAGACGGAGACCAAGATCCGCACAATGATCCAAAAATGTCTTCCCAAAATGATGAAATATGCTAGAGATTTAAAATGTGTATTTTGTTAAAATATGTGATTCAAAGAGCTTGAAATAAAATATTTGTATTGTAGAAAAATAAAGTAATATCTATTGAAATATATTGAACAAGACATGAAGCCAACATTTCACACATCTTATTTGTATCTAGATATTTACTTTCCATATAGGTGAGAGTAAACTGACAGATACATATACATGGAAATATTTATTGAAATTCCAATATTTTTCTGTCCTACACAAGTTTTTCAATCCTGGAAAGTAGAGTTCTACATTGCTAGAACACAAACGGCCATAGTTGATATGAAATTTAGACTAGCGAAAACCTTACATCTGTCTTTGTACCGTAGAAAGATAAAGTAATAACTATTGATATGCATTGAATAAGACGTGAAACCAACATTCACATGCCTTGCTTGTATCTAGATGTTCGCTTTCCATACAGGTGAAAGTAAATCGACAGATATACTATACGAATGGAAATATTTATTGAAATTCCAGTCTTTTTCTGTCCAACACATAGGTTCTCAATCCTTGAAAGTTGAATTCTACATTGCCAAAGCACACATTGCCGCAGTTCATATGAAATTTAGACTATAACGAAAATATTATATCTGTCTGACTTACTCACGTATATCTCAGACTAAATTTTCTCTACTGTTTCTTTTCTCAAATTCAAATAGTATGTAACATTGGTAAAACTTCTCTAGTTATAAAAAATTCAATTTTTCAAATAAGATAGTACAGAAAGATCAAATATCCTAAGAAGGTATTATTTTGAAAGTTCGAATCATATGTGTCGACACTCGCGATATTCAGTACAGGGGTAGCTGATGCTACTATGCACATTTTTTTTTTCATTTCGAATTAGTTTTTATATTATTTTATGAAATATAATTTTCAGCGATTTTAACTCAATTGGTATTTTTAGCGATCGTACATATTATCACAGAGTATCAATCTTGACACCATTGGAAAAGTCGAAGCACCTCTTTTCAACGATTTTTAAACAGAATTTAAAGAACAATTCATTGATATTTAAATATAATTATTTGAAAATACATCGAAATACGCGTCTTTTAGGATATTTCATTATTAATTTCGTGCATCGGAGAATTGAAGTTTCATAGGATTCTAATTCTTGGCGTGTGTAGGAAGTAATATTTTCACATTTTAATAGTTTTTAATGTTTCCATTTCTGAATTTATAAGTAGGCATATAAAAGTTGCGACTTTCAATTCGAACGCTAAGACGAAAATAAATTCCCGTCTTCATAACGTTACAATTAGAGGAGGGTCGTTTGCTATGAAGAGCAGTGACATATTTATATGCACTCTTTTAAATAAATAAAAAACGAAGCACTCTTAAAAAATAATCCGATCACCTCGAAATTTCGCATGCAAATTCCTTTATACCAAGTATGCAAATTAAATTTGCAAGGCCAGTGAGTGTTAACTTTGGTCATAGCGCGCGTTTCTACTGCACAACTAGCATCCAATAAAACAGGTTAAAAATTTGGACGGTTTATCTTTGCTCGTTATCGGCGTTGCAGTTCCGTGGAGACTCAAGCAATAACGCCGTTACGATGTTGTCAAAAACCTTACAAGCAATTAGACGAGTTCGAACGTGGTCGTATAGTCAGGATGCGTGAAGCTGGCTGGTCATACCGAGCAATAGACCACCACCTGCACCGAACGAACTGTTCAAAAGTGCTGGCAGCAGTGGTTGCTGCAAGGAACTCATCGGCGGAATGAAAGCTCTGGAAGGCCAAGGTGCACGAATGCGAGGCAAGATCGGATGATTGTGCAACAGGCCCGAACTGGCCAAACAGCATCATTGTCCGCCATCCAACGTGGTACAGCTACTTACATACCGCCCGTGGTACCTTCCACCATCTCACGGCGCTTGGCCTGGGTGGGGTTACTCTCACGGCGGCCTTTCAGACATCTGCCCATAACTCCACAACATCGACAGAGTCGTTTGGAGTGGTGTCGTAGCCGAGAATCATGGCTGCCAGTAGACTAGCATAGCATAGTGTTCAACGATGAATCACGCTTCAGTCTTTCAGCAGATGATCATCGGGTACGTGTGCAGAGGCGCCAGGGCCAGAGTTTCCTATCAGTCTTTGTTTTACACAAGCACACAGTCATTACCCTGGTGTGATGGTGTGGGGTGCTATCTCTTACGACATCAGGTTGCCCCTGGTCATCCTGCATATAACATTAACAGCTTAACGGTATGTTGATGAAATCCTGCGGCCGTTTGCGTTACTCTTCATGGCACGTCCTTCTGGGGCCATTACCAACAAGATAATGCCACGTCACATACTGCTCGTATATCTGTAGACTGTCTCCGTGCTGTTGATACTATTCCTTGGCCATCAAGGTCAACAGACCTTTCGTCAATCGAGCATATATGGGATATGCTAGCCCGCCAGATTCGGGCAACCCGAGATGTAGCAGATCTGGAGCAACAATTGAGGAATGCCTGGCAGAATGTATCGCAGGATGGCATTAAGAAACTTTAACACTCCTTACCTAGACGTATATAAGTAAGCATTGCCGCCAAGGGGGGTTTCCTCAATTACTAATTTGAAAATTCAATGTGCAATTGCTAACCATTGATGGGTCTTGCGGCCTTGATTGCAAAAGAGTGTATTCGTTACTAAATTGCATTGTGTAATTTGCATGGTTGTGCATAAAAACAACGGTACACAGGAGTGAGTTTTGTTCATGCGGGAGTTTCATAAATTATGTGGTGTTATCTTTGTCGGTAATCTTTACGTAGCTGGGTACTATGTAGAGCTCGGTTGACGCCGGGTAATTCTTTACAGTCTATATGAATAAAATGAAGATCTGTCTGTCCGCTTTGCCACGCAATATCTACCGCGCTAACATGTCCGAGATTTTTCACACAGTAACATTTATTCCTAAACTATCACAGCTCGAAGACCTTTTCCCAATTATCTTCTAAATTATACGGTAAACTTAGTTTGATATAAATGGTATAAATGATACTAAAAGGTCCTCTGTAGCAAGCAAATCACGTGTAGAGTATCTTCTAAATTGTATTGTAAACTTAGCATGACATATCGTCTGCTCTAGATAATACTGGAATGGCAGCTGGAACAAGCAAATCAAGTATACGGTATTTTCTAAATTATGTGGTAGACTTAGTTTGACAAAAATCAACTAGATGGTACTGAGGCAAAACACGTGTTCTAAACTTATGGAAAGAGCGTCTAAAAACATACACTTTGTGAATTTCTTGAGGCTATAGGTCATCTGTCTTTATATGAATATGACTCATATTAATCATTAAATGGAAAAATGTGTCTAAAGAACAAGTGAGAGCAACACAAAATGCTCACTTTGATATCAATTTCCTTCCCATTTGATTTTTCGTGTTATAGACACTTTTTCATGGAATTGTTGGAATTTAAAAAGCTCTAAATAACACTCGGCCGATATCGTACTTCGCACTTGAACTTCCTCGTTTATGCCTTATTGTGCTGCCAGTGGTGTCGATAGAAAACTTTTTAGGGAGGGTTACAACAGAAAAATATATAGTACATAATAATCCAAATATATCTTAACTGAACTCTAGTTTACTTATGATGAACTTTAAAACCCTTAAATTTTAATATAAAAAATTATTTTTTTAATTATAACATTTTTAAACTTATAGCTAAAAAGGCCAAGACTAATTTTTAGGAATTTAGACGTGTCACAGAAAGTGTTAAATAGTGTAATTTATGATTGTTATTAAACAAGGATGCTTTATAATTCATTAAACATTTATAAATGGTTCTGTTACAACGCTTTATGGCAATTTTCAGATTCATTTTAAACCTTGCTATACCTAGATTATTGTAGAATAATTAAAATTACTTTCGTAACCATTCTCAAAATGATCACTCAATGAATATTTTTATTTTATTTCATTAGTAATAGAATTGTGATAGAAATGCCTTTTTTAAATGCGTAATTAAAGTGCATATCTATGCATTAAAATGATGTTTCAGCAAATGCATTTTTAATGATCCAAACCATTGTTCATTATTCTGAAAACCTGCTATTTGTAGATAAATACCCAAAACCGGATATACTTTTGGAATTAGAAATTAAAAATATATGTCCATTAATTGGAGGTGTCTGCTATATGGATATGTTGATAAAGACGGTTTTAATAAAAACTTTTTTAATGAACATTGCACACTTGTGTCTAATATGTACAATTTTAATAACATAATGGGTCTCTCTGAAGGATTATGACCCATAAAACCATCCCCTTGGCAATGCAACTGTGCAATACCATCTACACTATTCCTGCCATGTAAGGGATTACTTGAATCAACTTACAATCTTAAAACATGTATTTCCAACACGTATGTCCAATAAAATCTCGTTCTCAAAAACTTTCGGGGGAAGAAAAAACTTTTAACTTCTGCAAGTAAAACGATCTAAGTTCCGTGGTCTACGAATTTTTCTTACTTTCTACAAACTACATCATTAGCCCTTTACTTACTTTAACCTGTTTAATCTGTTCTTCCATGTGTCCCGGACGAAAACGGATGCACCAAACGATCCACGATTCATATCATAACATTCACACCAATAATAAACTTCTATACGCGAGGTCTCAGCCTATCACAGAGAGTCTTCACTCCGCGGGACAGTCTCTAACAACTCTCCCGCAGATCGGCGGAGAAAAGTTTTGACAGTCATATCGACTCCGACCAACTCCCGCCACTAGCCGCCGCCACCGGCTGGGTTGTCGTCACGCCACTGCCCCTCCCCCACACCTCCCCCGCACATGATTGACGGCAGGGATTTTGGAGCACGGCCAAGGCACAGAGAGAGATACGCATGTTCCCCATCCGAGTGTTGTCAAACGGGGCAGTTTCTTAAATATCGGCTTTATCGTTATTAAGTGTTTGTTTTGTAGGCGACGAGCTATTTCACCTGTAAAGAAAGGCTGTTTATAAGCAGATGATGGTGATGAGGGAGATATTTTTGCTCAGCGGTTGAATGGACAGTAATTGTAGTCTGGGGATATGAATATATTTTGAGAATTTTAGAAGTGACTTATTGATTTTCTATAACAGTCGTTTCCAGAATTTTTGAGATTCACCAACTGTTTCAATGGAGTGTTTTTGTGAACCCCTTTCGGCAGAATCGTTAACTTCTTCTGTCTACATATCTTGAACCAAAAATGTCTCCTCCAATCTCTACTTAATTGTATTATTCCTTCTTCATATTATTAACAGTATTAATCTCCAATTATCTCTTTTTTATTCTTAGAATTAATGTTTCAATACTTCCTACAAGAATCCGTAATTTATAATTGTGTGAATAATTACAATATTTCCGTAGCTAGGAACTTCCCATCTCAGGCTGACCATTGAGCTACTCATTAAGATTGTAAGCTCTCTCATTAAGATAAAAATATAGTGTACCCTATGTCCTGAATGTTAACTGATTACCGTACGGTAATATGAATAAGATCACCCACTTAGTTTAGGATTGAACCCGGGTTGAAGACCCAGACCGACCGACTCGTCAACAAGGACATGAGTAGCCATTTGGCCGGCCGGCGGATTGAACCCCGGTTAAAAAAGTGAAACGCATTGAACCCTATGGGACCTAATTTTTCAAACACTTTTTAAGCGAAGTTAAAATTCGCAAATTGTTTTGAAAATTTTAGGAAATATTCAAACTATCCCATAAGATAAAGAATTTGAGAAAAATATCTTAGGTAGTTTTTAAATAAAAAATAAAATAATAATTAAACCCATATTATATAAAGAAATCACGTGATCCACTTCAAAATAAAACATGGCATCCATCTTTTTTCCCAGTGTCAAAATCGTGATTTTCAAAGTTAATTTTAATTTATATTTAGTGTTGCATCCGTTCTAAAACCGCTTTATTTTTGCGTAATTTCTATGCATCTATATACTGCGCCAACGCAATTACAATATTTTTTAATTTAAATGATCAGCAATCTTTGATTATTTCTATATTTCTACAATGAAGCCTAATTTTAACATATGCAGAATGTAAACACACCAAGCAGTAAGATGTGTTGTATAAGATTTGCTTAATTTTTTAACGCAAAATTATTTTGCTCTGGAGTCTGGAATCTGATATAAATGAAACATTCATTGATTTTACATAGAGAAGCAGGCAATTTTATATTATTGCCTTTTCCGAAGAAGTTTTAAGCACGACGTTAGAAAATACTTTTACCTCCATGGTTTTAAATTTTTAAATAAAATATATTGTAGTACTGTAATAATTTAAAAAATATCACCGCTGAATGTATCGCATCTTAGAGATGTTTAAATAAAATTGCATTACAATTGGAAAGTGTTTCATAATCAATGCTTTATGCATGATTGATATTTCTTGTTGTTCATTACAACATATTCTTTTATTAACGAATTATTTTAAATTGGCGGCTTGTTTCCGCGTTGTGCAGGTTCCGTTTCACACAGTGGAAACAACATAAATTTCCTATATTTTTGGACGGGATTAAAAATATTTTTCGCTTATGAGAGTATTTCGTTTCCTACAGGCTCCATTTCAAACACGTTTAACTGTATTTTTATACTCTTTCCCCCAAAACAGGAAAAAACATATCCAGAAAGTAGAAGGGCAAAATTCTCTGTGAATCCGACTATTCCCCCTGAAATGCGATGCTGAATCTATATCATCCCATCATCTATGTTCTATCTGTAGCCAATCCTTGAGGTAAATGGTTCAATGAAAATATTTCAACCGGCAGTGAAGCACCCTTCTTTTTAGTATAGCACCCTATCTCCTCCAGAATTTGATGAGGAATCCATATTAGTCATATCTTAGCAAATCTTGAGAGAAAGGTATTTCAAAGAAATTTTTTCAGCCGGAACTGAAATAAAATTGCAAGTAGAAATCTTTAATGAGCATTTCTACCTCCTCCATAATTTGATGCTGAATTCATTTCAGTCATCATCTAAGTTTGATCTATATAGTCGATCATGAAAAATATATATTGCAGGAAAATGTAAATTTTTATATCGAAAGTGACCTCCAGAACAGGAAGTTAAAATTTTTAGTGAGATCCCCTATCTTTTCTGAGTTTGGGGGCTAAATTCGTATCGAGAAATAGATGCTTTAATGAACCTTTATTGAACCAGAAGTAGACATTTTTAATGAAGCACCCTACCTCCTCCTGAATTTAATGATGAATTCATATCAGTTATCATTTAAGCTCTATTTACAGACAATCTAATAAATAGATGTTTCATAAAAAATGAAAATTTTTGTACCGGAAATAAAAAATGAACCCAAAATAGACATTTTTATAGAATTCCACTATCTCCTCCGGAATTCAATGCTGAATACATAGCAGTCATCATCTAAGGTTTGTATATAGCAAATCTTGAGAAATAGATGGTTCAAAAAATGTTTAGTAATAACAATGGTAGGGCAACATGTTTGCAACCAATGAGAAACGAAAAATCGTCACGTCCCAATATTTTGCTTATACGATACACAAAGAAGAAAAGTTCAAAAGATACTGCAATATCAAAATTATTTTTTGTAGTATTATATATATTAAAAAATGTTCATAATCCATCAAAATTTGGGAACGCATCCAAAAAAAAGTGAATATTTGCCATTTTTTATTCTTTTTTCTTTGTAAGAAAGTAGAACAGAATACATATCCCACACTAACCTTTTCAAACTGATAAATATGAAATGAAAACTTTTTTTTGAGAAGATTGATGTAACATGTAACCTTCAGTTAAATTGCGAAACACTTAATTTAGATATTCATTTATTGATTTTACAATCAATTCAGCCAGAATGGATGTCAAGAATTTCCTACAAAGATCATAGTTTAATATCCTCTCTCAGTTTGTGTTGCTACAAAACAATTCCAAAGTAAAACAATGTTGTTTTAAAGATTTTTGCCTAATGATTTTGATCATCTGAAACGTAGGATATTTAAGAGATATATTATCTCTATCTACGTTAATAAAATGCGTCCAATCATTTATGTACGTAAATCTCGCTGGTGGTATAAAACGCGAATTGCGTAAAAACAGTTTTTGAACTATGCATGAAATATTCGACAAACAAAAAAGGAAGTGACTTTATAATTATTTGCAATTACCGGCAACATTTACCCAGACTTAACCATTTATTTGTAAATTTTAATTTTTTTGATTCAATAACATGGGCTGTGCGATCCATAAAATGGAACATCATGAATCTAGCTTTAAAAATTCAAAAGAGTGAGGATTGAACAGTTGTTGGTAATTTTATTTATTTAGTTATTTTTTTTGCGTTCCAAACTCGCGTGAACTTTTTTAATTAATACACCTTGCGAAAAGTGTTGAAATGAAATATAGTTTTCGAATGTTTCTTCGAACTTTTCGAATGTGTGGTTGCGCAAGAGATTTTTTTAAAAAGGATATGAAAGAATTGGCAGTTAATTAAATTATGTATTCGGTTTCAAACGAGAATTATAGAGAAAAAAAAATTAAGGAAGGAAACATTTTTTTCCTTCGTTCAAGATTTTTCCTTTTCTATTTTTGAGTTCTTGCTTGACAACAATTTCCTACCTGAGTCAACAGATGCATGTATTGCCAAAGGTGTTCTTACCTTTGCCGCTGGGATTGCTTTGTTTTTCTATCTTGATAAAGGATGTTGTTTTTACCACTGAAACTGGTTTATAATTTTATTTAACTTTTATGGTACTATTACAAAAAGTGTATTGGTTAAGGTCTCATTCTGTCGGTGGGAGATCGAACAGAGGATCTCCAAACTGGCGAGAAGATGCATTTATTATTGATTTACTGGGACAAGATTGCAACTTCTGCTCAGCAAAGTGGATCCTAGAATCATCTCCCTCTAAAGTCAGATCGACGTACAACTGCCGATTTGAACAACCACATTCATATTATCTGTTTTATTATTATTATTATTATTATTATTATTTAGACTATCATCTTGTGTAGTCGTAATGTTAAATTTGGTGCCATAATTCGTAGAATCCATGGAAAATTCGTAATTGAGAATTTTTCCAAACCTCATCATCATTTACATTTAATTTGTAGGGTTGTTTCGTTCGAGAACCATTGTAAAGTGTCTCACTGCCCCAGACGGGGTCGAACAGCAGATCTTTGAACTGGCCAACCGATGCTTTAATCATTGAGCTGCTCGGACAAGATTCCAAGTTCTCGTTGAAGTGGATCCTATAGATTACTTTCTTTACAATAAAAGGTAGTGTATAGGGAATGCATTGAAAAGTCAGAAATAGGAACTCGACATTTTTCCACGTTTCAGGCAGTCTAGAAAACGAAAAACTATTTTTAACGTGGCGTCTATGTGTTTGTCTGTCTGTATATCTGTGCAATATGTGTATCTACTCTAGTTCAAAACAATACCCCAAAATTTGATAGATTAGTCCTTTGTGGGTTACCTTGGTTATGATTAAAATTTGGCACGATTCTAAAATATAGGTCTAAATATACCGAAATGTATTCATTAAATGCTTGTTTTATATGCAACTGGAACGAATTACCCAGCATTGTCCAGGTTCATAATTAAGTGCACGTTACCTAAATAATAATAAATAACGAATTTACAGAATTACCTCTTCAAACCGTCGCTAAATCATTTCTTGGTTTCAAACCAAGTGGAAATTAAAAATAAATAAATGATTAAAACACAAGAAACGATCGTTTTTTCAGGAGAGGAGGTGAGGTTTAAAACTCACTCTAAGTTCCAAGGCAGGCATGCGCAGAAAAGTCCACCGGATACAGGAGAAGCTCTTCGAGAGCAGGAATCGAAAATCTCAACTTTCATTCACTTGATTAAAAAGCAACAAAAATAAAATAATGTAGCAATTCAAAAAATATTTTTATCAGAATTCGAAGATATACACACAACTGTTTGTTAAACTAAGATTTGTGCTAATCTTGCTTTTTCGGATGCGACGGAATACGTATCAGACAACCTAAAATTTGTAAACTTCGATGCATTTAAAAAAACATATAAATATAAAGGAATTGTTCTATGGATTCGATGTAAACATGTTTGGAAATAATGTTCTTCAATCCTTCAGATGGTATCAAGATGGAGACTCTGTAATAATATTTTCGGTCGCTAAAAAAGCGATTCGTGTGAAAATCGCTCAAAATTGTCCTAAAACGTAAAATAATTCGAATTAAAAAAAAAATCTCCCCAAGGCGTATTTTCCCTGGTCCTGAAGTACTTCTGTATCAAATTTCACCGACGTTTAGATTTTCCGCTACAGACGTACACACATACAGAGGTGGGAAAACATCTTATTATATTGTGTTAGATTTTTAACGATAAAGCGAATAAGACTAATTACTCTTGGATGGACCATTATCGAGATATTAAGGATTTTGAATTTCAAGTAGCTAACAATGTTTTTCACTGTAGTTAAAAACTATTCGATCAAATTTCATATCATCTGGTAGGTAAGTCACTTGCAAATTACCCTAGCTCTGGTTAGATTTTGGAACGATTCAAAATCATAGAACTAGCTTTCTAGCTCTTTTTTGTTGTTGTTGTTGCTGCAAAATAGGCCTTCAAAACCGTCAAATTTGAAATAAAAGGCTGAATAAGCTTAAGAGGACTCAGTCTTAACACTAGAACGACAGAGGAATTTTTGGAGGAATCGTTTCTCAATATAGTTATGCGGTCAAAATGACCTCTTCCATCGTTCTAGTGTTAAAGTATCTTAAATAGAGTGAATTCCCATACTTCACATTTTATTTTGTATCTTTTCTCCTATATAACAATAATACCTAAAAATTCTGTGGCTAATATGTAAAAATCTGCAGCAAAATTAGTAATTTTTTCAAGAAGGTAAATCTGATAATAATAATTTTGAAGATTGTGTAATTTTTATGAATGTATTAAAATTTTATTATGATATATGTAGCTTGCGATCATGATTTTAACAAAACTATATCTTCCAGAAGCAAAAATATTGCTGATTAGGATACCTATTAGGAAGTATCTATTCAAGAAGTTATATCTCAAAATAAAAACATTTACATAATTAAAAATTTTAAAATTTAAATTTCAATATAACGTATAGTTTTATTCAAAATAAAATTATAACAAAAAATATTTTAAACAAAATTGTTCAATTTAAGGTATAAGTTCTTTAGAACAACAAACCAAACTTATCTAGAAAGTTTTATGTTTGCTGTTCAATTACCTTTTGATAAATGTGCGCAAGTGCCAAATGTGAGAAACTGAGAAAATTATATTTAAAGTAAGAAATGACTGTAAAATGTCAAATAAAGAAATTATCTCCTATTATATACTATTACAAAATGTACACCTTACCTTTAAAAAGATATTTCATAAAAAACATTATAATAAAAAGTCATATAGGAGAAGCCCAGGAGCCAGCCCTCAGTGAAGCTATAACCTTCCAAACGTTGTTTAAGCGAGTACAATATAAATATTCAGAATTTTCCAAAAATTCAAACAAAGTTGCTCTATTTGTGATATAAATGCTTTGAAACAACAAACCAAATAATTCTATAAAGTTTCATCTTTGCTGTTCAATTACCTTTTGATAAATGTGAGCAAGTACCAAATGTGAGAAACTAAGAAAATTATATTTAAACTAAGAAATGACTTTAAAATGTCAAATAAAGAAATTATCTCCTATTATATACTATTACAAAATGTACACTTTACCTTTAAAAAGATATTTCATAAAAATTTTTTTAACAAAAAGTCATATAGGAGAAGCCCAGGAGCCCTCAGGGAAGCTATAACCTGCCAGACGTTGTTTAAGCCAGAGTACAATATAAATATCCAGAACTTTCCAAAAATGTTGCATAAAACAATAGAAACTGAGTAAATCACATTTAAGTCAAAAATCTTATTAAAAAGTCAAATAAAGAAATTATCTTCCATTATACTATTACAAAATGTACAACTTACCTTCATAAAGATATTGCATAAAAATAACAAAAAAGCATTCGGGAGGCGCCCAGGAGTCATCACGGAAGCTATGGAATTCCTTACAAAATTGGATGATTCTCAAATTTTAGCAATGATTAACTTCATAATCTAGGAGGAACAGTTTTTGAGCTATTTAAGATTTTTCAAAGTTTGTGAAAATGGCGACGTTTTAAAATACATTAAGTTGCATAATGAAAAAGAAGACGTATTGGAAATACAAACTCAATATAATATCACGTTAGTATTCCGTACCAGTTTGAGCAATTAAATTCAATTTAATGGGTTATGAATTTGAGTCTTTAGGGAAAGTCATAATATTGTCCACATCAGATGTTTATTATTGCAGATAAATTTAAGAAGTAAAATTTTATATCCAACATTAGGTCTATGAATGATAAAATGTGTGTGAATGATTACAATTTATACCAGTAATTCGAATGCCTATAAATTTGTTTTAAGTAAAATTAGAATATTTTAGCGGCCGTTCTATTGAGACAATGAAAGTTCCAAATTCGGTCAACTTGTCCCACGCAGTTCAAGATCCTTCATTCCTCCGGGAGTGGCTTTCAGGTGGCGACTGCAGGAAATGGGATAATGAATCTATACAGAGATTTATTAATGCGATAAAAACCAAGGAAATAGGCTATAAATTTGAAACTACTATTTCTTAGATGGATGAATCTGCCAATACTATTTAATCTATTTAGAATTATAAAGACTTATGCACATTTTTGTTATTACTGTGTGCGCTTGAATGCATAATTTCAATTCAAGTAAGAAAACTGAAATTTATCTATACATTTTTTTCATAATAAAAGAAAATGTTTGCTTTTCTGGCTCTCTCTCCCTCTCTCTATGTGTATCTGTGTGTGTGTGTGTGTTGTTTGTACCAGAAAAGTTAAGCTTCGAATAGTCATTAAATTCGGAACTGAGTTTATTGAATTCCCCTTACGACATACTTCAGCGAGATTTTTTTTAAATTCCATTTGTTTTATGTTAAAGCACACACAAATCGGTTTCCTAGGAATCGAAAATATTATCACAAAATTTCCATCGTGCCATCAGCGAAAAGATCGAAAAATGTACTTTCTAACGATTTTTGAACTGAATCTGTAGGACACATTCATCATATTTAATTTTAAATGCATCGAAATAAGCCTGTTTTATACAGCCGCATCTGAAAAAGGAAGATTAGTACAATTATATAGTTTGATAAAAATGTATGTGTACATCTTCGCCTCCTACAAAAAAAAATGTTTTTTGAAATAATTTATTTTTTGATTTTCTCTTAATTATCAACCAAGAAATAGAATTTTTTTCGATTTGCTGGGAAATGGGGTGAAGTGGATGTTTGTACACATGGGTGGCAAGTAGTTGAACTCGAATACAGGAGCGATGAAACTACAAGATTTGGATTAAAACGAAAGGGGTACGATTTTGGTTCAAAACTTGCGATTTGGAAACTGGATGTTGTTGTCTGTATCTGTTTTACTTAAATAGCGGAAGCACATTTAAATCCTGGGCAACGCCGGGCAATTCGTTCTAATTTTCAGGAAAAGTAAAGGAGATAAGAAATTATAACTTAAAAAAAAAAAAATATTCTACTAGAAAATATACTCGACGTTGCCGGGATTTAAGATGAGCGATTGTGGCATAACCATACGTGTACCCATGCAACATATTGTTTATTATATATTTGTTTTAAGCGAGCGTATTGTTAAAGCGTTCTTAGTTTTCGGGAATTTACAGTGAGTTCCAGTGTAGTTTTTATCAGAGATTTATGTCTCAATTCCCGAGCAGCAGCGCCGGAACGTTCTAGAATATGTATACGGCGTTGCCAGGGACTTAGGATGGAAACCTTTGATTACAATCACACCAAAACTGACAGCGGATTCTCAAAAACCAAAGAATTCTTTAACAATACTCCTGCTTATAAAAAAAAATCTGATGTGGGCAGCACATGACTTTCCTTATATAATGCACTGAATTTACTACTTTTACAGCAAAAAAAATAGGTTATTCTTATAGTAGATACTTATATTATTTCCAAAATATAAAATTTTCGTTAATTAGTTGTCATTTTCATCGATTTAGCGTCACATTTATCCATTTGGCGATATTTTCGTTAATTTGACAACAGTTTAAAAAGTCGCCAAGTTGGCGACATTCCGCCGAATTCGTCGCCAAAATCTCGCCAAGCGGAGAAATAAGTTATTCTTATATAGCAGATAAATAACTATTGGCGTTCAAATACAAATGTATTACTCAAAGTATCTTTTCTTATGAATGGAACGAGCTAGATCCACGAGAATGATGTCACCCAATTTATCGCATGATATTACATATGAAAAGTGAACATGTTTCTCAACAGTTAATATATATTTTTTTTAATATATGGGATTTTTTCATAAATTTATTTTAAAAATGTGCAATATCTCGAGAACGGTTCATGCTAGCGTTCTAAAGTTTATGTCAATAGTTTTTTAAGGAAAAATTACATAAGAAATATCTATTTGCGCAACTTTATTAAAGGTTTTGTTTTTTTGATGATTTTTACAAAATTTCACTCGAAAATTTAGGGAGGTTCTGAACATTCGATTGCGTTTAAAAACAATAAGTTTCCAGTATTCACGGATTGTGATTTTTGTACCAAATTTCATTCGAATCGCTCTATTCGTTCGTGAGATATCGTCTCCACAAACTCACACCCACCCACCCACACACACAGATATCACATCAAAAATGTTTGATTCGTAATCAAGGATGTTTAAAACGTGCTCTCCCGTCGAAAACTCGAATTCGAATTTTGGACCTCGTCACAATACTTTCCTTATACATTATGCATATAAGGAAAGTAAAAATAAATTGGTTTGCCCATTATGTGTTAGATGAAAACGCTGCAAGAATATCTCGTTGACAACTAATATATCGGAATTAATAGTATGCATTTCGTTCAAAGATTGTTTGAAAGATATGTTTTCGATTTTCCCAATGGTGTCAAGAGAGACGTCCTGAAATTATATTTTTGGTCGCTTAAAAATTCATTTGTGTGAATATCGTCCATAATCATTGTAACTCAGGTTAAAACATCAAATTCGAATTTTAAAAGAAAACTAATTCGAATTTTAAAAGAATATCGCCGAGGATATGCACTTCGCGGGTCCTGAAATTCCTGTGTGCCAAATTTTATGTCTGTACGACGCTCAGATTTTCGCTTACAGACTGCACTCACACACAGACACACAGAAACATAGATATCTTCCGTTTTCCGTTATTATGTAAGGAAATAACGTAATGCATCATTATATTTTAGTGATACTATTTTTGGTGATATACCAAAACCTTATCGCCAAAATAGTTTTGTGTTCATAAGTGCATGTACAGGTGAATATATAGTACTAAATATGACCGAGGAACTGACTTTTGCCCCCTGCATGGAATTTCGTTAAGCACCTTTCGCAGAAAATTTATTGCGATACAAATACGACCCCGCTCCACTAACCAACAGAATTAACTTGACTTCTTAAAAGCCTTTCAAAACGCATCTTCGAAGGTCCTCCATTAATCATTCTTGAAAAATGCAAAGTATCTAACTGTACAAGACAGCCTAATGGCTTTGAAAATTCCCGGAATATTACCGCATTACGGGGAAAATCATAACTGTTCCGAAAATGGCTGTCTTAGTATTTACCTTCGCCTCATGGAAAGGGTGCATTAGGATTAGATGTTACCTTAGAGGGATTATCCTAAAAGCTAATGGGGTTTTATCTGCAAGGCATTGTGTCACGTCTCAGTAAATTTTGACAGGATCGTATTCATAGTATATGGCAAAAGCACACCCACCCACATGTTTTAATTATATATATATATATCTCTTCAAAGATTTGTTTAATAATATAAATATAGATGATCTGTATAGAATTATTTTAGGAATTTTTGAAAAATATAATATCAACCAAAAATATTCAAATTTTCTTTTTAAAAAATTACTTAACTTCACTCTTTATGAGAATTATATTCAACATGGTGGTACTTTTTTTAAACAACAGGTTGGTATCCCACAAGGGGGTTGTGCCTCATCATTGTTAGCTAATCTGTATTTATTCTTCCAAGAAAAAAACATTAATCCAAGCTTGCATAATATGCACATGTTTAGATATTTAGATGACATTTTATGTGTATCCCCTAATAATATCCCTATAGTATTAAACTTTTATCCAAAAAATTTGCAATTAAATGCAAGTAATAATGACTTTAATGTTGCAAACTTTTTAGATTTAAATTTAAATTTACAAAATTGTAATATGGTTATAAACTTGTATGATAAAAGACAGGATTTTAAATTTAATACATCAAAAATTCAACATTTTGACTCTTGTTTGCATATATCTGTATTTAGAAATATTATAATAAACCAGGCTCTTAGAATCAATAAAATTTGTGATGAATATTATAGATCAGCGCATTTTATGGAATTATTGAGTACAGCGACTAATAATGCATATCCCCCCCCCCAAGTTTGTTATTAAAATTATCAACTTAGTGTATCAACTTTCACTCGATAACATCCTAGAAAACATTCCCAATTATAGTGACTGACATACAGTAAAAAAAAATTAAAAAAAAAAAAAAAAAAATTATATATAATTATTTATTAATTATCTAAATAAATAAAAATGAAAAATAATAAACTAAGTCAAAAACATTAGAAAAATCAAAAATCGGAAAATAAGATGCATTAACATTAATGTTTTGAATTTTATTTTCGCAAAAAAATGTAACTTTTGTCAGTATTGAAACTACGTTTTGAGCGCCCTTATAATGGTGTATAGTGGCATTCTCGTTTATCCAGTTTTCCTCTGAATTACTTGTTTAGTAAGAATTTTCGTCTTTGATTCATATTCATACCCAGGATTGCATATTTGGGAAGTTAATATTCTGAATTGCATGTCCGGTTTCCAGCTTAGACTCACTGGACGGGTCTGGGAGTATTACCGTGAACGTTCGTACTGCCTCCCTGGTAGAATTTCGACTTGTTCATTCCGGTGCTTCTAGATTAAGCTGTTGAGGTTGATCACGATACACGTGGTGGAAGAAGAAAGGTTCATGCCGCATGGTAATACAAATTTTCTTATTGTATCCTATTTTCATTTTTTCAATTTTTGTTGCCTGTAGTCTGAGTTTAAGCATTTATAGTGATGTGCTATTGCTTAATCTGAAACAGGCATTTGTTTGGGTTAATTAGAATTAAATACTCAGACCTGAAGATGAATTTAGTTCTGATTAATCATCGAATTTGGGACGGTGCTGTTCTTTTCTCTTATCGGCATTGTGGCCGTGAATTTGCTTCTATGGTGATGTTAATATTACTTGAATTGTTTTTTTATATTTTTTTTATTTTTTTTTATTTTTACATAATTCTTATTATTACATATTTCAAATATATATATATATATATATATATATATATATATATATATATATATATATATATCTTTATATATATATATATATATATAATATATAAAGATAATAATATAAATATATATATAATATATATATATCTTTATATTATATATATAATTAAGAAAATACGAAGAAAAGGGGAGAACCAAATGTTTGCATATAATGGTTGGGGAGGATTGCGACTCCCCCTCCCGTTTAAAGCAGCTTTACTGCCTAGGCAACGCTCACTTCACCAATACAAAGCTAAGGTAGATCCCCCATGCGTGCGAACTCGAAGGCACCCGGAAACGGAGGAACAGGAACGACCAAACATATATCTTTATATATATTATATTTATTATATACAACGTTAAGGGGGCTATATCCTTTTTCTAAAGGGGAATGGAGGACTATATAACTTCTTGTCAGGGATAGGGGAAAATATCAATAACAAAATTGTAGCGCGCTTCAAAATTAGTACAAAACAAATTAGTACAAAGCCCCGCAAAAAATGGAATGGAGTCCTGAAAAAAAAATGTCTACAATCTAACTCTGTCTCCTCCTATATTTCGAATTTTTAGACAGTAGAATAAAATTGGCATTACTTTACACAAAACACAAAATGGTCACCTTCAGCAACAATGCATGCTTGCACAAATGTACTAGGATATCTCCGCCTGGTTTTCGATGCAACTACGTTTACATTGTTACATGTAGAATTATAAAAAACTTTTCTTTTAAAATCGTTATTTAGAAAGTAATTTTCCCTCTTTAGAGTGTGTGGTGCTGGGAGTGGAGGTAACAAAATTGTTTAGTACTAATTTTGCAACGTTCTACAACTTTGTAATTCACATTTTTTCCTCGTCTCTAACGCAAAGCAATATAACCCCCTGTACCGTGCCTAAAAAGAAGGTCCCCCCCCCCCTCCGAAAGCTGTCTCATCGAATAGTCCCATCATGGGCTTCCTATACATCTGCATAAAAAATACGATAACCCTAATACTTCTCGAGTTATTTTCCTCGTCCATGATTTTACTTAACTCCCTGTATATGCTTGACGAATGTAGAAATTCCGTTATTGTTGTAGTGCACTATTTCAGCCTGTATTTAAATATAATTTTATATTTCAGTCATAACACAAAACTGATTTTCCCTATTATCCTAAAAACTCCGTACTTTATGCTTATAGGATTACCCCATTTGCGACAACTGCGTTATAGAATAGTTTACAATAGAACATAAAATTATCGATTTTATTCTCTGAAGCGGAGTACATTTTTTTTTTTTCAATATACTCTTTACAGTAACGGGATCGATATTTATTTTTTTTTATTTCTAGTTGATGCTGACTATAAAAAGACTACGAAAATAAAAAAAATATATTCGTATCATTATTGTAGAGCACTCCGAATTTGAAATTCCAATCAATTGCTCAATTTAAATATTTCTTCCTGCGCGTCCTTGTTCAGGAAAACTTTGCTCGTGACCATAAAGTTCTTGAATAATTTTCCTCGAGGGAAGCAGTATTTCATTCAAGTCGTAAATCCATAACAGGTGTTACAGATATTCATAGTTGAAGAACAATATGTGGGGGATATTTATTAAACAACATAAGATAATTAAAAAATTTAATGTGGGCAGCGCATGACTACCCCTACATAATGCAAGTACTTCTTTCGGACAAGATCCATAGTACAATGTTTTTAACGTTGTAGTAAAAGTATACTGGCATTAGGCGTTTTTCTGGATGACAAAATATAAAATTATTTTAAAGCACCAGCAGTATTTATATGTAACGAAACTGGAAATAGCCCTAATATCTGCTAAGCAATATACTCTATTTTATTAAAATGTGTTAATCATAATTCCCTTAATTCAGCATCATTTTCATGATTTGGCTCAATGATACATCCTATTATACAACAATATTTCCTATTGTTCATTTTTACTTTCCTTATATACAATAATGTATAACGAAAGTATTGTGACGAGGTCGAAAATTCGAATTCGAGTTTTCGATGGGAGAGCACATTTCAAGCATCCCTGATCACGAATCAAACATTTTTGAAATGATGTCTGTGTGTCAGTGAGTCTGTAGAGACGATAACTGACGAACGAATGGACCGATTCGAACGAAATTTGGTACAAAAATTACAATCTGTAAACACTGGAAGCCTATTGTTTTATACGCAATTGAATGTTCAGAACCCCCCTAAATTTTCGAGTGAAATTTTGAAAAAATCGTCAAAAAATCAAAACCTCTAATAAAGTTAAGCAAATAGACATTTCTTATGTAATTTTTCATTAGAAAACGATTGACATAGATTTTAGAACGCTAACATGAACCGTTCTTGAGATATTCCACATTTTTCAAAAAAATTATCAAAAAGTCATATAAAATTAAAAAAAATATTTCCTATTGAGAAACATGTGTCACTTTTCATATGTAATACCATGTGATAAATTAGGTGACATCATTCTCGTGGATCTAGCTCGTTCCGTTCATGGAAAAAGATACTTTGAGTTATACTTTTGTATTTTAACGCCAATAGTCATTTATCTGCTGTAAGAATAACTTATTTCTCCGTCCATAACGCTTGGCGAGATTTTGGCGATGAATTTGGTGGAATGTCGCCAAGTTGGCGACTTTTTAAATGTTGCTAAATTAACGAAAAACTCCCAAAGGCATAAAAATGACACTAAATCAATGAAAATGATGACTCATTGACGAAAATTCAATATCTTGGAAAGAATATAAATATCTACTATAAAAATAATATATTTTTTTACTGTAAAAGTAGTAAATTCATTGCAATATATAAGGAAAGTCATGTGTTGCCCATATCAGATTTTTATGTATATTTTCGAGGCATTTATTTAAAAAGCGGGCAATATCTCAAGAACTGTTCAAATTGACGTTTTGAAGCTTGTGTCATTCGTTTCAGAATAAAAAATACGTAAGAAATGATTATTTATTTAACATTATTGAATGTTCTGAGTTTTTCAAGAATTCGTTTGAAAGGTTGGGTGTCTTCCGAACGTTTGATTGCGTTTAAAATCAATAGGGTCTTAGTATTCACAGATCGTAATAATCGTACCAAATTACGTTCCACGATCCACTGGTTTATGAGATATATAGTTAATTATGGCATTAAATTATTGTTTTCCAGAACAACATAATCCGAATTATGATTTACACTATAGCTTACTACTTTTATTTTTTCCCGTCATAGAGAATAATACTATTAGGAACTCAAAATTCGAATAGCTAGTGCTCATATCATGTAAGTTACAAAATCATTCTATTTAGTTCTAAATATACATTTTCAGATTTATAATTTTGCTTTTGGTATTTGCTTTAACATTTTCAAAAATCATGACAGGTTACATTGTTTCTGTCTTTTCTGATTGCACCTATAAAAAATATGATGTGGGCAACACATGACTTTCTTTATATAAACCAATGAATTTACTACTTTTACAGTTAAAAATTGTTACTCTTATAGTAAATACTTATATTCTTTCCAAGATATTGAATTTTTTTCAATTAGTCGACATTTTCATTGACATTTTCATTAGAGTCATTTTTATCCATTTGGCGAGATTTTCGTTAATTTGGCAACATTTAAAAAAGTCGCCAAGTTGGCAACATTCCACCAAATTCGTCGCCAAAATCTCGCCAAGCGTTATGGACGGAGAAATAAGTTATTCTGATAGCAGATAAATGACTATTGGCGTTCAAATACAAAGGTATTACTCAAAGTATCTTTTCTTATGAATGGAACGATCTAGATCCACGAGAATGATGTCACCAAATTTATCGCATGATATTACATATGAAAAGTGAACATATTTCTCAATAGTTAATATTTTTTGTTTCATTTACAGGATTTTTTTATAAATTTATTTGAAAAATGTGCATCATCTCGAGAACGGTTCATGCTAGCGTTCTAAAGTTTATGTCAATCGTTTTCTAAGGATAAATTACACAAGAAATGTCTATTTGCGTAACTTTATTAAAGGTTTTGATTTTATGATTTTTTCAAAATTTCACTCGAAAAGTTAGGGGGGGGGGGGGTTCTGAACATTCGATTATATTTTAAAACAATAGGCTTCCAGTATTCACGGATTGTGTTTTTTGTACCAAATTTCATTCGAATAGCTCCATTCGTTCGTGAGATATCGTCTCCACAGACTCACTGACATACACACACACACACACACACAGACATCATCTCAAAAATGTTCGATTCGTGATCAGGGATGCTTGAAACGTGCTCTCCCGTCGGAAACTCGAATTCGAATTTTCGACCCCGTCGCAATACTTTCCTTATACATTATGTATATAAGGAAAGTAAAAATTGAGTCAGCACCCTATAAAAATTTTTATTATCCAAGATAAACTTCAGTTATTTAAGATTTGATCAGAACCTCATAAAAGCTTCTGTTATCCAAGTTAAATCTTATTAATGTGCCTCTCTTAGGGGCAAGTAGATATTGCTATGGGACAGGTTGATGCAATAAAAATACTCAGGCAAGCAATAATTTACTGCGTGCAAATAATTATTTTCAATGTTGATAATAAGAAATAGAAAAAAAGCAAATTACAATAATTACACGGAGATAATAATGTCTGCTTGAAAAAGACTCTTTAAAATTAAAACAGTCAATCATCCATCGTCTTCGAGAAAAATGTATGAATGAAGTGCTATTTGCAGCTAAGATACATGTATGTAGGTCTGTTTTTTCATTAATCTAAAGGAGCTCAACTTTTGCAGGAAATTCACTGAATCCAACATTTTCCAGGCTTTCATACTGAATATGGTTTGAAGCACTTCGAACAAAGGGTATCTGTCTTCGAACTCTGTTTCCTGCTCTTTTACGTTCATACGTCTTTATAGAACTTTATTTCCTTTTCCTTTTAACTATCCTTTAGAAAAGATGGAATTCTACTCTTATCACTATTAAGCCTATCATTTTAGTTTATTTCTTTTCTTGCTCGAATGATTTTTTTCATTTATATGTTTTAACCTTCTCTGCTGACTATTAACCTTCTCTGCTATTTCTCATTATTTTATTTTCCAATTTGTTTTTTCATTATTTTGTATGTAAGAATTGATGAGGTCATTCTTTACTTACCACTACTTGTTGGTCATTATTTGCTTCTTTGCTACATTTTAATCATTTAGCTGCTTTAGGATAGGGATGCAGTTTTACTGGCTCTTTTGCAATAGGCGTGTCAAGTTTTTGTTGGCGTTGTTGGTGAATGGAATCAGAACAGTTTCCAGCAATTTCAAAATTCAGATGCAAATTTGGTAAATATAAAAATCCACACAAACTGCTGTCTAAAATATAATTAAAATGCTTTGTTACTGTTTAAGTAGTAGTTGATTATAAGTATTAACCGCTTTAAGGAGACAAAAAATAGCCTCATTCTTCAGTATAGACGATTTATTTTCTTCATTTTATGTTATATTCTTAATTCCACAGTCATTGATTCTTTAAAAATAGTTTAATAACATGTTACTTAAATGTAGTTGATGAAGTAACTCTTTCTGTTTACAAAAACAAGTTAGTACCTTAACTTTTCATTATATCCGTCTTAATTATTCGTCTTAAATTCCTCGTTATATTCGCACTATTTAATTCATTGGTACTTTTAAACCAGTAATAGAATGTTATTATAATTTAGTTGATGAAGAGCTGGTGTAGTTTTTCGAAACAAGTCGTTTTCCTTTAATTTTATTATATTTGTGAATTTATCATATTCCTATTATATTCTTATTATATTTGTAATTTTATTGTATTTGTAATTTTATTATATTTGTAATCTTACTAGCCGAATATCCGTTGAAAATCAACGGTCTCAAAAAAGTCACCCCGAATAACGTGAGTTTTTGGATAATTCGATTTATCCAGTGGTCCTTTTTAAACTCTTCACCCATGCACCAAATTTCAAGTATCTGCCTCGCTTCAGACTGGACATATCACATTTATTCAGCCAATTAAACATTTAAGTGTGCTGCATTCTTAAATTAGCAAATATTAGAAAGCTGAAAAAATACACTTTATTCCTATATAACGACTTATCCTTACGTCAATTTTAAAGTCTGTATCTCATTGCAAAGTCCGTTTTACTATCATTTCACATTTGGAACGTTTTGCTGTGGAGCACACATTAAATGAACAATTTTGAAAAATACTGTTTTTTCCTGAATTTTTATCGATTGATTGACCCGTGCATCAAATTTCAAGTTTTTATCTCTCATTGTGCCTTTCGAACATTTCGGTGCCGATCACCTTCTTCTACAGAACATATTTGTAAAACTCGATTTTCTTTCATTTACGATTGACCCGTGCATCAAGTTTCAAGTCTATATCTCAGATAAAATAAAGCGTTTCTCATTTATTCCGCAAATAGAATATTTTGATGTGCCTCACCCTTAGAAAAGTAAATATTGGAAAACTGAAATTGTACACTTTTTTCTTCCGAAATATTTACCCATACACCTAATTTGAAGCCTCTATCCCATCTCGAAGCATACTTTTTCTATCATTTTACCTTTGGAACGTTTTTGTGTGAAGTACCCACCCCTTAAATGATTATTTTTGAGAAATTATATTCTTCTTGGGTTTTTTATTACATGATTGTCCCATATACCAAATATGAAACCTCTATCTCATTTTAAAGGAAGCGTTTCTTATTTTTGGCGTACGGGTGTCGTACAGAACAAAGCACCAGGCGCGAAGAGCTTTGAATCTCCGATCTCAACTTCTGGCACTCATCACCATATTATGATATTATTTCAATGACCCATAAATGGAGAATCGATGTTTTTATTTTGACGGGCTTTATTTTGACTAGGCTCCTAATGTTGCAGTTTGGTACACATTTGAGTTTAATCAGTTTTTTTTTGGGGGGGGGGGCACAGTTCTGGATATTACTTAGCTTTTTTTTGCGATAATAGGAAGATGATTTAGAATATTTAAATGTTAAATTATCCTGATTGGCGGGTTTTATTTAGTTTGGGTTGTGAGAAAAGAGGTATACCTAATTTTCAATTATTCTACTAGGTTTTAGAACTGAGCGAGGTCTCTTTCGAGATTTGGCCTTTCGATAATCATAATCATGTAAGTTCAATAATAATTCATTGGGAACGGATGACAAGTTATTGAAAACCTTAGCGCCTTCTTTTTGATTTGTGCGCTCACGTTTTTGATGTTGAAGTCTTTCCTAATCACCGAGTTCATTAAGTATCTAGGAGTTTTCCTAATACACCTTAGGGTTCTATTCTGTCTTTATTCTAGGCAGTCTATGGTAGATTTACAGGCATATCAATATACCGATGTTGTGTACAGCATGTCTGAGCGGATGATCGATTTATATATTAGAAATTTGTTTTGGTAACTAAGATACCCGTTTCCTATGAGTGGGTATAAGACTCCTGTGCCCATATGAACTTTCTTGATGACATTTGTTATGTGCAATTTCCAGGTTAGGTGGGAATCTAGCGTTACAAAGTATTTGGCTTATTTTTCCGCGTAGAGTACTTGATTATTTATATACAGAGGCGGCGGACTTTTTCTTTGCCAGGAAAAGTATTTCCAATGACATTTATTGGGGTTTAGTTTTATTCGCATTTTTCCAGCCATGTTAGGAGTATATCTAAGTGTTTCTGTAACTGTTCGTTCATTACTGAGAAGTAAGTGTTTTTCGCAAGTATCGCACTGTTGTCTGCATTGAGTGCCAGCTCAGCCTGTTCAAACCTGGGGATGTCGTTTAAGTATATGTTGAAAAGTGTCGGGCCAAGGATGGATCCTTGTGGTAGGCTACTTTTTATGAGTTTCGGTATGGATAACTTGTCTTTAACTCTGACTTGAAAGTGTCTGCCATTTAAGTATGATATTAAACGTTTGACTATTGTGTCAGGAACCTTTAGAGTGATCAATTTGTATTCTAAACCGCAATGCCACACCTTATCAAACTCTTTTTGGATGTCCAGAAAAATGGCAGCTGTTGGTGTCTTGTTTTGGAGTCTAAAAGATATGTAATCTACCACTCTCGGTAATTGATGGGTGGTGGAGAATTTCGGCCGAAATCCGAACTGTTCTGAGAGGATGATGTCACTCTCACTTAGGTATATGTTTAGTCTATTAAGTATAATTTTTTCAGCAATTTTACCAAGTGTTAGTAATAAGCTAATTGGTCTGTAGTTGGCTGGAATCGTAGTGTCCTCTCCTACCTTAAGGAACAGAATGATGATAGTGTCCTTCCACTCTTTGGGGAAATAGTTTAGTTTTAATATCTTATATATTAGAAAGGTAATAAAGAATATTATAAGTTTTTTGCCGCGATGTTCCTAATATTATTGTGTCCTGGGCTCTTACGATTTTTGAGGTTTTTAATGCGGTCCATTATTTCCTGCGGGTTGACTGGGGTAATCTTAGCAGTGACTGCAGAGTTTCTGAAGTAGTTTAGTGTTTGATTAACCAGGTTTAGGGTGTCCAGACACATTAAGTTGTGATTTGGTTCGAACTGGGTTTCATAATGTTTTGTTAGCGCCTCGGCTTTTTCCTCGTCTGAGTACGCAATGTTATTGTTGTCTTTTAGTGGCAGGAGTTTTGGCGGACGGTTTCCTAAGTTTTTTGGCGAAATCCCAAAGCGATATATCTTCCTGGGTGAGGTATTCAATTAATTCTTTATACTTTTTCTGCTTTTCTGCGACGATTTTTTCCCTAACAATACTTGTGAGTCTGGTAAGCTCTCTTTTAAGGTCTGGGCTTCTGTTAGTCTGCCATGTATTTCTTGTTCTGTTTCTCTGTCTTACTAATTGTTTGACATGGTAGGAGAGTGTGGGTACTTTTGCTGACTAACGATGTGTTTCCGAAGAGGCAAGTGCTGTCTGGATTTCTGTTGTAAGTGTGTGCGTGGCGGAGTCAATATCTGCCGAGCTTATTATGTCGGGTATTGCTAAATGCGGTTCGAATAGTGTTATCTTGAATAAGTTCCAGCTTACCCTAGCTTGTCTCTGAGAGACTGGAAGGGGGGTATCCTCAATACCGGTAGATGATCCGAATCGAATTCATATAGGGTATCAATAGTGTGAGCGTAGTCTATGTTTCGCGTTAGGGCAGAATCGATAAAAGTACCATTGCTGCCCTTGAAGCAAGTTGGATGTAGTGGCATGATGATGCTGTTATTTGTGGTGTTCAATAGTCTATTTATGTCTCCGCTGCGTGTTTTGGCTTTTCTACAGCCCCAGCGGTGGTGGTGTGCATTAAAATCTCCAACTGGTATGGTGTTTGGGTGTCGCGAGAAAAGCAGTTCTCATTCCGCAGCTACATTAATACCATTCATATTCCTAACATATGTTGAGGTTAATATAAAAGGGTTTGCATTATTTACTTTTATTTTTATACTAGTATGATCTATGGCTTGCAGATTTAGGTTATTTACTTCATCATGGTGAATATTTATTTTAATATACATCGCGGTTCCTCCTTGGAGCCACCAAGCAGATGCATTTAAATTTCTGAAGATATGGTAACTATTATAATTTGCTATGGTTAGATATTTATTTTCTCTAATTTTAATTTCCTGGATTAGTAAGGCGTATACGTCATTTGCATTTACATAGTTCCTATTTATTTATTCTTGGAGATATACCGGAGATATGAAAAAATATTACTTATAAAATATCAAGAGATTATTTTTGGGACCTATCCATGATGGGCAGTTTTCTCGCTGTTTTTACTTAGTCCCGCGATGATTTTAAAAACCTCGAAACACATAAACATAGAATATAAGTTCCTTTGGAACACTTCCGAGAGCTGTCCAAGCAGTTGTTTTAAGTAGTCTAAATCGAACCTGACGATAAATCCCTTGATGGATGGAGAATTTCTGCCATCTTCTCATCTTCTGGACTTTCATTGGTCCCGGTTTCACTTGTTTCCATTACCTCAGCCTCAGCTGCGGTTTTGGTTTCTTTTAATTTTTGCATCTCAGTTTTTTTCTTCACTTTTTTTCTTTAGTTTGCTCTAACATCAGGTTTTTTGCGGGTTCCTCCTCTCTCACGCGTTTAGTTTTTACTACCAGTTTAGCTTCTTTAACTGTTTTAGATTACTCTACAGTTTTAGTTTTTCTGTCATTTTGGATTTGGCTACCTCAGCATAGCGCCTACTAAGTTCATTTCTAGTATCATCCATATCCTCTGTCAGTTCTTTCATTGTTTTGGGTTCCTGCCTGGACACCCATCTGGATAGTGCTGACGTTTAATTTCTGTTTTCCTGTGGCACAGTGTACGAGGAATCCTGGGGAGGGGGGAGGGGTGCCTGGGGTTTAGTGGCCAGAGTTTTATGCCTCCATACAGGGATCTCATTTTGAAGTGGTCTGTTGGTGGCCTAAACGGCTGCCTTCCCACGGTTCCATGGGTTCTTCTGAAGTTTGCCGGATGATCTCCATCACTGTTGCCGCATGTGGCCTTCTCAGTTTCAGGTATCTGGCAGTCTCGTGTCAGATATCCCTGAGCACATTTCAGACACTTTCGGAAGCATAGAGCAATTGTCCGAAGAGTGGTTGAATCCGTGGTACCGGTAGGAGATTTTAAAGCCACCAGCTCTGAAGACCTGTTCCTTCGCAGCCATGTAGGCAACCTGGTGCAGTCTGTAGACCTTCTGCCTATCATCTTTGTGCCTGAGGTTGAGCAGGGGGATCGGCAGATGCATTCTAATTTTGGTGTTGCTCAGCAGAGAAACCCTCATAATACGGAGGTCTGCTTCATTAATTAGAATTTTTTTATAATTTCTCAATGTTAAATACTGCGTGTAGCCCCTTCAAAACTACCTTTTTTGGTCTCTCACTTATAAGATTTAAACTGTGGAAGGGGATTTTCTCACTCATCAAGAAAGACTGAACAGCCCTATAGGTGTCGACGTCCTGTGATATCAGTTTTAACATGTCTCCTCTAAGCTTTCCAGAAACTTTTTTACTAATCAATTCATTTAGTCTTTTAAGTATGGTAATTATCTGTAAATTTTATAGAAAAACATTCTACCTTGGGATCTTTTTTCTCAACAGTTTTTCATTTTCAGCAGCTTCTTTCCTATTCTTATCACTAATTGCAACCGTTTTTTTATATAACCTTAAATTTAACTTTTTACTTGCAATTTCTACAGCATTCTTTTTATTTACATTTTTAACATCAACAATTTTAACATTTTCACCATTAACAATTTTAACATTTTCATCATTAACACCAACAATTTTAACATTTTTATCATTTACAATTTTAACATTTTCTTCATTAACAGTATCAATATCACTATCATTATCAAAATTCTGCCCTTCCACGTTGTCGTCACTAGACTTTAGCAAATGAAATTTATTTTTAGTTGAAACTCCCTTAATTGGAGTTTTCTCAATCCTGACATTTTGTTAGATTTAATTGGGGATTTAAATTCCTCTTCCTTTTAAAGATAATTTAACAAACCTATCTCTAAGTTTTTCATACAATTCCTTAAATACTATACAATTGCAATTAAATACTTTAAGTAAAATACTACTATCAACGTTCTCCAAATTCTGGGTCATCAAAATAGAAATCACAACTGAGAACATACCTTATATCCGGGAGAATTGGTCCTTGTCCTGTGAGAGCAATTCCATCTTTACCAGATGTATGATGTGGTGAATACGACATTCCCACAAAAATTCGAAGACGACATTCCCACAAAAATTCATACAAGCCTTGATTTCTTCCTTCCATCCGCTCACCACTCCGTCCTTGAGGAGATAGCCATGATATGCTATCATTACATCCTTGAGAGGCTGCAATTCCTCTCGCTCTAAATCACTAGCCACCTGCAGCGTCAGATCAAACTTGCCTTGGTTCATATCCATGTCGAATCAAAATCGGAATCGAAAATCGAAATCAAAATCAGAAATCAAAATCGAAAAGTACAACATGCGGGAATAACACACGTATATTCCAAAACAGATTTACGAAAATAGCAAAAGCGTGCTGTTACGTAGAATACCAGAATACGCCACCAAGAACAACAGCTATCACTCTTAACATAAACTCAATCCAACATATAGCAATATACTACAACTGCGATATTAGCATACGCACTTTCCGTAGCAGAGCTAGAGAAAGCACGTCCAACCTGTCCGAGGAAAGGTGCGAGACTGAATCTTTTGCTTTCATTTTTATAAATCGAACGTTTTGGTATGCGGCACTCTCTAAAGTAGAAAATATAGGAAATCTAAAATTGCACACTTTCTTTCTTTCGAACGATTTACCCATACATCAAATTTGAAGTCTCTATCTCATCGCAAAGTATGCTTTTCTATCGTTTCACTTTTCGAACATTTAGATGTGGAACACCCTCTCTACAGAACATTTTCGGAAAATACGATTTTTCCAGGGAGTTTTATCGAATGATCGACCCGTGTACCGAATTGCAAGTCTCTTATGTATTCGGGAAGTGCCTAAAAAACGCATGACAAACAGACACTTGGTAATCAGTATATAAAGATTATATTAGTATTATATGTTAACTATATTTGTATTATTTCATAAACTGCTTTTTTATAGTAATTTGAACAAATGTTCTTGATTTTTTTTATGATGTTAGCTAAATTAGCTCCGGAAAAAGATTTATTCCTTCATTTTACATACTACATAATTTCGTAGTCTTTTATTCAAGTATTTTTAAATACATTTAGGGCAATTTTTAAGTTAGCTAAGGATGTGCTTATGTAACTTCTGAAACAGCTTAATTTTTCTATTTATTTTATCATAAGTTTGTAGTTTCATTAACCGAGAAAATGTTATGAATCAATTTACTGTTATTTATCCACTCTCCTTAGTTCTCCCTTTAATTTATTTTTATTTTCTGTTTAGAAACTAGTTCATTCCAGTATCATGTGACGCAATCGTTTATTGGCTTTTGCTGGTACGCTTGTTCGGTACTTTTACATTGAAATAGGAGGGTGTTTTTTTTGTTTTTTTTTTTGCTTCTGCAACCAGTTGATTGCTTTAATCAACTGTTTATTCTCATACTAACGAAGTACTTTAATTTCAGAGTAATTTTTGTGAGTTTATACATCGTGTCAACTGGCCTCATATGAAACGTGTCATCTTTCTCCAAAACAAAAGCATTTCATTTTAAGCATAATATGTATAATGTATACAATGTAATCAATAATAACGTAGCGATCCAACTATTCATGTACCAAGCAAGCTCTTACTCCCAAGGAATGTCAAAAAATTCATCCAAACTGGCCAGAAGAGATGATACATAGTTTAGCACTGGCAACAGTAAATCTGCTAGTAAAATTTTCGCTCACTTAAAGTTATATTCCGAAATATAAATATTCGAAAAAAATATATAAATATTCGAAAAAAATATATAAATATTCCAAATATATATATTCAAAATATTAATATTTGAAATATAAATATTGAAAATATAAATATTCTAAATATAAAACTTTGAAATATAAATATTCAAGATATTAATATTTGAAGTATAAATATTCGAAATGTAAATGTTCTAAATATAAATATTCAAGATATTAATATTTGAAATATAAATATTCGCAATATAAATATTCGAAATATAAATATTCGAAATATAAATATTTGAATTATAAATATAAGAAATATAAATATTCGAAACATACATATTCTGGATACAATATATAGATATATACGTTCAAAGTGAAGAAGTAAATGAGTGTCTGTTTATACAAAATGCAAAATTACGTATACAAAGACGCTCCTACACAAATTTAATGAATCAGCCTGGCCATGTATGAATCCTGCCACTGTACACAATTTTCCCTACCATCGTATGAAGAATTATTAATCATTAAAATATTTTATACACTGTTTTATATATTTCTTTTTACTGTTTGAAAAATTTTGATAATTGAGTCTATAAGGGAAAATATGATATGTTAAGACTCCAAAATATTAATAATAATTAAAAGTAATATGTTTTCTTATACTTACTTCTTCAATAAAACATACGTTATGGATATGTTATTTTACAGTAAAAAATTTAGGCCAGAGATTTTCACATTTTTCATTGTTTTAAATTTTTGTCTAATATCTACGATCATGAACATTTATTAACTCAAAACAAATTTAACACCATTTTGAACTATTTTCTGCCTGTTTAGGTTTGTATAAAGTGCATGTACCTGTGCAAGCAAAAAACCCTGTTTTAACTTGATCTTTGAATACCAATAATGAAAGGATTCAAATCACTTACATTGATGAAATAAATATTGTGAAGGCTTTTAACGTTGACTTTTTAACGTTGAAAGCATTGTGACGTGGATCTTCTCTATAATTATTTCGCATTGGAAGAAGTAAAGTACTTGCATTACGTTGGGAAAGTAACGTGCTGCCCACATCAGATATTTTTAAATCAATTCGATAGAACGCAGGATGTCGCAGTTTATGGAGTAACGACATTCAAAGTTAAGGATCAGTACTAGTACAAAGCAGTATTAGTACGGAGCAAAACTAGTACTAGTACGGAGCACAATTAGTAATAGTATAGAGCAGTAAAAAGTACGGAGAGCATATCTGAGTGCACCGATTTGCTCAGTGAGATATGCGCAATTTAAACTAACAAACGATGCTGTTAGTTCTATCGTCACCAGGATCGGCTCAAACTCAGTTTTCTAAGAAAAAAACCAGACTAAGTATATCGTGCTTTGTTTAGGAAAACTCGCTTTTATTGTACAATCCTGTTTTAAATACTAAGAAAATTTATCGTAATATCTCTACTAAATTAAGCATTTCTGTAAAGATATTTAACAACTTGGCATTCTACGAGTTGTTAGTGCAGGCTTAGATTATAGTCCGACATTTCGTGTAATTGATTAATTAATTTAGTCCTTCCTGCGCTGATGACGTATTTTTTTGTGCGTAATATCTTACGATATTTGTATGTTTCGTCTGTACTAATTAACATGATGAAAGAACTTTCAAATTCATATATGATTCGATTATCGCAATTAACGACTTTTTATTCTATTAGTTTTTCTACTGTACCTTAATTACCGTTAAATTTTTACAATTACATTTTAAATGCACTAATTTAATTAGTTAACAAAATACATTTTAATTAAGGAGTAACGCTGTACCATTTTTGAGAGTAAATGTCATTATCTTGTTTTACAAGTACATTTTAATTCCACTGTTTCAATTAGTTAAGTAGTTATATTTTAATTGTTTAATGGGATTTAATCCGACCAATCCTGATCATCACCCGATTTTTTGATGTCAAGCCACGTATATTTTTCACATCTAAAAGTTATAAAATGCCTGTTTTCACATCAAACATTTCAGAAATTTGTCATAGAAATGAAATCTCTATGCATCATTTTAAAAATATATATGGAAAATTCAGACACATATATGAACTAATATTAGAACACGGCTGAAATTATTAACGCAATATATTATTTATATATGTATTTATTCACTTTAAGTAGATGCAACAAATAGAATCCAATTACACTAACTACAAAATATAAGTTAAATTGAACATAAAAGACAAACATAATAAGCTATAAATATAGTACGCACATTAAAACAGGCATTTTTAAAATGGGTTGGTGAAACAATAAAAGCATCAATATAAAAAATGCAACAATTATAAAGAAAAACTTTTAGCATAATTATGTACAATAGTATTATGGAATAATCTATTTTGCATGATATTGGCTCCAAGAATATGAAACTTCAAATAAGAAAACAAAGTAGTTCAATCAATAGCATTCAATAGCTTCAATTACATATCATTATTTAATTGCAGCGAGAATTCGAAGTAATTAAGCTTCTTACTTTTAACTTAAAGCTAGGAAGACGCAATTTACTATTGTATGTCTGTCAGTCTGTCTGAATGCTTTTGCCTAGATAGCTGCTCAAAAACTGAACCGATTTGGGGGAATTTGAATAAACAATGTAACTTGATGTTTTTACAAGCCGAGTTCGTTGTCGAATGCAATCGAATAAAAATTGCACGTGCTACACCCTCTTTATATTATCTCCAACGAAAACGCCTCTAAAATTTCACCGATTTCTTTACAATTTGAATATATGTGGTCCATATATATAGATATCTTACAGGTCAAGTTCGTTGCTAAACGTGGCCGGACAAAAACTGCATATTCTGCAGCCCGCTTCCTTTACTGATCTACATTATTCGACGATAACTCCTCTGAAACTTAACAAAATTTTATGTAATTTAAGTATATGATATATATAGATATTTTACAGTCCGAGTTTGTTGCTGGATATGGTCGACCTTTTGTTACAAGTGCTATACATCTCCTATATTGATCCGCTCAATGTGTGACTATAACTTCTCTGAAGCTTAAAAGATTTTTTTTCAATTTGGATATATAGTGTACACTAATGTTATTCAGACCGAATTCGTTGCTGAACGTGATCAGATAAAAATTGTACATTTTTATCCGATTATTCCCCTTTACTGAATATATTATACTGAATACAGTATTCTTCAAATCAGAGTAAAATGACAATCAAAAGAACTCAAAACAAAATAAGAAAATATTTCAACTTTTATGTTTATTGTATTAAAATTTACAGTAGTGATAAGTCGTAAAATTATCTGTACGAACTCTTGAAATGCTACACATATAAAAGTATTTATCCAACTCCTTAATTTTTCTTATTTTGCTCTTCACCATGGAAAAAAAATTAACTGCCGCTGATCCTTTCGGTTGAGTAAGTTTATTTTTTTTTTGGAAGCAGTATGACACAAAATTCATGTTTGTTAGCGAAAGGCATTTCTCATTTATTCAAAATCAGAAAGATTATCGCTCTTCCAGTACCTAGATATGTTTCTAATTTTAATTGAATTTAAATATCTAAAATAGGAGAGAAGCCTTGTAAATTTTGGTTGAGTTTCACTTTTATTTATCTATATTTGCAATGTTGAATTAAAATATTACTATAAAAAAACAGTTTTCGGGAATAAATTCAGTAAGTTTAATAATATCAAGTAGAGATTAAAGCAAAACAAAAACGAACATGTACACTGCTGGTTAAATAGTATTTAAAATTCATTCGTGATAAAATAGTGGAACTATATTTTAAAACAAGCCTTCACTATATCATTTTCTTAGAAAAGATACAAATAATATAAATGTGAGGTGTGATGTATTTCCATAGAAATATATGATAATGTATTTCCTTTTAATTAAAAAAAGAGAACAAATAGAAATATTTTTTCACCTGGGTAGTTGTCACATAAAAGTGGTTGAGAAAGTGGAAGAGTGGTTGAGAGGCTGGTTTATAACAAAATTATTATTATCAGGAGCATCATAGAAAAAGTTCACTTTCAATGAAACATTAAGAATTTTAACTTTTCATAGATAATATAGTATGTAAAAAAAGTATATTAAGACGCGGCGGTCAAAAGTTATGATTTAAGATTTTGGCAATGAAACATGTTTGGGACACGCCTTAACATAATTCGAATATTTTAAAGCGATGTATGCGTTTAGGTGAGTGTGTGAACAATTGAAGCTATTAAAACAAACGTTATTTTTGATTATTACAGTTAGCATGAATGAAAATATTTAAGAATCACTACTATTTTCATAAGGTAATTGTGAAACCAGGAATAGGATGGCTGATGTTTAAAAAAATGTTAATGGTTTTGTACTTGATCAAGTGGACTATAAACCTAGGAGGCTGAGGTGAAGCCACGAGATTGGTTTAAAATGTTAACCCATATGGAAGTTGTCTGGTTGCATGGCCTACATGATCTCTCGGATCAAGACAGCTGTAAAACTGGCGTCCTTAAGTCTGATGTCATTGTCCAACATTACAGACCTCAAAAATAATGAACATAAAACTGTCTCACATATTCCAGTTTTCACCGATGATTTAGACGATTAAGTTTGCAACGAAATGTCCTGATATACAGAACTTCAACGACAGATGCTAGATCGACTGCAGTACGAGTAGAAGTACTACACCGTAAGTTAGTACCAGTACGAGAACCAGATGGTACCAGTACTGAGTACCAGAACCAAAAGTGGCGGTGTGTCAACGTCTAAAGACAACCAACAGGTATGTGCGAGTTAAGTATTATAGAAGGTCATAAATGCAGTTTAGACATTTTTAACTTACCTGGTTTCACATGTCCTATCTCCTCTGCAAAATTATATGTTATAATTGCTGTAATCAATTTAATAATTAACCAAATGTTCTTAATAAATGATTTTATTTTAAAGTTAAAATGGTGCAGATAATCGTGGTAGTATGTTAATGTATTGTATTTCAAGAACTCACACTGAAGATTATATGGTGGGTTAAAGCCGCATTTTTATGTTACAAAGCAATGTATAATTAATTAACTTCAACACACTTTAACTAAACCCTTTTTAAGCACCACAATAATATACCATAATAGCAATAATTCACAACGTTCAATACCTGACCAGTCAAGTACGTTTATGTCTTTCTTCTGCAGATAGAAAAACGTAAACAACCTTTACCACATTTGATCTGTGGCAAGGACCACCATCCAGCATAATGATATTATATCTATGCACTTGCATATGAGTTACCAACATTTCACGTATCATATACATACAAATTATACCCTTTATGATAGTGCCTCTCGGCAAAAGATAGTGAAGCAGTTCCGGATGCTGACATAGCACCAAATATCATCTGACTTGGCGGATGCTTTATGGTGCTAACGGTGTATTTTTCATGAAATTTTTTGCCTTTTGGTCGTTGAACATGTTTTTGACGTGATGCAAGTTAACACAAAAGTTGTTTCACTGAAAAACAAAACTTGACACTATTCTTGAACAGTCTACGACTTATGACGCTTCACAAACTCGAGTATCTTCTTCTTATGATAGGGGTTAGTCCAGTATTATGTGCAGATTTATAGGACTTTGATCCAAAATCTTTGGTGAGACGTCGGAAAAAAATGGTGATACTTACACTATTTTCAACTTTAAGGTATTGTCATCACGTGGAATTATTTTTTAAGACGTTCACTTCTCTTTCGGTTGCTAAAATCACCTGTATCCTGATATTTCATGATCGTGTTACAGATAACAGCCCTGCTGCTCACATCTACCTTTCCGGTTATTTGACGTTTAGAGTATCCTTTATGATATAAAGTCACTATTTGTGACCTCTAAATAACACTTAATGGCGCATTTTTGTCCATTTTTCACTATAGATAATGTACCCGGCCACACACTTAGCTACAGTAAACCTTCGGGTCTGTCGTGTGGTCTGGGTTTCCAACTTCCAACTATAGATAATGTACGTACGCAACCTCTCAGCATGAAAACCAAATGCAAACTGACGCTATGCAACCAATTTTATCAACACCTGCCGCTACAAGATGTTGCAGCACCGACAGGAAATTTATCAATACAGACAGCAGATGACGCAATCTACAGAAATCTCCTGATACGAACAGGTAGTCTTCAACTGTTAGAAATGCTGTAATTCAATGTGTTGAGAATGCAAAGTATAAATAGGATCCCAGATCATAGAACAATATTTCAAAATAGGTTTTACAAGAGCAGTATATAGGAAAAGAGTACAATATAAAGTATCAATCCCCATTGACAAAAACATGAGACTTTCACTAAAGCTCTAAGTAAGTGGTAAGCTCTTTTGATAGGGCTATCAATATGTATATGGACATTAAAAGCATTATCAAAAGCCAGGCCAAGACGCATCCTTTCGGAGTCCCTGTGCCAGAGGCACTTACTCCCACATCGAATATAGCAATATATTAACCTTTCCATATATATAGCATATGTCGAGAATTATATGGGCACTCAGCTCTGAAGAGGGTGCTGATTGGACGGTTGCTTGATGTTGGTTTTGGATTGGTTAGAAGTTGTCTTGGACAGCTGTCAGCCTGCAAGTCGTGGATAGGAAAGGGAGGGAAATGGCAGAAAACCATAAAAGAAGCTACACGAAAAAGCTCTTAAAGCAAAAGAATAAAATTAAAAATTTAAGTTTAAGATCCAAAGAAACAGGAATTAATCATAAGGAATCAAAGAAATTAAGTATAAGTTTGCATTGATACCCCAAATGAACAAAATATGTACAACGAAATAAAGGAAAACTGTTTGAATAATAATTACAGCCTTGAATATTATGGCGCCTAGAATAATTACATTGAATTTAGAGATATTTAAGTGGAGTTTGCAGATATAGACTAGTCATGCAGTTTATAAAATTAATTCTGTAATAAGACCCAAACAAAGCAGTCAAAGTTGTGATTTCCATATAGAGTTTTATATTATCTGCAAACATAAGATATTTAGCAGATTTGAAAATCCGGCGTATTTTATAAACAAAAATTAAGCATAAAAATAAATCCAAATTTGAACCCTGAAGAAAACACAACAGCTATTATAAAATCATGAAATATTTCAGAAATAATTTACAGAATAAGATCTATTATCTAGACTACATGATGTTAAAATTTGTAACATATAATAGCTACATATCAGTACATTTGAGTTTAGTATTCCAAATGTTCTATCATCGGTTGGAATTTTTCCAAGATTAGAATTCCAAAAATGACGCTTTTTAGGAAATGAAGGTTCGTGACTGTCTATAAATATGCCAGAACGGAAAGTATAAAAAAGTTGTTTAATATTCAGAATGGTCAAATCTGTCTGAACTTTCGTTTCTATGATCCTGATCATTAAAATGACAATTTTTTCGATAATTGTTACAAAACGGGAAATGCTTGTATGAGGTTCAAATTAATTTATCTCAACGACAGATATTTTGGATATTGAAAGTTTTAGTACTAACCCTCGTTTGGAAAATTAACTGTGCAGCTCAACTCGACTTTCTCATACCAGAATTGCCATTTTTAGTATTTTTCTTTTTTCAAATTTTGCATAAAAAACTTTGAAAAATCAATATCGTGGGTCAAATGATTACAATTATAGATTGTTACCCTTCCCTTAAGAGGGCTTGAAAAATATTTTGACTGATACCATACTTAACAATGTACCCCCGGAAGGGTAACTTTCACTCCGAGGGGGACAATGACGTCACGATAAAAAATTGTATCACGGCTATCTTTCACAACAATAATTGCAACTATTAAGTCCTTCAATCATTGAACCGTATATAGATCCTTCTATGCATGATTATATAAAATTTAGTTCTGTCCGGTAGAAAAGTTGTATTTAATTGTTCGGTAGAAAAAGTGCATTTATGATACACTAAAAGCATTTCTAAATATTCCAAATTCTCAAAGTTTTTAAACCTAAACATCATCAAAATTATATATGAAAATGACATTTGACCAGTTTCTCCCTAAATTTACAAATATGTAACTCTATATGTAATTAAATGGAACTTTCCTAAAAATAAAAACATTAAAAGTAAAAGAAAGAACACAGATTTTAGGTTTTCAAAATCTAACGTTTATTAAAATTTTAAACTTCACTTTTAAAATAATTTTCAAAATATTTTACATCTCATTAACTAACAAATCCAATAAACAACTTAAATAAATAAATAGAATGGCCGGTCGTATAGTGGTAGTAAAAACGTTAGAATATTAAATTTTAAAGTTAACAATATTAAACTTATTCAATTATTTATCTAAACTAAAATTTGGGATAAAAGAACATCAGTAAGCCAAAAGGGAATTTAGAACATAATTTAAAAGATAACCACAGGATTCGCAACTTAAAATATATAAGTCTAAAGGGGTCTTATTTCTGTGCTAACTCAAAACAATTGGAATAAAGACATATTTTAACTATTGAGAAATATTAGAATTTGGAGGAAAAGGAATAATATCACCAAGGCTCCAAGAAAAACGGCGGAAATCGGCGGGAGGCAGAATCACCAAACGTGCAGCAGATCCAGAGAACACCAGAAGAGGAAAATCCATGGCACAGGGTCACAATATGTCCAGCAGAAAATCCGGAAAAGGCCGTTCCACGGGATTCAACTCCAAAGAGATTCTCCACACCAGCTGGACGTCGAGTAATAAAAAAATCATTTCTCTCAACAGCCGCACCGGACTACTGACATCAAAATGGAGAACTTAACATGTGTCCGTCAATTGGGCTCGGAAATGCGAACTCCATTCATCATAAAATAGAACTGGCAGCTTGTCAAGATAAACATATTTCTAATTGGCCGGTAAGACTTCCTCGGCCGACATCACATAAATCGTGAAACATCTTGGATCATTATTTAAATGATATGAAACTAATTAGCATGACTCTTCATTCCGTCGCAGCTTCCAGACATAAACAACATCAGAGAGCACAGCGGCAAAGGACTGCTGATTGATTATAAACTAAACAAATCAATCCACATCTTGAAAAACAAAACACACATCACAGCCGGGAATAATGAGACATTTCAAGCCGAATTCGAACTACGGCTCGCGCCGAAGCGCTGAAAACAACAACTTTAACAGATTACATCTCTGGTTCTAATCAATTGCAAAAAAAAAGCAAAGAGCAAAGAGCAAAAAAAAGTGCGCGATTTGCTTATATACTGCCAAACATCGCTGCCACAGATTGTAAACAAAATTATTGATGAACGATAAAATAATTAATGACAGACGATTTTAATATTACGATCAACCAATTAAAAACTCGAAACTTTAAAGAAGAGAAATGGAATTTTAGAGCAGACGAAAATTAAAAAGAAATGAAGTGAAACGATTTGGAAAATACGAATTCGGCAATAATTTAAATATGGACGATTCTGAAATATTTAAAAAGCTGAAAATAGAATAAAACTGTAAAATTGCGATGAATTAACCAATTTTTAACCGAGAGCAATAAATTTGGAATCAAATTAAAGGGAATAAAATGGGCAATAAATGGAATCACAAATTAGCCAATTTAAATAAATTTAAATTGCTAAAACCTAAAAAGAACGAACTTTTGCCGTTTTTAAAACAAAACCTATGGAATAGAACCTATTTGAACAAAGAATATCAAAAACCTAAACAATTAGAAGATGAATAACTAAAAGAGAATGACTATGTAAATAAGACCCCTGAACACATTTAAACTAAAAACAAAATACCTAAAATTATTAAATATCTAAAAGTATAACCCAACAACTCCTTCGAACGTCCCAAAAAAATTTTTCATTTGAAAAATGAAAAATTTTAGCTAACACATGACAAAATTCCGCGAAACGAAGGAGAGAAAAAAAAATCAAAAATCTCAACTACAGCTGTAACATGAGCCATAAAAATCACATAAAAATCAAATTCCTTATAAATAAATCAAAAATCAAATAATCACTTCACTAAACACTTTCATAATATCAAGTATCATAAATTTTTCAACTCTAAAATAAACATGTAGATTCAACATTTCAACATTAAACTCTCTAACTTCATTATAACTTTACATTATGAAAATTCATCAAATCATTTTAAAATGCTCCAACAAATACGCCATCAAAGAGAAGAAACAGAAAAATAATAAACAGATCTCCATATCATTAGCTGTCATGAATAAACATAAATTTTAACGAAAACTTTGGACCAGCCAAAGAATTCCAATAATCTAAACAATAAATTTTGAAATGGTACCTTCAACATAACAACCAATAAATACAATCATCAAATTCATCACCATCTCCTCCTCTACAAAGAAAACAAATATTCGAAGCATAATTTTCAATTTAAATAATAATATCAAAGTTGGCTCAAGTTACAAACAAAAAAATTTGTGGAATATTTACCCCCAAAATAACAAACTCAATTCCCTAACAATTTGGAACTGAACTCAAATTTAACCGACTTGCTTACAAATTATACTATAAACTGATTACTTGGCAAATTAGGTCGTTTAAACGACAAATATACACAAAAATGACCTTATGCATCATTTTACACCAATATCAATAAACGCGATTCTACTAATTATGGTGCAACATCTTGCACTCTCAACAACAATAAACTCAAATATCATAACTGTATCTCTCTGGTAATCTCAAACAATTCTCATAAAAATAAAAAAAAATTAAGACAAGGGGCCGAAGGTTGTGAGTCCTCTCAAAGGTTGTGAATCTTTTTTGAACCCAAAAAAATAGCACAAAAATATCCATCAAGTATAAGTAGTACATTTAAATTCACTAACAGCCAAGTGTATCACATTACTTTAACCAAAATATCAAAGAAAAATCAAATTACAAATCCCCATTTAAATTTCAAAACCAAAAGTACTCAAATTGCATTGCACAATTTTAATTATTCCACTTAAAAAAATTTAATTCTCCTATAATAAAATAAATTTATCCACTTTAACGACCCAAAAAATTTTTAAAGACAGTATAAAAAATATCAGATTCAGAATTAAGAACAAACAAACTGATTTTATCACCACTCTATTTGAGTGTGAAAACCAAACACATGATCAATGTGAAGAACAAGATAACTCAAGATGACATTTATGTCACACTCATATTGGAGTGTAAAAAACACCTGCATTACCCAATTTTTCAATTAATCACCAGTATTTCATCATCTACATTCACATATCAGTGAGGATTTAAATCTCAATTCCAAATCAGAACAAAAATATTCTAAGTCGAAAAACTACTGCTTTAATTCTATATAATTTAACTTAATAAAAAAAATATTCTCATGTTAAATTTACTCAATTAATTTCATTCTATTTCATCAAAACAATTTTAAGTGCTGCTGGGAGCGTGGGTTATAAGAACAACAAAATAAAAAAAATTTGTTAATGAGATGGGATTAGAACAAAAAATGTAAATACTATAAAGTGCGTTCTTCAAATACTTATAATCTCTTAAATTTATGAATTAAATGCAATTTCACACTACTTCAAATAATAAAATTCAAATCAAATTAATTTACATTAAGGAATGCCTAAATAAAAATTCTAAATGAAAAAATCAAATTCAAAAGTTTCCTCAAAAAATTCTAAATGAAAATATTTAAATCAATCCTAAAATTTTAATCAAAATATTAAAATAAATTCCTCTAATTTAAATCAAGAACATTCTAAAACATCATGCCTCAGTTCAGTTTAAGAACACAACAACATTTCAACAGTAATTACTTTTAGAATAAACAGGTATGGAATCATTTTACTGAAATTTCATTTTTAAGAACAAAAATTATTAAGAACATATATTACAGTTAGCATGAATAAGCCCCTAGACTGGTCAAACGGCGCCAATTGTCCGGTAGAAAAGTTGTATTTAATTGTTCGGTAGAAAAAGTGCATTTATGATACACTAAAAGCATTTCTAAATATTCCAAATTCTCAAAGTTTTTAAATCTAAACATCATCAAAATTATATATGAAAATGACATTTGACCAGTTTCTCCCTAAATTTACAAATATGTAACTCTATATGTAATTAAATGGAACTTTCCTAAAAATAAAAACATTAAAAGTAAAAGAAAGAACACAGATTTTAGGTTTTCAAAATCTAACGTTTATTAAAATTTTAAACTTCACTTTTAAAATAATTTTCAAAATATTTTACATCTCATTAACTAACAAATCCAATAAACAACTTAAATAAATAAATAGAATGGCCGGTCGTATAGTGGTAGTAAAAACGTTAGAATATTAAATTTTAAAGTTAACAATATTAAACTTATTCAATTATTTATCTAAACTAAAATTTGGGATAAAAGAACATCAGTAAGCCAAAAGGGAATTTAGAACATAATTTAAAAGATAACCACAGGATTCGCAACTTAAAATATATAAGTCTAAAGGGGTCTTATTTCTGTGCTAACTCAAAACAATTGGAATAAAGACATATTTTAACTATTGAGAAATATTAGAATTTGGAGGAAAAGGAATAATATCACCAAGGCTCCAAGAAAAACGGCGGAAATCGGCGGGAGGCAGAATCACCAAACGTGCAGCAGATCCAGAGAACACCAGAAGAGGAAAATCCATGGCACAGGGTCACAATATGTCCAGCAGAAAATCCGGAAAAGGCCGTTCCACGGGATTCAACTCCAAAGAGATTCTCCACACCAGCTGGACGTCGAGTAATAAAAAAATCATTTCTCTCAACAGCCGCACCGGACTACTGACATCAAAATGGAGAACTTAACATGTGTCCGTCAATTGGGCTCGGAAATGCGAACTCCATTCATCATAAAATAGAACTGGCAGCTTGTCAAGATAAACATATTTCTAATTGGCCGGTAAGACTTCCTCGGCCGACATCACATAAATCGTGAAACATCTTGGATCATTATTTAAATGATATGAAACTAATTAGCATGACTCTTCATTCCGTCGCAGCTTCCAGACATAAACAACATCAGAGAGCACAGCGGCAAAGGACTGCTGATTGATTATAAACTAAACAAATCAATCCACATCTTGAAAAACAAAACACACATCACAGCCGGGAATAATGAGACATTTCAAGCCGAATTCGAACTACGGCTCGCGCCGAAGCGCTGAAAACAACAACTTTAACAGATTACATCTCTGGTTCTAATCAATTGCAAAAAAAAAGCAAAGAGCAAAGAGCAAAAAAAAGTGCGCGATTTGCTTATATACTGCCAAACATCGCTGCCACAGATTGTAAACAAAATTATTGATGAACGATAAAATAATTAATGACAGACGATTTTAATATTACGATCAACCAATTAAAAACTCGAAACTTTAAAGAAGAGAAATGGAATTTTAGAGCAGACGAAAATTAAAAAGAAATGAAGTGAAACGATTTGGAAAATACGAATTCGGCAATAATTTAAATATGGACGATTCTGAAATATTTAAAAAGCTGAAAATAGAATAAAACTGTAAAATTGCGATGAATTAACCAATTTTTAACCGAGAGCAATAAATTTGGAATCAAATTAAAGGGAATAAAATGGGCAATAAATGGAATCACAAATTAGCCAATTTAAATAAATTTAAATTGCTAAAACCTAAAAAGAACGAACTTTTGCCGTTTTTAAAACAAAACCTATGGAATAGAACCTATTTGAACAAAGAATATCAAAAACCTAAACAATTAGAAGATGAATAACTAAAAGAGAATGACTATGTAAATAAGACCCCTGAACACATTTAAACTAAAAACAAAATACCTAAAATTATTAAATATCTAAAAGTATAACCCAACAGTTCTATGCTGCCATGTTAAAAAAAAAAAAATTCGAATAAACTTCGAAGTTTTAGGCTCGAATTAAAAAAAAAAATCTATCTAGTTCTATATTTTTTTTAATAACAAAGTCGGATATAAACTTTCGTGAAAATCTGTTAATACACTACCCGACACAGAAAATGCAACACCATGACACAGCGAATAGAGTGTGATGATAAGACACACAGACAGAGATGGTATATATAAATAAGTGATGCTAATTCCAGAAGGATAGTGCAATACAGTAATGGCATGGACAGGGTTATCAGTATGCAGTAGGATCACCTCTTGCGGCGATACAAACAGCAACCTTCCGAGAAATAGATTCAATGAGCGTGCGGATAGTTTCCTGAGGGATGAATAACCATATGCCTTCATTCATCCTCCACAGGTCGTCCTCTGTTTGAGGCGAGGATAGGGCGGTTAAACGACGGCCAATCATGTCCCATACAAGGTCGATGGAGGAGAAATCTGGAGACAGCGGAGACTAAGCAAGCACCTGGACACCTTGCAAGGCTTGTTTGCTGATGGTTGCCGTGTGCGGTTGCGCGTTAACTTGCTGGAAAAGAGCATTTTGTAACCGTTGAAGGTAGGGCAGTGCGACCGCAGCACCTCATCCACATATCATCGTGCCGTCATTGTGTCTCTGATACGAAACAGTGGTAATCGGCTATCGGAGCCGATGGCACTCTAAACCATGAAGCCGCGTTGTCGAGCAGTATGGCGTTCAACAGCCGCAGCAGGATTGGATCTGCTTCCACATCGCCTCTAGCCTCTCACACGGCGACTGTCATTAGACAAACAGAACTGAGACTCGTCGCTGCACACGATCCTGTCTCATTCAGTCGTCCAGGAAACTCGGGCCCTAAACCAATTGCAATCTCTCATGTCGGCGTCTTGCCATCAACGACAGCCTTCGTAAAAGACGGTTTGGGTGCAAGCCGATTTAGGCCAATCGTCGAAACATTGTTCTCGCTGATACTGGAACATCCAAAATAGCCTGCAAATTCTGCAGAATCTCGACAGTCGTTGTTTGTGGGTCCTCCACCGCAGCCCTTCAAATACGCCAATCAATGCGTGTTGACTTACGTCTGGATGTACATGTACCACTGCGACGATTCACATGCCCTTCTTCAATTCATTTTCTCCAAATACTTTGCACAGTGGACTCATCTACGTGTACTTCCGCGGCGATACGCCGGTACGACCATCCAGCCGTACGTAGGCCTAAAATGAATCTCCTCGTAAGATTGTTCAAATGCTGAAACGGACTTTGTCATCGGCCAGGCATCTTTTCCATAACACATGTCTTCTAAAACAAAACACAACTCGGAAAACGGGTTTCCGTCGGCGACCGACTGTAACAACTGATGGCTCATCTGCCGTTTCCACCCATTTTATTCCGCGCTCTAATCATATGGTCTACTTGCATTTCAGTTCATTTGCATACATCGGCCAGCTGCGTTTGTTTCGCAATTTGCATAATCATACGGTCAAAGCTTCATTATGTCGTATTTTCTATGTCGGGTAGTGCGTTTGTGGTCGCTATCGTGTACACAATAAATCGACCACAGACATCAGACAGACAGACAGATATTACTTTAAAAATAGCCAAAATGTGTTTAGGTTGTCTTAAAACATATATTGACATTAAAATCACGAATTTAAAAGTTTTCGTGAAAACAATACTTTTTTACACAGTATAAGAAAGTAAAAATAATAATAATAATTTGCGGTGGCTCTAGTCCGATGGAGACAATAAATTATAAATTATACGTCTTATAAATTATACTGTCGGAAATTTTTTTTTCCATAATTCCAAATCTGAGACCTTAAGGTCTTTCTTGTGTTGGTACCTTATTCCTTCTTCCCGTTTTCCATCTGAAAAATCAAACTTTAATAAAATCCATTAAGATTCCTATGACCCCACTTATTTTGGAGATCAAAGACAATTTTATAAATGACCTAGGCGCTCCATACTGGCATTTCTTGAATTTCCGAGAATCTTTCAAAATAAATATCTAAAAATGTTCCAGTTGTATGTCCTTGTAAGGCTTTTAAACGGATACAGATTACTCGCTTATTGCTCATAGCTATCTCTTTAGATAGCTATATTTTTAAAATAGTTCAAAATATTTAAATGTGGAAATTATAATCACTCTATTGCAAAAATTAAAATTTCGATTCGAAATCCAATTTTATATCCTTATATGCATTTAAAAGTTTGTCAATTACTTACTATTTATAGTAAGTAATTGACAAACTTTTAAACTTTTACACTTTTAGTGTTCGAGATATAAGCATTAGAATCCTTAAAACTTTAATTTTTTCTGTAATGTTTCATTTTCAGACATATAGCCCGACCATAGATTTATTCACGTCAAAATACACGGTTTATCTTTGAGATAGAAATGATCGTACTTGCAATATTATTCAAGGTGGTGGTGGTGTACTATTTTACTGAAAACCAAGATTTCAGTAATATATATATATTATTTTTGGTTTAAATAAATCTTTAACCTGGTAAATATTTTATCGTATGCGTGATTTTTAATACCCAGCATCGCATCTTTAAGCATACAATGAAATTTACAGTATGTCTAATAGCAATGAAGATATTTTTGACCACAGTTTATTAATTCGAGGTGATTTTAAAATTGTACATATTAATGGCTCACATGACTCCAGTGATAATAATCAGAATTCCTGTATAGAAATATCAGTGTTTTTTTTTCAGTGTTTATGATTTGAAACAATTGCAATCTATATAATAAATGTATTACGTGTTTTCGTCTTTTAAAAATCTCCAGTTGGGGGTCAAGGTGTGATATCACCCTCCCTCCAACATGGGCACAATATTCTTTTTCGAACAACACTTGTTGAATTTTTTTGATGATGTGTTCCTGGATATAATTTCCATAGTCCAAAACAAGGACAAAAAGTTTCTATTTAAACTGATGTAACATTGCCTACTCAGTGACGTCAACAGATGCAAGACTTATCCTCTCTTGGTACAGACAGCGCCAAAAATAATGACGAGCCTACAATTTTGACCTCTCCCTATTTATCCTTCTCTAATTACCCCTGCCTGTCCCTTCTGGACGATGAGCATACAATTAATCTGCGCTATTTGACTTAGCATCACCTCATTGAATCAGTCTGGAACCAAGAAGTCTTGCCCGAAGATTGGAAATTGAGTATCATTTGTCCTATCCACAAAAAGGGAGACGTTTTGGAATGTGCCAACTACAGGGGAATCAGTCTTCTTTGCGTTTTTTATAAATTGTTTTCTAATATACTCTTTAGTAGACTAGTAACTTATGCAGAAGACATTGTGGGAGACTACCAATGTGGTTTCCGCAGAGATAGATCTACCATTGAACAGATTTTTAACATTAGGCAAGTGTTGGAAAAAGCTAATGAATATGGCATAGCAACTTACCATCTCTTCGTTGATTTCAAGACTGCCTATGATTCAGTAAACAGAAAACTATTAATTGAAGCTATGAGAGAATTTCTAATATCCGATAAACTTATAAATTTGGCTAATATTACTCTTACCGAAACAAAGCTTAGGGTAAGAATTCAGAATAATCTCTCCGAGCCTATTACTGTTTCAAATGGGCTCAGACAAGGCGATGCACTGGCCTGATTGCTTTTCAATATTGCACTCCAAAAAATTGTGAAAGACTCTAACATCAATACCCGTGGAACAATCTTTAACAAGTCTGTCCAGATTTTTGCGTTTGCTGACGACATTGACATTGTAGCACGCACTCCCGAGTTACTTAAGGAAGCCTTCACATCCTTAGAGGCCGCAGCCAGTAAAATGCATCTAACTATTAATCAAAATAAAACTAAGTATATGCCCTGTGGTAATTATGACTGTCCTTATTTCGAAATTGGGGTTTACAAGTTTGAAACTGTAAGCAACTTCAGATATTTAGGATCTGAAATTAATACTCTCAATGACATTATGCCCGAAATTCGTGGTAGAGTTACAGCTGCTAACCGATGTTTTTTCGGCCTTAAAAGGTACTTAAAGTCTGACTTCATCAGCAGAAAAACGAAGATTATAATCTACAAAAGTTTAATCAGACCCATTCTTACCTACTCTGCTGAGACTTGGGCAATGACAGAAAAAGTTAAAGACATCATTTCTGTTTTTGAGAGAAAAATCTTGAGAGGTATTTTTGGTGGCTTAAATTGTAACAACATCTGGAGAAGAAGAACTAACTCAGAACTTTATAAGTCTTTTAAAGAACCAGATATAGTCAATTACATCACGATTCAGAGAATTAAATGGGTGGGTCACCTGTGCAGGATGGCCGAAAGCAGTACAACAAAAAAGATCTTCTCTGCCAGACCATTCGGCACCCGTAAAAGAGGAAGACCTAAACTCAGATGGCTCGACTGTGTGGAAAAGGACTTTAAAATTTTAAAAGTTTTGAACTGGAAGTCTTTGGCCAGGGATAGGGGAGCCTGGAGTTCTATACTGCGGAAGGCAAGGGCCCATCCTGGGCTGTCAGGCCACTGAAGAAGAAGATTTGACTTAGCGAAAATCTCTAACAAAAATTACAATTAACAAAAGGCTATAATGGACACCTTTTTGCATGATTTGAAAGTGTTCTATAATGACTGTATATATAATTGTAAATACTTTAACATGCAAATGAAATTATGTACTTAAACTAGAAAATAATTGCTTCATATGTGTGTTGGATATCCCCGCCTGATTTATTAGAGTGTTTATGTGTTATCTTTCACCCACCTAAAAGTAAGTAAACGATCAACGTCACACGGATCACGTATGGTATCGACCGTAGAACAAATCGTAACTCAGCTGCATTCATGATTTCCTTATCCAAAATTGCAGAACATGGCAGGTTTTTGGAAAGTTTAACCTACGGGGGGCGGGGGAGTGGGGGGTATCCTCTGATATTTCTAGAGCTCTTCAAGAATTAACACTGCCGCCTTTGTTTATTTTTTGCATTGATCATTTATAGGACATTTTTCATCATTCGTACCAAATATTTCGCCATACTATCGTTTTTTAGAAATTTTGCCTTGAGACATATTTAGTATTATCTCCTATAAATAAAGCTCAGGTGATGACTCACATACATTCAGCATCACATTTTGGAGGGGGATAGGGAGATTTCTAAGCTTTCTGTTTCAGGTTCTTTTTCCATTTTCGGTTCAAAGATTTTCCTTCTCTTCAAACGTCGATTTCTCTAAAGGTTCTGCAACGTGATATTTTAATGAACATTTTCTTAAAAATAAACAGAAGCATAATATTTTATACATAATTGTATCCTTGCTAGCTTTAATTTTGATATTAAAATAATATTTATTAGTGCATTTTTCAACAAAAATGTCATCAATTTTCAGAGTACATTCAAAATAAATTAAATAATTACGATGCACCACAAACAGACTTTTTTCATTTTGAGATTTCCCCATCAAATTTAATTTCAAAATGGGTTCCATGGTCAAAAAAATTCGAAAAACACTGGTTTAAATTATACCTGTTACTGATTCAGCATCGAATTTTAGAGGAAGTAAGGTGCTCCACTAAGAATTTTCACTTCTGGTTTCTTTTCCTCTTTCAGTTTAAAATTTTTCTTTGAAATACATATTTCACAAGATTGGTTATTGATAGAGATTAGATAATGGATGATATGGATTCAACATTAAATTCTGGAGGAGGTGGAAGGACTCGCTTAAAATTTCCACCTTCGGCTACGGCGATATCGCATCTGATTCAAAAGTTTAGATTTTCTTTGAATACTTAATTTCTCGGAATATTTTATAGATAAAGCTTAGATTGTGACTGATATGTATTCAGCATCAAATTGGAGAATGCTGGGAGACAGGAGGTTACAAGTAATTTCCATTTACGGTTCTTCTTACAAAACCGGTGCATAAATATTTCTTGAAACGTATTGGCAATACATAGAACTTATATGATGGCCGGTGTGAATTCAGTATTGAATTTCGGAGGAGTGTGTGTGGAAGGGGAGGAGGGGTAATTTATATTTATTTTCAGTTTCAAACTTTTTTAACTTCCGATTGAAAGTATTTCCTTAATTCAAAAAATCCTCAAGACGGGCTAAAGAGCTCAAACGATGACTAATATGGATTCAGCTTCGTATTCCAGAAAGGGTAGAGTGCGGATCATTAAGAATTTCTATTTCCGGTTCTAAAGATGATAGTTCCAGTTTTTTGGAAAATACGTATATGACTGTATGGAATAAGTATGCAAAAGGGAATAAAAAAGTTTAGTAGTTGGATCAGAAAGATGTGTACACACAATTTGCCACCATGTGAAGGCCACTTCATAAATTTCTTGTTTAACACGTCTGCTCTCTTGCCAATTATATTAAAATGTCTAAACATTTTATAACGATCAATATTTATGCTGGTCTTCAGAATGATTTAGATAGTTTGATATTATTATTTTCACGAAATTATCTGTATTCGTTTTGAAATGCGCAGCGAATTATTTACGTAGATCTCTTATGCTAGTTAATGATTAAATAACACGATAATTAAATAACACGATAAGCCGTTTTAATGGTTTTATTAAACAGTGTATTAAATTTGATTATAGGTTTACTTTTAATGAGCATAAACCAAAAAAAATCTGATGTGGGCAGCACATGACTTTCCTTATATAATGCAATGAATTTACTACTTTTACAGTAAAAAGATAGGTTGTTCTTATAGTAGATACTTATATTTTTCCAATATATTGAATTTTCTTCAATTAGTCTTCATTTTTATTGATTTAGCGTCATTTTTATCCATTTGGAGAGATTTTCGTCAATTTGGCAACATTTAAAAATGTCGCCAAATTGGCAACATTCCGCTAAATTCGTCGCCAAAATTTCGCCAAGCGTTATGGATGGAGAAATAAGTTATTCTTATAGCAGAGAAATGACTATTGGCGTTGAAATACAAAAGTATTACTCAAAGTGTCTTTTCTCGTGAGAGGAACGAGTTAGATCCACGAGAATTATGTCACCAAATTTATTGCATGAGATTACATATGAAAAGTGAACATGTTTTTTAACAGTTAATTTTTTTTTCATTTATGGGATTTTTTGATACATTTATTTGAAAATGTGCAATATCGCTAGAACGGTATCATGTTAACGTTCTAAAGTTTATGTCAATCGTTTTCTAAGGAAAAATTATATAGCAAATGTCTATTTGCGTAACTTTATTAAAGAATTTGATTTTTTGATGATTTTTTCAAAATTTCACTCGAAAATTTAGGGGGTTCTGAACATCCGATTGTGTTTTAAACAAAAGGCTTCCAGTATTCATGGATTGTGATTTTTGTGCCAAATTTCATTCGAGTCGCTCCATTTGTTCGTGACATATCGTCTTCACAGACTCACTGACACACACACACACACACAGACATCACCTCAAATGTTCGAATCGTGATCAGGGATGCTTGAAACGTGCTCTTTCGTTGAAAACTCGAATTCGAATTTTCGACCCCATCACAATACTTTCCTTATACATTATGTATATAAGGAAAGTAATAACTATGAGTGCTTCTAGAAAGCTTTAAGTGGACTAAATGTATCGTTGAATTCATTATAAAGCGACCATTTTATGTTTTAATTATTTGATGTGGCGTAAATTAAAATTTGCATTGTTAATTTGATATCCCCTTTATTCATTTTATAGTTGGCTAATTGAAAAAGTTCAATCTACATTCTTCAGTTACATTTTCTTTACGGTTAATGTCTATTGTTTAATTGAATTGTAATTATTTAATTCGGTTTCAAGGAAAACGTTTGGTATCCTGTAATTAAATATATAAAGAACAGTCTGTTTAATGTTCTGTTATAAATTTTGTAAAGAATGTTTGCAAGTTTTTGATTATTTCTGTAAATATTTCGAAAATTGGAAGGAGACGTAGATCGATATTTCTTAGAGCAGTAATTCCCAATCTTTTTCGTTTGGAGTAGCATGTGAAACATTTTTAAAACATCAGGCAATCTCTTTCTGGCTAACACATGTGGTTTGACAGGGGTAAATAAAAAAATAGAAGTGTAATGCAGCACAGTTATAACTCATACGTCTCAATAAAATACTACAAGAGTATTTATTGTCTATTTCTATTTCTCAGTTACTGTTAATACAAAAGTGACAAATATTTTCACGTTATGTCTGGTTTACGAGATACAAATAAACATTGTGTATATATTTTGTAATGATTTTTGGTTAATAAAATTATAACATCTAAAATTCAATATCTCTACGATTTTACTCAATTACAGAAATTTTGACAACGTGTACTTTATATTTCGCAAACTTTACAAAATTTTCCTGGAACACTTTTAAATAATCAATCTGTTAGAGAAAAATATTATCATTTAAATGTTAGAAGTAATTTTCTGGTAAACAAATATTTTATAGAATATTTACTGTAAGGATTAGAATAAGTTTTTCATGTCTATTTGTCAATTCTAGTACTTATTATTGATACATTGCAATGGTTTTGATGCGTTATACTAGTTTTGATGCATTACTCCAGTTTCAAATTTTTAAAGGTTCATCCTCACACATACATACAGAAATATTTTATATACCCCCTCTTTTTGTAATCAACGTTAAGTGCTTATGGAATTTTCCTGTATTTAAACGAATTCATGTATCTCAGAAAATTGCTTTAGTTGTGTTTATTCATTATTTTTCCAGAACTAAGAAAAATATGAAAAATTAAAAAAAAATATTTTTTGTACCTTCCAATTTCTCTCCTTATCGACTGATAAATTAAAAACAATTGATAAATGTGTCTTATTCTTGATACGTTCAATTTTTAAATATCTTTCCAATTGTTTTAATTTCCACACCCCTACATTTAAAAAAAGGAGTTTTCTTTTCCTAATCAACTTAAACCGTCCTTGTAATTTTTCTCCATTTGGGCTAGGATTAAATACCCCTCTAAAAAAAAATAAAAATTAACTAGCTATAATCTCCGCTGTCTGCAAGATGTTTTGTGAAGCTAGCACAAGATTCATGGCATCAAATGATTTGGATGTTTGCATGATGGTTTAGAATACACTGTGCCCTCCTATTTTCATTGCAAACAGTTTAAAATTTTTATTATTTATGCAATATTGAAGTGAAAGTTTCATTTTTTTATTGTAACGAATCACTAAATTATTCTAAATTTTCAATATTTACGGCATCATAAAGTACTATCTTTTAAAACACAAAGTGAGCAATTTTGTTCAGATGATTCATGAAAAAGTGTTTTATTTTTGCAATTTGTATAGGCAACAAACAGTGGAGCAGCGGTTTGACGCTAATTAAATTTTACGTAATAGAAAGTCATATATGCCCATATCATTTGACTTATTACAAAGGTGACTGCTTTTCATCTTCTGCTTAGTTCCTGTAGTGTAATGTTTTATATTTTATTAATAAAAGGATAAGTATAATTTTTTCTTCAAATAGGCTACATTGGTTTCAGTGAATTGTATAAATTGCAGTTAAGTTGGGTATATCTCGAAAAGTGTCCGCAAGAAATATTTAAGGGAGAGATCACTCCTGACAGTTAAAATTCATAAGATGATAATGATATAAACTGAACGAAATCTTTTGTTAGAATTTTTCAATTTTTACCTGTCCATGTTTGTATAATATATATATATATATATATATATATATATACAGGGTGTCCCAAAAACATTGACCTCGGCTTTTATTCTTTAAATATTGATCTTAGACATATATAATAAATTACAAAGTTGCGTAAAAAAGAAATACAGAATTTTATGAAATCGATTAAAATTTTCAAGGAAATTAAATTTTATGAAATACAAAATTTAAATTTTCATTCGACCCCCGTACAAAAGCATTTCCCATGAGTAAAATGTGCCCCATACACTAATAAGGTGATGTACAAAATTTCAAAATTTTATCATAAAATGTCCCAGAGATATGAAAAGACAAAACTGCTGACTTAAACGACTTTTCGATGTATCGAGATGGGTTCTCAGAGGGGAAAAATCATGTCGGCAAATCGCGTTTCACGGGTCATACACAAATTACGAAAGAAAACAATGATTACATAAATAAATAATAACTTTGCTATTTATTGGTACAAAAGTATCTACACTGTGTAGAAATAATAACTTTGCACAAAGATTACAAAGCTTGTTCAAAATGTTTACCATCCATGCCAAAGATCCATTAAAGATAAGAGGCAGATATTATTTGCCTATGATGCATTTCTGCGTTGAGTAATTTGCACTCTTGCTGTAAACATTTGTATTGTGATTTGTGTTTGATCCCTCACCAAATTTGTTTAAACATATTTCTGGGATTTTTTTATGATAAAATGCTGAAATTTTGTACATCCCCTTATTAGTGTGTGGGGCACATTTTACTCATTGGAAATGTTTTTGAATGGGGGCCGTATAGAAATTAAAATTATGTATTTCTTCAAATTTAAACCCCTGAAAATTTTTATCGATTTCATAAAATTCTGTACGTTTCTTTACGCAACTTTGTAATTTATTATATATGTCTAAGATCAATATTTAAGAAATAAAAGCCGAGGTCAATGTTTTTGGGACACCCTGTATATATATATATATATATATATATATATATATATATATATATATATATATATGTATATATATATATATATGCGCGAGCGTGTGTGTGCGTGTGTGTGTGCGTGTGTGTAGATATTCTAGTCTTAAGTAAATAAACATTTTAAACGTAAAGGCCAACGGCCCTACCGTGCTGAAAACACCGGTTCTCGTTAGATCACCGAAGTCAAGCAGCATTGGGCGCGGTTAGTACTTGGGTGGGTGACCACCTGGGAACACCTCGTGCTGATGACACTTTTCGGTCGCGGTAGCCCGGTGGTTTGCGCGCTGAATTTTCACGCTCCCACAACTGCCGCCGTGTTCATGCGGAGTACGATCAAGTTAAACATGTGGGTCCGTAAGTCCTTCCGAGAGGTTGGTGGTAGGGAAGGAGGGTACGGTCCCTGTGGATGCCTCCTCCACTGGGTTCCGGTCTAAATTGGGTGGCACTTCCCGGCCGTCCAAACAATTACCCTACACCTTTCTGGTAGGTCGGACGGTCTGGAACTCAACAACAACAACATTTTAAACGTAGTATTTTATCAAAAAGCGATTAACATGAATTTTAGAATATTAGCACTGTTTTATATGTAACCATAATTGTGTGAAGATGGTTAAAAACCGGAATAAAGTCAGTCTCGGTAGCTAAGCACGTAGAAGTGTGCACAAAATGTTTGACACGTATACGAATAACGCCAGCTTGCGTATGTGTTATGTTCTTGTTCATAAATTCAATAAACTGGTTGTTAACAAGATGTCCTCTCTTTGTTTCAAGAAGAAATACCAAATATAAAAAGAACTAACCGTTCTCGAGATATTGTACGTTTTTAAAATAAATTTAAAAATAAATAGAATTAAAAATTTTACAAATATCAGCTAGAAGCATCTAATATGGCCATTATCCATATGCAATATTATGCAATAGATACGCTGCAACTTTTTCCGTAGATCTATTTCGTTTCATTCATGAGAGGAATTACTTTTTGCAATAGTTTTTTTTCAATTTTGACTCCAAACAATTTACTAATAGACATTTATTTCGCCGGATATTCTTTAAATACTAATGGAATTCTGATATGGATTTTTCACGTGAATCTGAAAGATTCATTCTTTTTCTACTAATAATGTTGTCAAAAGCACCTAATTTCAATTTACATGATCTTAACTAATTCCTATGACATAGTGGTACGACTTTATTTATTTATAGGCACATTTGGCGACTTTAAGTATGTTGAATTGGCGACTTTAAGTACGACTTTAAGTACGCTTGTCATTGTAACGATATTGGCCTTTCCAAATAAAATAACAAAAAGTTAAATACATTATTGATATATGAAAAATATTTTTAGAATTGAGAAATTCATTGATTGGAACTCAACGATAAAAGCCATAAATGCTGATGTATAATTCAACACCAAAAATATTTAGCCATAGATCTTGTACATCATTATTTCGCAGTGAAAGCAGTAAATGCATAATGTATGGAAAAAATGGTACTGCCCATATCAGACATGATAACAGCTATTTTTATCCTTCTAATGCTATTTAGAGGGAGACGAAATTCGAAACATATTCAAAGTTGAATTAATAATTTTATTTTAGTAACGTAATATATTTGTTTAGTTTATAATGATACACTACTAACTAGAGTAGTAGTTGAGAAATGTAAGTGGTGCCAATTTTATAATTTTATGTTACAGTACTAAGTTTATATAACACTGTTGATGATTCCCAGGTATTAGAATAGGACTGCGGGGAGGGAGGGGCGAGGATTTTATCACATACTTTACTGCTTTTCACAAAATTTAAGAATTTGAGATCTTGACGTAAAAGCATATCTCATCCCCTTTGTATCACCTTCCAAATCATAATGTTTCAATTTTAGTAATACGGTTTAGGTTTCAATATTTCAATTACGCTATGGATTTTAAAGGTGTTTAAATAGTCTATATTATAACTACTGCATTTATTCATAGGAATAACAAATGTACTGACAACTTAAAAAAATTAGTAAATTTTTATAAAAAACAAACAAAAAGGCTATAATTATAATGTGCAAACGAAAACTCATAAAAATGCATGTCTTAACGAATTAGTATGCGATTGGACCAAAACAATGTAGAATAAGGATGTATGAGATCTTACTCTCTATAGATTTTAAGAATTAATAAATCCATCCTCTAGGCGTAGACTTCAATGAATAATATTTTTAATCAAAACTTCTCAAAATATTTACCGTTATAATTTATAGTGAAATTGAAAAAAATAATCGACATTGACTCCAGTTCGAAGGAGTCGAAATAGTTTTGCGTAAATAGTTTTACGTAAAATAGTGAAAAAATATCTCATGCGCTTGGTATCATCCATTTAAAAAAAGAAGAACAATCATAAACATATCATCACGAGTCAATATAAAATCCCCACCACACACATGAACATGAGGGGAGCAGGTTCTGTGAAGGAAATCTTAAGCATTGATATTAGATTCAAAATAAAACAGAGAAAAAGTATATGAACCGTTGAATTATTGGTAAAAAATGAAAGAGTTTAAATGGAAGAATTATAGTCAAACCCTTGTAAAGGAAGAAAGATAAGAAATACATGGAATGAGGCAGTAATTAAGAAAATAGCAAAAGGAAGTAACCGGTTTCGAAAGTTAATTCATCCATCAGACTACTATAAAATTAATAGTTGTTGAGTGGTCAAAAAAAGTTAATAATACAGAAGAAAAGGAAAAGATCGGTTTTAAAAACTATATGAGCTATCTTCAACTGCAAGAAAATATCAATCGGCTAGTCTACTCAAAGTGAATGAGATTGAAATAAAGAAGGATATAACCATATTAAAGGGAATATAACCGGTTTTGAATGATATGAGCTAACTTTAAAATTAAAAATGTGTATAATGAATACTTCTCTGGTTACAAATATACGAGGAACTGCATAATTAACAATAACATGATTATGAAAGTTCGAATACGTAAAACTCATTGTAAAACAAATATACAGAGGTAGTGAGGAGGAATAGCTGATTTTAGAGAACTAGAATAGTAAATCTATCAACTGTATTCAAATAACCAAGGAAAAAACTACGTAAAAAATACCAGTACATGATACTAAAAATATGAAAATAAATAAAAATTAAGGAAGTTACCGGTTATGAAAGCCATATGAGTTAACTTTAATAGCTAAATTCCAATAGCAAACAAACAAGCGACTTAAAACCACAATTGAATGAGATTAGAATTAAGAAGAAACTAAATAAATGACCAAATTATAAAAAAGACTCTTTAAGAAGTTATATGAGCTGATAAATGAAATTAAGAATGGAGGATATTTTTGCATGCTAAGGAAAAGCAAAGAACTCCTGATTTATCATTACCAAGTTTATCAGCGTTCAAGTAAATAAAAGCGACTTCCAAAAAATCCATGTTTAGATGTAGATGAGCGTGTGCATCATTTTTGCCTTAGAAAATTAAAATAAATGATTTTCAGACCAACAAAGTTGGAAAATGGATAATTTAGATGTTTCTTGCTTAACAACCATTCTAGAATGTTCTTCGATACTTCGAGAGCCCTTCCGTCTGGCAGAGGTAGGGTAAGTTATACACTGACAACTAACAGAATAAACATCACTTTTAAGTGAGTGCGGCAGATAAACAAAGGACAAATTACCTCAGAAACAAGAATTGAAGGAAGGTAAGTTTCTCTTTGCTTGCTTTCGTTTAATTCCTCTATGCTTAATAGATTTTACAAGCTCAGGCTGAAACGTGAATATTGCCTTAATCATTTAAATTTTCTGACTAAGTGTAGAAGATTTAAAATCATTCCAAATTTTATTCGTGTTAGGCTTAGTCTCCAGGATTTCTAAATCTTTATTTCGTACTCGTTTGATTTTCTTCCGTACTGTTATTCAAAGTACTCGTCTTAAGATTTCTAATATTTAAAAGGAACTTTATGATCTTCACGTGTGTTTAGGTAGAAATATCAGTTTATTTTTGACACTGGAACGTCGAAATGGGTGCAATGGGTTCTGTATTCATAAGTCATGTTACTTACATCACAGGAATCTTGATAGGAATATTCATTCTCTTCTTAAAACAAAGACTTCTTCCAATTAAACTCCCTCCTCTTTAAAGCAGGATTGTGTTATCAATCTGTCATCACATACCTTAACGGCGGATCAAAAGATGTTTTAAATTTAGGCTCAGGCAGGTCGCCCTTCTGTCATTAAGCTTATTACGCCTATTGAAGGATCTACAAAGCATAGCCAAATCTTTCCGGCCCAAAAATAGTATGTTAGGTATTTAGTGGCTGACATTGTTTCTTCAAATAGCCATCAGTATCATTTCAACCATACTAAAAAAAAAGTAACATGCACAAAAATAGTTGAAATGTAATCCTGATTTGGTCATTACTAACGCTAACAAAGGAGGTCAAATGGACTTGATAGATCTACTTATGTTGAAAAGGTGGAAAAATCATTAAATGGGGTACCTTATAATGCAGCAAAGCCCCAACAAAAAGACAAATATAGTTTGGCCGATATTCATACAAATCGCTTCATTAGCGACCTAAAATATTACAACAGAGTTTCCATCCGGACACCATCGGAAAGACCACAGAGAAATTATCTTTTACACAGACTGTGAATAGAATCCATACGATTATCAGACGACTTATAGACCATTTTTAAAAAATATATATTTTTCAGGCGCTTTAAACTTCATCGATTTTTATGTTATGATATACAAAAATTGACTTGCCATCCATCGATCCTTTTTATTTCAGCACTTGCGTACAATGTCACAGATTACTCTAGAAAAAAATAATTTCGTAAACCCATCCGTTAATTAATTATAATTTTTTATTTGAGGTATACCTTTGATTTTTTGAGCGAAGCATGCACTGGGACCGCAAGGACCCCTCCAATGTCGAAAAGAGATGTCATTAATTTTGTTGTAGGAAAATATGTGGGATAGGATGGGGTGAGAGAAGTGTACATAAGGATTTCCATGGAATCACCTCATCGCCTGTTTCATGTGCGGTGTATAGAATATACGGTCAGTTATAATTCTCACATTTTTTACTTTCCCTGCAATACATGGTAATGTATAGGAAAAGTATTGGAATCATACCAAAAATCGCAACTCGAGTTTCCGACGGATCTACACGTTTCAGGACCTCTAGAATACGATAAAACTATTTTTGGAGTGATGTCTGTGTGTGTGTCTGTCTGTGCAATGTATGTATCTCCTCTAACTCAAAACCTTACGGACCAAATTTCATAAAATTTGGTAGGTAAGTCACTTTTGAGTGACCCTGGTGCTGATTAGTTTTTTTTTGTACGATTCGGGATAAAAAAACCCGCATTTTTTTGCGAAATGGCCCGCAAAAACTGTTTGTATCCACTGAAAAACTAATGGATCTAATTTTACAAAATTGGGTATATAAGTCACTTGTGAGTTACCCCGGTGCTGATTAGATTTTGGTACGATTCAGAAAAAAATAACCTGGCCGTTTTTGCGAAATGGCCCGCAAAAATCGTCAAAATCTAAAAGTAAAATACTACGTATGCTCAAATATATCAATTAAATGCTTGTTTTATATATAGTTTTTAACAATGAAAAGAATAAGATCAACCCCATTACACTAGGGCTAGCCATTCTCAAGATATTTTAAATTTTTCGTATTTTCTCTACGCCACCGTTGAAAAACCGTCCAGTTACCAACTGAGAAGGAAAATTGAATTAAAAGTGCCAATTCAATGTCATTTTAAATAATTGAGGGCGTTATTTTGTGCAATTAAACCGATGTGCAAGCTGTTTTTGAGATATTTTAGTTTTTCACATTTTTGCTATGCCAATTTTGAGTTCATTATTCATGCGTGTTATTTAGTGCAATTAAACTGAATTTAATGAATTATTAATTAAATAAAGGGACGATGAATTTGAGTCTGCAGGGAAAGTCATATGCTGCCCACATCAGATTTTTGCTGAAAAGCGCGTCCGATTTGATTCGTGCAAATTTTCGTATCAAAGCCATTTTATATTGTGTTCAAATGCATTATGTAAGCAGCCGGTGCTTATTTGTAGTGGGCGCCTATTTAGAACACCAGAAACGGCGGTTATTTCATTCTAGTATATTCAAAATCTGAACCCTATTTCCGACAAAACAAGAAAAATTATTTATTTTCATTTCTTAGGTTCAGAGCTATAAGCGTCCAACGTGTTTACATTTTCCACAATGCTCAGTTTTCCGCCACAGAACCCCCAAGCATAGATGTTATTAACCACAAAATCAAATAATTTATTTTGTAGGATCTACAAATAATCACGGTCAAATCACCAATAAATGGCATGTGTTCAATTCAATGATCCGTGTTATAACATAACTAAGATTTATATCCCGAAAACTAGTCAACTAATTCTATGTAAACGTGGGTGTGTAAACACTATCCTGTAAAAGAACCCACTTCTGAAATGCAATTTCGGTTCTCTTCAAAAGAAATCGACAAGAGAATTCCCGTCTGTTCTTCGCTTTGTTTGACGAACTCATTGGTGCAGGCGGAATAAAAGGGTGTTCCAAAAGGAGATATAAGACTCTCTTGGCGAATCGGGTTGCAGAAGCTAATAAAATGGTCGTTGTCTTGCTCTAACTCTCGTGAAATAGTATTTGTGAAATATAAGATCTATTCAATACAACTTAATCCAACATGAAAAAGTTTTCGTAAGTATTAATTTGGTGGCTGGTAAAAGTTTTCCATTTAATTCGGAAGGAAAGATACGGGAAGAAAAAGAGTAATTCTTTAAAACTTTCAAACATGTTCTTATAGCAAATTTACAACTTTATATCTTATTATCTGCCCAACTAAAATGAAGGAGCCATTTTACATGATAAAAAATTATTCTGTGTCTGTGTGTGCGTGCGTGTGTGTGTCTGTAAGTCTGTGTCGACTGCTTCAGACAGCGGCGAAATTCGGTATAGATATACATCAAGTTCCCAAAAATACGGCTCGACGAGATTTTTTTAAATTCGAATGAGTTTAAAAATAATGAATATTTAAAGCTAAAAAACCCGTTGAAATTTTGAGTTCAAAATTAGTTTTATTCTAGACAAACGGTAAAAGACAATTAAGTAAATGATCAATCACAAAAGGCTAACAAAAGTCTAACAAAAGTCTACAAAAGTCTTCTAAAAGCAAATGGCAGGCAAGTGACAATTTGAATGATATTTTATTTGCTATTTCTAAATTAATTTTCTAAATTTTTGAAAGAATTGAAGAATTCTTAAAATTCTTGAATTTCTAAATTTTTGAACTATTTTTCAAAACAAGAAGATTGATTTTCATGTTTTAGAATATATAACCATTTCAATATTACAAGCGTTCTCTGAAAAGTTACACTTCAACCGTATAAAAACCTCTTAAAATTACAGTTTTCTTTAAATTTTGCTTCTGAGGTAAGGGGATTTTTTTTTTCATCTTTTGCGACTTTTTCATTTATTTGGGGTTCGCTTATTTAGTGCGTAAGAAAATTATTTAAGGTGTATAAAAGGAACACACTACACCCGAGTTGCATAATTGGCATGGTTGCGCATGGAAAAAAACGGAGCTCAGGAATAGTTTTATTCAAAATAGCCAATTCGGAAGTTGAGTGGTGTTATCTGTGTCTGTATTATTTAAGTAGCTAGCGTTTATTTAGGATCCGGAGAAAGCAAGGTAATGGGTTCAAGTATTTAAATGAAAAGGCACCATTTCAGGTATGATTTATCAAATGCCGCAAATACAGTAGGATTTAGTATTTACAAGCAGAGCGGGACAATTACATACTCATAATTCCCATAATTCCCTCGTTACATGCGATATCGTTATAAACATGTTCTAGTGCAATCAAAATACATCATTTAAAACAAGGGTAAAATGCAATATACCATTCTCGAATGCAAACTCTAAAAAATTAAGCAGAAAAATACACGGAAATTAAGTTTCCATAAAAATAAGTAGCTTTCTTGCTATTTACAATATAGGCTCTAAGAGGAAATCAATCCTGCTTCCGTTTGTGTTAGTTTTCACACTAGACCTAGTGGCGAAATAATATTTCGACTCTATTTCATACAGTTTGTGAAATTTTATTCCGAAGTTTTTACTAAATAGTATATAGATGAACAACTTTATTTGAACTTTTTGAAAAAATTTGATAAACTGATAACTTTCTAAAAGTTATGCAAATTGTATGTATGTCATATTTCAAAACATACAAAAAATATTTTTTTATTAAAACTCACAAATCGGCCTCTTATAATATTACTCAAAGCAGCAAAGAGCTGCAAATTATTTTAAAAACTGAATTACTTAAAGGCATAACATTTCTGTATAGAGATTTCACACATACAGACCCAGGTATTATGTGAAAAATTATCAGAGAAGAAGAAGTTCATTCGAAATCTCGAATTGAAATTTTATATCCCGTCAAACAACTTTCTCCATTCAATATGTGTAAAGACCCTTGTTACCTAACCGGGAATCGAGCCACAGATTTTCATCTGGCCAGCCGACGTTCTGCCGTTGGAGTACCGTTGGGCTACTGGGACGGAATTGCAAACTCTTATTATCGAAGTGGATTCTGCATATACTATGAATGTATGGAAAATTAACATGCTTTATTTCTTTTATCCTGAAATTAGAATTTCAATATCTTTACCCAGTTTTTCAATATCTTATTTTCAATATCTTAAGGCTTTTCCACAGTCAGCTAATTTAATGCGAAGTTTGTGTAAAAATACTATTCCTATCCAAGAACTATCTTCTGAAATACGATTCCGTCCCGATTCAAAAGAAATCTACTCGAGAATTTTTCTATTTGCTTCTCTTTGTTTGCAGAATTAACTCATTAGTGCAAACAGAATCAAAGGATCTGTAATTTTCATATAGGAACATAAAAGTTTTTTATTAATTGAAATGCAAGGACCTATTAAATAATATTTTCTTTTCTCTCTAAGTATTAAGCTTATTATATTGCATTGTTGTTTTTTTAATTTTCAAAAATAGTGTGCAACAAATGGAGGACCTCCATATAATTCTGAAAGTCAAGATTTTAGCCCCATCAGAATAATTTCTACCCTTCATATACTAATACGATAATTATTAATTGGTAAAATAACAATAGATATATCATATGAGGCGTTTAATAAAAAAAGTTCCATTCTTAATATTTTGACAAAATGAGATTTTTCTCTACTCTTGTTGTTTATTTTGGTACTCATATGAATCAAGTATTATTAAGATGAAAAAGCATATCCTCATATATTTAATATTAAAAATCTGAATTAATACAAGGCTCACATCCCTAACTGTGGGGACAGCTGAAAAACTCCCTTTGGAAGAGTTCATCATATGAAATGTTCATTATTCGTCAATAAGTGATGAGGAGATGAATAAAGATCATTGGATATCCTAAAAATGTTCAAACATATTGTTGTTCATGTAAACATAACAATTCTAAACTCATTCATATAACCTTTCAAAAAATTCCATTAAAACATTGAATTTAATTCCCTTATTAAAACAAGAAAGATCAATCATGCATAAAACATTGATTATGACACATTTTCCAACTGAAATGCAATTTTATTTAAACATGCGATACATTCAGCTCTGATATATTTTAAATTATCAGAGTACTACAGTCATTTATTATACTTGGAAACTTAAAACTTCATCAAAAAAGTCAATGCTGTAAATCGTCTGCTTCTCTATGTAAATTCAATGAATATTTCATTCATATCACTTATATTCCAGACTCCAGAGCTAAATAATTTTACGTGATATAAATTCAGCAATTCTCATATAACTCATCTAAAATCCCTTGATTTGTTTACATTCTGCATACTTTAAAATTAAGCTTCGTTGTAGAAATAGCCAAAGTTTAGTATTAGTAACTTATAGTGTTTGTAATTTTTAAAATAAAAAATATTGTAATTGCGTTAGCTCAGAATTTAGATACACAGATAATGAGCAAAAATAAAGCGGTTTTAGGGCAGATGCAACACTAAGTATACATTTCAACGGTCTCTAAAAATCACAATTTTTACACAGCGAAAATAAAATGGATGTCATATTATATTTTGCAACGAGTCACGTGATCTCTTCATCTATCATGGGTGTAATTATTATTTCCCTTTTTATTTAAGAAACTGCCTAACATATTTTATTGAAATTGTTTTATACATTTTATGTGATAATTTGAATATTTGCTAAAATTTTCGAAGCAATTAGTAAATTTTAACTTTGCTTAAAAATGTTTGAAAAATTAGGTCCCATTGGGTTCAATGTATTTCATTTTTTTCAATTTGGGGTCAATCCGAAGTTAATTGGGTGATATTATTTATTTACATTTCAACATGTCCCACAGACCATCTCAACAATATACTAAAATTCCATCATCATAAAGTCATTTTTACGGAAGTTATCGTGCAATCGAACAGACAGACAGACAGACATAATGAATGAACAAAGTTATGAACACTTTATAACTATGTTGGAAAGTGTTAATAAAAGATATAAGTTCAGGTAAATTCGAACATCCTGGTCCCGTGTGTAAATTAGCGTACAAAAATATAAAGTTTGGTAATTATATGACAAAATGATGCTGAAATAGTAGCAAAAATTATTTTCGAACCATTTTTATTACTTTCCTTATATACATAATGTATAAGGAAAGTATTGTGACGGAATCGAAAATTCGAATTCGAGTTTTCGACGAGAGAGCACGTTTCAAGAATCCCTGATCACGAATCAAACATTTTTGAAGTGATGTCTGTGTGTGTGCGTGTGTGTGTGTGTGTGTGTGTGTGTGTGTGTGTGTGTGTGTGTGTGTGTGTGTGTGTGTGTCAGTGAGTCTGTGGAGACGATAACTTACGAACGAATGGACCGATTTAAACCAAATTTGGTACAAAAATCACAATCCGTAAACACTGGAAGCCTATTGTTTTTTTACGCAATCGAATGTTCAGAACCCCCTAAATTTTCGAATGAAATTTTGAAAAAATCGTCAAAAAATCAAAACCGCCAATAAAGTTACGCAAATAGACATTTTACTTATGTAATTTTTCATTAAAAATCGATTGACATAAATTTTAGAAAGCTAACATGAACCGTTCTCGAGATACTGCACATTTTTTTAAAAAATTATCAATAAGTCATAAAATAATAAAAAATATTTCCTATTGAGAAACATGTTCACTTTCTATATGTAATTTCATGCGATAAATTGAGTGACATCATTTTCGTGGATCTAGCTCGTTCCATTCATGAAAAAAGATACTTTGAATAATATTTTTATATTTGAACGCCAATAGTCATTTATCTGCTGTAAGAATAACTTATTTCTTCGTCCATAACGCTTGGCTAGATTTGGCGACGAATTTAGCGGAATGTCGCCAACTTGGCGACTTTTTTGAAATGTTGCCAAATAAATGAAAATCTCGTCAATTGGACAAAAATGACGCTAAATCAATGAAAATGACGACCAATTGTCGAAAATTCAATATCTTGGAAAGAATATTAGTATCTACTATAAGAAAAACCTATTTTTTTTTACTGTAAAAGTAGTAAATTCATTACGTTATATAAGGAAAGTCATGTGTTTCCCACATCAGATTTTTACTTTATTTACAATACATGACAATGTATAGGGAAAGTATTGGAAGTATATCGAAACTCGAGTTTTCGAAAGATCTTCACGTTTCGAGTCCTCTATAACACGAAAAAGCTATTTTAGTGAGGCATCTGGCTGACTGTCTGATTATATGTTTGTGTGTGTGTTTGTCTGCTGTCTGTGTATTTGTCTGTGCGATGTACATATCCACTCTAACTCATAAACTATCCGAAGAAATTTCACTGGTTTTGGTTAAGTTCTGAAAGTAATCACGAACCGGAAAGTAATCCTTTTAAACGAAAGTAAATATGCTTAACTATATTGACTAAACGATAGTTTCGCGATAAATTGAGTGACATCATTTTCGTGGATCTAGCTCGTTCCATTCATGAAAAAAGATACTTTGAATAATATTTTTATATTTGAACGCCAATAGTCATTTATCTGCTGTAAGAATAACTTATTTCTTCGTCCATAACGCTTGGCTAGATTTGGCGACGAATTTAGCGGAATGTCGCCAACTTGGCGACTTTTTTGAAATGTTGCCAAATAAATGAAAATCTCGTCAATTGGACAAAAATGACGCTAAATCAATGAAAATGACGACCAATTGTCGAAAATTCAATATCTTGGAAAGAATATTAGTATCTACTGTAAGAAAAACCTATTTTTTTTTACTGTAAAAGTAGTAAATTCATTACGTTATATAAGGAAAGTCATGTGTTTCCCACATCAGATTTTTACTTTATTTACAATACATGACAATGTATAGGGAAAGTATTGGAAGTATATCGAAACTCGAGTTTTCGAAAGATCTTCACGTTTCGAGTCCTCTATAACACGAAAAAGCTATTTTAGTGAGGCATCTGGCTGACTGTCTGATTATATGTTTGTGTGTGTGTTTGTCTGCTGTCTGTGTATTTGTCTGTGCGATGTACATATCCACTCTAACTCATAAACTATCCGAAGAAATTTCACTGGTTTTGGTTAAGTTCTGAAAGTAATCACGAACCGGAAAGTAATCCTTTTAAACGAAAGTAAATATGCTTAACTATATTGACTAAACGATAGTTTCGCACGTAATTTTTGACAGCAAAAATATAACCAATATCATTTCTTTAGGAGTCAATTCTTTAAGACCAAACTCATTTTCTTCACTTTTATTAACCATTCTTAAGAAACTTAACTTTTTGGTAATTTTTGCAGGCGTTATATAATGCAACAAGTCGCCAGATGCAAAAAAAAGTTTTAAAACTGCATATATATAATTGAACATGATATCAAATAAAATATATGTATCATTTTGCGGAATTAAACTCAATTCAAAGGATTGTGAAAGATGTGGAGGATAAATAAATTTGAGATTGTAGAGAGTCATGTGCTACTCACATAGGAGTTTTTTATCTCGTTGCAACAATCATTTAAACACATTCAGACATATATGATTTAAAAAAACATATTTTACAAGCTGTTATCTTATTAATAACTTCCATAGCTGTAACAGATATAACATTATAAATTATATAAAACTGTTAATTCATCAAATTCAATTTCCCTAAAATGAAGAATAATAATCTATGTTCTTGCTTTACAAAATTATCTACAGATGTAGATTTTGAAGTAAGATATAACCGTACTAATTTTATCCTGTATCAATAATAATTGTGAAATAGAATAGAAAATATACGTATTTAAAAATATTTGCCAGAACAAAACATATGATTTCAGAAATTGAAAATATCAATATTTCCCGCAATCAATATTCCATGCCGTAATTCATACAATATCGTTCAATCAATATTGTTATAATATCGCTCATTTATAAAATCCATTTTAGTATCATGTTCTGTATTATTTAAATAGTATAAGAAAAGTAAAAATCTGATGTGGACAGCATATGACTTTCCCGCAGATTCATATTCAGGTTCTCTTTATTTCTTCAATAATTCATTATATTGAGTTTAATTGCACAAAATAACGTCCATAATTATTTAAAATGACTCTGAATTTGCACTTTTCATTCAATTTTTATTCTCAGTTGGTACCTGGACTTTTTTTCCAACGGTAGAGTAGCGAAAATGCGAAAAAACTAAAATATCTCGAAAACGGCTAGACCTAGTGTAATGAGCTTGGTCTTATTTGTTTCATCGTTAAAAATTACGTATAAAACAAGCATTTAATTGATATATTTGACCATACGTAATTTTTAATTTTGATTTTGACGATTTTTGCAGACCATTTCGCAAAAAACGGCAGGTTATTTTTTTCGAATCGTACCAAAATCTAATCAGCACCAGGGAAACCCACAAGGGACTTATCTATCAAATTTTGTAAAATTTGATCTATTAGTTTTCCAATTAGAGTGAATACATAAATTTTTTTACGAGTCATTTCGCAAAAAAAAGGCAGGTTCTTTATTTCCGGATCGTAACAAAAATAAATGAGCTCCAGGGTCGCACCCAAGTGACTTACCAAATTTTATGAAATTCGGTCCATTAGTTTTTGAGTTAGAGTGGATACATACATTGCACAGACAGACAGACAGATACACAGACAGACACACACACATACATCACGCTAAAAATAGTCTTTTCGTATTCTAGAGATCCCAAAACGTGTAGACCCGTCGAAAACTCGAGTTGCGATTTTTGGTACGATTCCAATACTTTCCCTATACATTACCATGTATTGCAGGGAAAGTGAAAAATCTGATGTGAGCAGCGCGTGACTTTCCCTGTAGATTTAAATTCATTTTCTAATTTTTTATGTCATTATGCATTAAATTGAGTTTAATTGCAGAACATAATATGAATCATTTTCTGATGTTATGTCCAATTCGTTTTTTTTTTATAGCATCTTCGTTTCGTTTGGCAACTTAATTCACTTTAAATTCTTCAGGTCCTTAAAATTCCAAAAACTACAATTTTTCGACAACGGTTTCTCCTACAGTCATATGGAGTCAGAGTTATTCGCTTAGTTGTCAAATTCTACATGTGGAAGAAGTGCTTAAATAATATATTACATCAATTTTAGCCATTTATTTCAGAGTTTCACTATCTTGCACATGTAGATTTGCTGATCATTTCGCAAATGAAAAAGCAGATTCTTTTTTTCCGAATCGTATCAAAATCTAACCAGTATCACAGTATCCTACGAGCGACTTATCTACCGAATTTTGAGTAATTTGATCAAGTAGTTCGTCAGCTAGAGTGGATACATACAATTTTTGCGGGCCATTTCGAAATAAAGGCAGGTTCATTTATCTCGAATCGTACCAAAATCTAATCATCACCAGGATCGCCCACAAATGACTTATCTACCAAATTTTGTAACATTTGATCAATCAGTTTTTCAGTTAGAGTGGATAAAGGTAATTTTTGCAGCCATTTCGCAAAAAAAAGCGGGTTGTTTTATCCCGAATAATACCCAAAACTAATCAGCACCAGGGTCACGCACAAGTGAGTTACCTACCAAATTTTATGAAATTCGGACCATTAATTTTTGAGTTAGAGTGGATACATATATTGCACAGACAGACACACAGACAGACACACAGACAGACACACACACAGACGTCATACTAAAAATATATTTTTCATATTCTAGAGGTCTCAAAACGTGTAGATCCATCGAAAACTCGAATTGCGATTTTCGACATGATTCCAATACTGTCCCTATACATTACCATGTATTGCAGGGAAAGTAAAAATCGTCTGCCAAGTAAACACAATTAATTTCCATTTCATGTATACAGATGGCCAGATAAAATAAATTTCTTATATTGTAAATTCATATTCAAATCAAATTCCCTATCCCTTATTTATTTCTTTTAACTTATATATGCCAATAATTTTTTTTTTATTTATTTATGTACTCACACATAAAACCATGAGAGCCTATTTTTAAATTCATGAAAAATGTGTTTAAATCGAGAATAACATCATATATTTAAAATGTCATTGGAATTTTTTTTTTCTATGATAAAAAATCCAATATCATATCTATATTATATATCTCAATGAAAACTCCGATCAGCATCTTCAAACCGATCGATCTTGTCTGCTATTTAAGTGTGGAACTTGAAGTACAGCATACATAATAAGACTCTTGAAATTTGGATCTCGAAACTTTCTGTTTTTGAAACTCTCAGATTCCCTTTGATACCGCGGCCTTCAACGAGTTCTCCAGACAATTGAAAGAGATGGGGGGTCCATTCGAACGGAAAAACCTTCTCGCGTGGCACTTGTCAATACTTTTAAGAGAGAACAGAAATTGCAACTCAGCACTGATCTTCAGATGCTCTTCGAAGAAAGACAAAGCGTTTAAGTTTATTCAGATTTCGCTGACACCGTCTGCATCTTTAAGAAGAGATATTAAAACCGTTGAATTAACTAAATTGGTTTATTAACGTTATTAAATGCTCATTTAAGAATAATTGAAATTGAATTGTCATAAAATTTTCTGATTGACCAAATTTGTCTAAGGGGATCGTACAAAAATTTAAAAATTGTAACTTTTTAAAAATTAATGGGAGGACTATTTCATTAACGTAGTCTTATTACCTACCTTACTTTCAACACTTTTACAATTTATATTGGCCACTTATCTCCAAGGTAAAGAATTAAAGCGCTTTTCAATCTTTGTAGGACGCCCTGTATATATATATAATATATTTATATATGTATATATATATATATATATATATATATATATATACATATATTATATATATATATATATATATATATATATATATATATATATATATAAAGACTGTTAAAAGTACAAGATGGGAAAAAGCCAACATGTAAAATAAAAAGTGGCCAAGGGGGATTGTGACCCCTTGTTCCCGGTTATAGTCAGCTATTACTCCTAGGAAACACTCCCAGAGCCGATACCTTCCTGTGCCACAGGACCGGGAACAAGGGGTCACAATCCCCCTTGGCCACTTATTATTTTACATGTTGGCACTTTCCCATCTTGTACTTTTGACACTCTTATATATACATATATACAAAGCATTAGAGAGCAGCATTGCATATTTTTGGCTTAGTTACTTGTTTATATGGGTAATATGATTCGTTTCGTATTTTTGTATATTCACATTTATATATATATATATATATATATATATATATATATATATATATATATATATATATATATATATATATATATATATATATATATATATTTATATATATATATATATACAGCATATATATAATTTCAGTATTCAAAATTTTTGGGTGCAAGAAAAGGCCTAGCTCTATTTGCTGATTTATCAATTTGAATCTATTCAGCTCATAAACTATTCATACACTTGCACCATGTATGTTAATGCAGAGATAAAGGGGTTTAGTACCTGTATTACATATATGAATCTGTTAAAATTTAAATATTAATTTCATTATTCGGTGTAGTTACAGGCTTAAATTATATCAAGGCTCTCTCAACATGATATTCAGATTTCAAATGCTTACCTTATATATGGAACCTTTCAATAAAGGATAAGTCACAGGCAATTATAATGTGCAAGTAATTAAATTTCTTACAATATATATATATACAGGGTGTCCCAAAAGCACTGGTCTCGTCTTTTATTCCTCAATATTGATCTTAGACGTATATAATAAATTACGAAGTTGTGTAAAAAAAATTACAGAATTTTATGAAATCGATAAAAATTTTCAGGGGAGTAATTTGAAGAAATACAAAATTTAAATTTTTATACGGCCCAGTACAAAAACATTTCCAATGAGTAAAATGTGCCCTATACACTAATAAGATGATGTACAAAATTTCAGCATTTTATCATAAAAACGCCCAGAGATATGTTTAAGCAATGTTGGTGAGGGATTAAACACAAATTAAAATTTAAATGTTTACAGCAAGAGTGGAAATGACGCAACGCAGAAATGCATCATAGGCAAATAATATCTGCCTCTTATCTTTAATGGATCTTTGGCATGGATATAAAACATTTTGAACAAGCTTCGTAATCTTTGTGTAAAATTATTATTTCTGCACTGTGTAGATACTTTTGTACCAATAAATGGCAAAATTATTATTTATTTATGGAATCATTGTTTTCTTTCGTAATTTATGTATGACCCCTTAAACGCGATCTGCTGACATGATTATTCCCTTCTGAGAATCCATGTCGATGCATCGAAAAGTGGTTTAAATCAGCATTTTTGTCTTTTCATATCTCTGGAACTTTATATGATAAAACGCTGAAATTTTGTACATCCCCTTTTAGTGTATGGGGCACATTTTACTCATTGGAACTGTTTTTGTATGGGGGCCGTATAAAAATTTAAATTTTGTATTTCTTAAAATTTAATTCCCTTGAAAATTTTAATCGATTTCATAATTCTATACCTTTTTATACGCACCTTTGTAATTTATTATATAGGTCTAAGATCATATTTAAAGAATAAAATCAGAGGTCAATGTTTTTGGCACACCCAGCATGTATATATATATATACCGGGTGGTCAGAATTAAAACAGCCCTACTTTGAGCTCTCTATACATCGAACCACTCAGTGTAAAGATTCAAAATTGTTGAACCTACTATTCAAGACATGGGGAAAGGGATTACGCGAAAAATAATTAGTTCCAGAAGCACCGATAGGTGGCGCTGTACAACAGAAAATATGCTGAAAAGACACAAAATAATTACAAAAAAACAAACACATGCGATATGAAATTTTTCCTTTTTAATTTCTTTTGCTGATATGAAAAAAAAAGAAGATAAAAAAGTGAAGAAACTTAAACTGTCATTGTAACTGCAATTTCGCACTCTAAGCACAAAAATTTGCATAAACCCTTGGTTTGCAGCTACTATGCTCTGAGCATAAAAGAGGATAAAACTGGGAAATTTTCATTCTTATCAGCAATGGCTGTCACACTGCCAGAACACGCTTTGCTTGTGAAGCTGTTTTATGAAAACAAAGGACATGCTGCAGCTGCACTTCGAGAGTTTCGTTTACTTAAGAATTTGCGCAAAGGACCATTACTTCTACAAGCTCTCAGTAGAATGATCGCTCGATTCGAGAAAACTGGACATCTCGGAATTCAGCCGGGTCGAGGACGCAATTCGACTCGTTCAGATGTCGTTGACGATGTTGCCACCGCTATTGTTAAACAATTAATGGATAACGTTATAGGCTGTAGTAGTGCTCGTGGAGTGTCACGACACTTGGGTGTTCCCTACAGCACAGTGCGGAACGTACTGAGAAACATAGTGCATTTTTTCCCGTACAAAATTAGTCACAATCACCACTTTCTGACCATCGACAGGGAGAAGCGACTGACCTTTGTATTGACATTTCTGGCTAGAGTTGAAGTGTATGCATCGTGGCCATGGCAGATTCTATGGAGCGATGAAGCGCATTTCCATCTAAGTGGAGCAGTCAACACCCATAACTGTCGCATTTGGAACACGGAAAACCCTCGTACCTTCCAAGAGATTCCACTTCACTCACAGTGTTCGGTAGTTTTTGTGCATTTTATGACACACTAAAAGCATTTCTAAATATTCCAAATTCTCAAAGTTTTTAAACCTAAACATCATCAAAATTATATATGAAAATGCACAAAAACTACCGAACAATTGGCGCCGTTTGACCAGTCTAGGGGCTTATTCATGCTAACTGTAATATATGTTCTTAATAATTTGTGTTCTTAAAAATGAAATTTCCGTAAACTGATTCCATACTTGTTTATTCTAAAAGTAATTACTATTGAGATTTTGATAAGATTTTAAACTAAGGCTGGATATTTTAGAATGTTCTTAAACTAAATTAGAGTAATTTACTTTAATATTTTGATTAAAATTGAAATTTTAGGATTAATTTAAATATTTTCATTTAGAATTTTTTTAGGAAACTTTAGAATTTTTGAATATGACATTTTCATTTAGAATTTTTATTTAAGCATTCCTTAATTTAAGTTAATTTGATTTGAATTTTATTATTTGAAGTAGTTGGAAATTGAATTTAATTCATAAATTTAGGAAATTATAGGCATGCGGGGAACACACTTTAGAGTATTTACATTTTTTGTTCTAATCCCATCTCATTAACAAATCTTTTTTATTTTGATGTTCTTATAACCCACGCTCCCAGCAACACTTAAAATTGTTTTGATAAAATAGAGAAAAATTAATTGAGTAAATTTAATATGAGAATATTTTTTTTTATTAAGTTAAATTGTATAGAATTAAAGCAGTAGTTTTTCGACTTAGAATTTTTTGTATGTTCTGATTTGGAATTGAGTTTTAAATCCTCACTGATATGTGAATGTAGTTGATGAAATACTGGTGATTAATTGAAAAATTGGGTAATGCAGGTGTTTTTTACACTCCAATATGAGTGTGACATAAATATCAACTTGAGTTATCTTGTTCTTCACATTGATCATGTGTTTGGTTTTCACACTCAAATAGAGTGGTGATAAAATCAGTTTGTTTGTTCTTAATTCTGAATCTGATATTTTTTATACTGTCTTTAAAATTTTTTTTTGGTCGTTAAAGTGGATAAATTTATTTTATTATAGGAGAATTAAATTTTTTTTAAGTGGAATATTTAAAATTGTGCAATGCAATTTGAGTTCTTTTGGTTTTGAAAATTAAATGGGGATTTGTAACATGATTTTTTCTTTGGTATTTTGTTTAAAGTAATGTGATACACTTGGCAGTTAGTGAATTTAAATGTACTACTTATACTTGATGGATATTTTTGTGCTATTTTTTTGGGTTCAAAAAAGATTCACAACCTTTGAGAGGACTCACAACCCTCGGCCCCTTGTCTTAATTTTTTTTGATTTTTATGAGAATTGTTTGAGATTACCAGAGATATACAGATATGATATTTGAGTTTATTGTTGTTGAGAGTGCAAGATGTTGCACAATATTTAGTGAAATCGCGTTTATTGTTGGTGTAAAATGATGCATAAGGTCATTTTTGTGTATATTTGTATTTTGAACGATCTAATTTGCCAAGTAATCAGCTTATAGTATAATTTGTAAACAAGTCGGTTAAATTTGTGTTCAGTTCCAAATTGTTAGGGAATTGAGTTTGTTATTTTGGGGGTAAATATTCCACAAATTTTTTTTTGTTTGTAACTTGGGCCAAAATTGATATTATTTAAATAGAGTAATATGCTTCGAATGATTGTTTTCTTTCTGGAGTAGATAGAGATGGTGATGAATTTGTTGATTTGTATTTATTGGTTGTTATGTTGAAGGTACCTTTTCAAAATTTATTGTTTAGAATATTGGAATTCTTTGGCTGGTCCAAAGTTTTCGTTAAAATTTATGTTTATTCATGACAGCTAATGATATAGAGATCTGTTTATTATTTTTCTACTGCTTCTCTTTGATGGCATATTTGTTGGAGCATTTAAAAATGAATTGATGAATTTTCATAATATAGAGTTACAATGAGGTTGAAGTATTTAATATTGAATCCATATGTATGTTTAAGAGTTTAGACGAAATGTTGAGAAATATGATAATTGTTATTATGAAAGTGTTTAGTGAAGTGATTATTTGATTTTTGATTTATTTTTAAGGAATTTGATTTTTTATGGCTCATGTTACAGCTGTAGTTGAAATTTTTATTTTTTTTTCTCTCCTTCGTTTCGCGGAATTTTGTCATGTGTTAGCTAAAATTTTTCATTTTTCAAATGAAAAATTTTTTTGGGACGTTCGAAGGAGTTGTTGGGTTATACCTTTGGATATTTAATTAATTTTAGAAATTTTGCTTTTGGTTTAAATGTGTTCAGGGGTCTTATTTACATAGTCATTCTCTTTTAGTTATTCATCTTCCAATTGTTTAGGTTTTGATATTCTTCTGTTCAAATATATTGTATTCCATAGGTTTTGTGTTAAAAACGGCGAAAGTTCGTTCTTTTTAGGTTTTAGCAATTTAAATTTATTTAAATTGGTTAATTTGTGATTCCATTTATTGCCCTTTTTATTCCCTTTAATTTGATTCCAAATTTATTACCCTCGGTTAAAAATTGGTTAATTCATCGCAATTTTACAGTTTTATTCTATTTTCAGCTTTTTAAATATTTCAGAATCGTCCATATTTAAATTATTGCCGAATTCGTATTTTCCAAATCGTTTCACTTCATTTCTTTTTAATTTTCGTCTGCTTTGAAATTCCATTTCTCTTCTTTAGAGTTTCGAGTTTTTAATTGGTTGATCGTAATATTAAAATCGTCTGTCATTAATTATTTTATCGTTCATCGATAATTTTGTTTACAGTCTGTGGCAGCGATGTTTCGCAGTATATAAGCAAATCGCGCACTTTTTCGATCTCTTTTCCCTCTTTGCTCTTTGCTCTTTGCTCTTTGCTTTTTTTGCAATTGATTAGAACCAGAGATGTAATCTGTTAAAGTTGTTGTTTTCAGCGCTTCGGCGCGAGCCGTAGTTCGAATTCGGCTTGAAATGTCTCATTATTCCCGGCTGTGATGTGTGTTTTGTTTTTCAAGATGTGGATTGATTTGTTTAGTTTATAATCAATCAGCAGTCCTTTGCCGCTGTGCTCTCTGATGTTGTTTATGTCTGGAAGCTGCGACGGAATGAAGAGTCATGCTAATTAGTTTCATATCATTTAAATAATGATCCAAGATGTTTCACGATTTATGTGATGTCGGCCGAGGAAGTCTTACCGGCCAATTAGAAATATGTTTATCTTGACAAGCTGCCAGTTCTATTTTATGATGAATGGAGTTCGCATTTCCGAGCCCAATTGACGGACACATGTTAAGTTCTCCATTTTGATGTCAGTAGTCCGGTGCGGCTGTTGAGAGAAATGATTTTTTTATTACTCGACGTCCAGCTGGTGTGGAGAATCTCTTTGGAGTTGAATCCCGTGGAACGGCCTTTTCCGGATTTTCTGCTGGACATATTGTGACCCTGTGCCATGGATTTTCCTCTTCTGGTGTTCTCTGGATCTGCTGCACGTTTGGTGATTCTGCCTCCCGCCGATTTCCGCCGTTTTTTCTTGGAGCCTTGGTGATATTATTCCTTTTCCTCCAAATTCTAATATTTCTCAATAGTTAAAATATGTCTTTATTCCAATTGTTTTGAGTTAGCACAGAAATAAGACCCCTTTAGACTTATATATTTTAAGTTGCGAATCCTGTGGTTATCTTTTAAATTTTGTTCTAAATTCCCTTTTTGGCTAACTGATGTTTTTTTTATCTTAAATTTTAGTTTTGATAAATAGTTGTATAAGTTTAATATTGTTAACTTTAAAATTTAATATTCTAACGTTTTTTCCTACCACTATACGACCGGCCATTCTATTTATTTATTTAAGTTGTTTATTGGATTTGTTAGTTAATGAGATGTAAAATATTTTGAAAATTATTTTAAAAGTGAAGTTTAAAATTTTAATAAACGTTAGATTTTGAAAACCTAAATTCTGTGTTCTCTCTCTCTTTTATTTTAATGCATTTTTATATTTTTAGGAAAGTTCCATTTAATTACATGTAGAGTTACATATTTGTAAATTTAGGGAGAAACTGGTCAAATGGTGCATTTTCATATGTAATTTTGATGATGTTTAGGTTTAAAAACTTTGAGAATTTGGAATATTTAGAAATGCTTTTAGTGTATCATTAAATACAACTTTTTCTACCGGACAATTAAATACAACTTTTTCTACCGAACAACAGAAAGTTACAGTCTGGTGTGGATTCACAGCCACATTCATTCTTGGACCTTTCTTTTTCGAAGAGGCTACTCCCAATGGCCCTGTGACATGCACCGTGACGGCCAGGAGGTACAAAAACATGCTCGAAAATTTTGTTGTGCCCCAACTGCAACAGCACCAATGTCTTGATTCAATTACCTTTATGCAAGATGGAGCGCCTCCACACATTGGACTCTATGTACAGCAGTTTCTTCGGCAACATTTTACTAATGGTAGAGTAATTAGTCGTACGTTTCCGACAACCTGGCCATCTCATTCTCCAGATCTTAATCCCTGTGATTTTTGTCTGTGGGGATACTTAAAAAGTCTTGTTTATCAAGGACGTATGGTAACCTCGGCAGATTTGAAAGACAGTATCACTCTGTATGTGAGAAGCATCTCAATCGACCAATTACGATCCGCAGTAGAACAAGCTGTCCATAGACTGCAGATTTTACATCTTAAAGAAGGGAACCATATTGAGCAGCATTCCCGGCATTGATAAGGTCCTTGTGATATGAATGTTTGGTACGTTCGAATAAAATGTGTTACAAATGTGTATTTTGTGTCTTTTCAGCATATTTTCTGTTGTACAGCGCCACCTATCGGTGTTTCTGAAACTAATTTTTTTCGCGTAATCCCTTTTCCGATGTCTTGAATAGTATGTTCAACAGTTTTGGAGCCTTTACACTGAGTAGTGCGATCTTTAGAGACCTCAGAGAAGGGGTGTTCTAATTCTGACCACCCGGTATATATATATATATATATATATATATACACTAAGACAAAAATATCGACGCACCAAGAAATAATTATCCAAATGAGACAAAACTTGGTACGTGTAATGTGATTGTACAGAAAAAGAAATTATTAGAATTACAGAATAATTGGACGATTTATTGCACTGAAAGATCTACACAAAGTGAGCACGTCAATACGTGAGCACGTCTGCGGCGTTGGTCCACCTCTGGTCTTAGCTGACACAAGCTGTTACCTGACGTGGCATCGATGCATAAAGTTGCCGGGATGGTGTTCTCAGGGATGTCGTTCCAAATGCCTCCAACTGACAAGCTGATGCGTCTACATTCTGGGATGGTCTCAGGCGACGCCCCATCTCATCTCAAATGTGCTCAATAGGCGAGAGATCTGGGGATCTGGCTGGCCAAGGAAGTGCGTCGTAAGCACGCAGACAATCAATAGAGATACGTACTGTGCGTGGTCTGGCATTATCTTGCTGAAAAGTTAGCCTGTGGTGTCACAAAAGGAATGGCAATACAACGGATTGTGGAATATCGGCAACGTACCGCTGTGCTGTGATGGTGCCAGGGAGGACTATCAAAGGGGTCCGGCTATCAAACGAAAGGGCACCACAGAAAGGGCACTCCCAGTTGTCGGGCCGTGTGGCGTGTGACAGTAAGAGCAGGATCCTGACGATATCCGAAATGTCTCAAGACACGTCTGCGCTGGCCCTCGGGACTCAGTTCAAACGGGATTGATCACTGAAGACAATTTGTTCCCAATTCGCCCAATTCCACGTTGATCGGGCCCGGCACCATTGCAATCGCTGTTGGCGGCGTAATAGGCGCCACGAGTATAGATACCGCTCCCGTAGTCTTCTATTAATGGTCCGGGTGGTCACTTCCGTGTTTGTCACACGTTGGATGGTTGATAACGACGAATCTCGTGCTGTTACAGCTGCTCTGACAATCGCTCATCTTCTCGTTCTACCGTCGCTCTAGGCCGTCCACTTGCCGCTGAAATCTGCTATTCTGGATCCATTCTTGTGAACATCGTCTAATTGTTGCATCGCTCCTACCCATATGCCGAGCGATTCGTCGATGTGCTCATCTAGCCTCATGCAGTCCGACTGCACGCCCTCTTTCAAATTCCTTCATATGCTCGTAGTAGCCGACGTAAACTCGCCAAAGTACGTAAACGCAATCGAAATCCACTGCACGTTTTGTTCCTGAAAGCGAGGTTCGCTCCTTATATACACCACCATGGTGCTCAGTTTCAATGAACTGTACTATCTATTTATTCACTGGCTGCGAATTTTTGATCATTTCATATTCGGTCGACAGGTGTTTGCATGTACAGTTTCATTACTTTCAGATTATTTTACAGGGTGCGTCAATTTTTTTGTCTTAGTGTATTATATACATCAGATGTTAACCTGAGGTACATGATATTATGTAAAAGACTCCATCCGATTCACCGCCTGCAGCGTTTAAGTTCCTAAAATTCCCTCACACAAACAGCACCTCACCTTTCCTAATCCAAATTGTCAGCAATTTTCGCTAATTCGCAGGTATGGGACGTCAGCGGTGTCCGATTGCCAAATTTGATGGATTATCGGATGTCAATGTAAAATGGAATAAAAATAGGAAAAATTAATTTTAAATAAAATAACGAAGAATAAATATGTTATTTATTGTCTAACACATTACACAGATTAAATAACAGCCTTTTTGATGTGAATAACATCTATAGGTGAGAAGTTTTTTTTTTGTCTTTTTTTGCGTAAAAGCAGAATGTTACGAAAAATGTAAACACTTTGAGCGCTTGTACCCCTGAACCTAATATATATAAATGTATATAATTTTTCTTGTTTCGTAGAAAATTGGGTCCAGATTATGAATATATTTACAGTATTTTAATATTTTGAACTTTTCTCGAAAAATTAAAAAAGTAGCTTTTCAAGCAATTTTCTTTTTTCTTTTCATTTTTCTAATTTTCACTCTAAATGTATAGTAAACTATGAAAGATATATATAAATAGTAAACGACTAGAATATGTACTAGAAAATTTAGTATTAAAAATCTATATTTTTTATTAAAAAAAGCTCTTATAGTTTTCGAGTAATCGTCTTGTCAAGTTGAAGATGATTAAAATTTTTCCATTTTTTTAAGTTTGTAATACTTATATCTCAAAACCTAAAAGACCTATCTTTGAACAATGAGCAAGAATATACAGTTCTTTGAAAGATCTACAACTGTACATAATTAGATTTTGGATCAAGTACTATTTTGTCGAAAAAATTTCAAAAGTTTTCTGTCCGAACGAGGTTTATTTTTCACTTTTCATACTTTCACTCGAAATATCTTTGAAACTGTAAAAGATAGATATAAATAATAAGCAACAGAAATATGCATGAAGAAATTCAGTTTTTAAATCTATAGTTGTTTTAAAATAAGTAATCGTCTTGTCAAGTTGAAGAATTTTATGCTTTTGAAAATTTTACGATTTTCAAGTTTGGAATACTTATATCTTAACTAAAAGTGATAGCTCTAAACAATAAACAAGAATTTGTAGCTCTTTGAAAGCCCTATGAGTGTATATAATAAGATTTTTGATCAAGTTATTTTTTTTCGTTACAAAAGTTAAATTTTATTTTACAAAATGCTACTCACGCTAAACCATTTCGGCTGCATCGGACTGGAGCCACCGCCGATTTTTTAGATTATTTTTGCATCACCAAAATTATCTTTATTTCTTATATTATTTCTCATTCTTAATTTAATATTTGCTTTTAAACTGTAACTCTTTATTTTTTATTTACTAATATAACTTCAAAATAATTTAGCTTTTCTAATTGATTTCAAGATAGCTTTAAGGCCTGAGGTCAATTATATTTATAGCAATGCAAGTAGGAGGGCACAGCGTACCAGTGAAACTGTTGATGTAACTATTGAAAAGAGACTACGTACCGGAGAATGTAATGTAAATCGTAAAAATTGTCCGAGTCAAAGAAGAAGCAAATCGTTTGGAATTGAATGGGCAAGCAATTCGTCAGTTAAAGTCGTCATTCAGTAATACGATTGAGGAAATATGACAAAGGTATGTAATTACTGTTCTGCATTTTATTGGAAAATTGAAATAAAATCTAGCAAAAAGAAAACAAGATGATGAGAAAATCTGTCTTCTAGACTTGGGTGAAACCCCTGGCCTTTTTTTCTTTCGACCCACACAGTCCGACCTACCCGAAAGTGCAAGATATCTGTTTGGACGGCCGGGGCAGTGTCACCCAATTTAGACCTAAACCCGGGGGAACGACATCCACTGAAACCGTACCCTACTTCCCCTGCCACCAACCTCACAGACGGACTTTCAGAGCCACAGATTTAACATGCTCATACTCCGAACAGACGCGTAGAACGTTCAGGCAGCGCCGGGAAACTCCTGATCTGTTGAATGGCCTATTAAGTGATCTGTTAAGACAGTCTGAGGCCATTGACGCATAATTCTTTTGGGTCTTTCCCCCACGCCTATTTATACAGTTTTTACAATGGAAAAACGAAAATATTATACTCTTCTCAATATTAGTCATTCTCTATATAAGTCAAAATAGAGTTATTTAGAGTGTTAGTTATTAGTAAAGTACAGGCTTAAAGAAACAGCAGCTACTTAAATCTAACTTTAAAAAGTATCTATCTCAAACGGCATTAAATTTTACTAAATTTGCAGAAACTAAAAATTAAAATGGAATATTTTTTTCTTTCCTTTATGGAAGAATAGCATTAATAAAAGTTGAATTTAAAAAACTAAATATCAGGCACAAAATGCAATGAGCAATGAATAATTCAGCAAATTAATTCAGTAAGGCTTTTTAATTCAGTAAGGCTAGGACTTAAAAAATGCAAGTTCTAAGATTTTAAGATACAGATATAGGATAACTTTGGGGCTCTTAAAATCTGGGGGTTTCAGACCCGGGCCTTATGGAACTGGATAATAATCAAGGCCTGAAATTGACCTGGAGTAAAAAAAAACTATCAACATCATTTTAGGTAGTAACTTATCAAGTAAGCAATTAGAAACAATACAACGGAGATACTCAACGAAATACAGCTAACTTGTTAAAATGAAATATTTGAAGGACATAACTAACTTTAAAAGTGTTTTGATATAAAATAAAAAGAGCATTTAAGGTGCATTGTAGAAAATGACTTTTGCTGAGAATGTCAAATTAAGTCATTATTTTTTCCATTCTCCTTCTCAATCCTTTCATCATCATCCTTCCTTTCCATTCTATTGCTATGATCTCCCCCCACTTTTTTTATCCCCTTTTCCTCCCTAAGTCCATTTTCTGTCATCTTAAAACAAACACACGGATACATGAATATTAACATCCACTTTTGCTAAAACAATAACGATTTGGGGCATTTTTTACTGAACTAAAACCGAAGTATTTCTTATTTTAAAAGTGTGCGTTGTCTTGGGGTGGAAATGGGAAAAACACAGTTGAACCGCTTACCTCTTATTCAAGTTCTTTTACAACAACTGAAAAACTGGGAAAGACGTCATTAAGACCCATGATTCTCTTATTTTTATTTTCCTAAATATATAGTATAATGTATTATGACGGGTAGAAAAATCGAATTCAAGTTTTGGACGGAAGAGCACAACGTACCAAGCATTCCTGAAGTCGAATCGAACTTCTACGTGTATATGTGTGTGTGGGGAGGGGGATGGCAGTATCTGTGTGTATGTCTGTGAGCCTAGGGATGCGATATCTCACGAACAAATGAAGCATTTTAAATGAAATTTGGTATGATTATTATAAACAATGAATATTGGAAGCCTGTTGATTTAAAGCGCATTCGATTGTTCGAAAAACCCAATTTTAAAATTAATGTTTGAAAAGATCAATAAAATATCAAGATCTTCACCAATAATAAATGACATAAATTTTACATAAACATAACATAACCTAAACAATGGTACAAACTTTAGAACACTTGCTTGTACCATTCTCGAGATATTGCAGATTTTTAAATATTTTTTACAAAATTACATAATATAAAATAGTAATAAGTGTATTATCAAATAGGTACAGTTTTCATATTCACTATTATACAAATCTGTTAACATCATTTTCGTGGATCTAGTTCGTTCCATTTACGAAAGGAGTTACTTTATGCAATAGTTTGTATTTTGACGCAAAGAATTCGTAAATATTTATTTAATTCCTGTGATATAAATTAAATATCAATTAAATGTTGGCGAAGATTTTGCATGTGAGTATGAATAAATCATTCTGTTTGGATTAATAAGTTGCTCAAAGCTTCCAATTTCGAATTAGGTGATATTAATTCAATACCATAAAGCATTGTTGAGACCAGGAGGCATTTATGTAGAGTTAATATTTATACGATATGTGCAACGAAACGAAATGCAGACCCGTAATCGCCAATCTATGACAGTCTTGGCCCGGGAGGCCATGACCCTAATAAAATCAGTTCACATATATCGCAGGTGTGGTTGGGGCAAAAATCTCTTTGGGGCCATGGCTTAAACCAAGCATCATTGGATAATAAAGTAGCCAGTCAAGCAGTGTTGTTACATCGCACTGAGGAGCAATCAATGAAGATATGAAGGGCATATCTGGACCTCAGGCAAAATGATGTAGCAACAAGGAGAGAATCCAAGATATATTCAGGCTAGGGATATCCTAGTAGTATAGCGTTTTTCAGTTAAGTACAGTTCAGAATGTCCAAGTGTTGTATTTGCAGTTGGAGTCCAGACTGTTCAAGAGTGCGTTCATAAGCAATGATGGTGCAGAAACGTTGAAATATGAGAATGTGAAGTGGTTATGTTAAAATTTGAGAATGTGCTAGAAAAGAGAAAGCTGACCTCAAAATGTCAGAAAAAGCAATGGCCAATATTCCAAGCATGATCAGAAAAAGAACGACAAACAGAGGTATGTGCAAATCTGCATATATATTAGGTCAGACATATGATTTTGGAAACAATATAAAAACCTGGTCTCACACATGAATTTTCTCCTCCTTAAGAGTTTAATGAGATCAATGCAATTTTAATATTAACAATAATATATGTAAATAAATAATGTTTATTTTACAACTTAAAATTGTGGAATTTAATGTGTAGTATGTTAATTAATGATTATATTTTAGGATCTCGTGCGAGGAATTAATGGTGAGTTATTGCGGCCAAGATATGCAAAGTACGAATATTCGATTCACGATCACTAATAATTAAGAATGGTAATTCAATCCAAAGATTCACTATTTAATATTTAAAAAGTAAGTAATTTAATGTTATACTTCTATGCACCACACATTGTACTGTAGATCTTGTACACCATTATTTCGCTGTGAAAGAATTAAAGGTTGCATTATGTAGGGAAAATGATGAGCTGTCTACGTCAGATTTTTTTTTGTCTTGTAGTTATGTCAATGAAACACTATTCCCTTCACAATATAAAGAATAAATTCTCGAATTTATTTTCATTTAGGTATTGCATTCTGAACAATTTTCTACCTTTCAATCTGTAGAAATTCCAATACGTCAAAAAGATCCAATGAAAAATATGAAACCCAATTTTGCATGTAATCACCCATATGATTATAAAATAATTCAAAGCATTACTTCAGAATATATTTCATGTTTGTCATAGCTGTCAATTCTCCTTCTGTATTATCCTATCGCTGTGCCACCTATCGCTGTGCCACCAACTAACTACCATGTAGTCCTACAAGCCTTAGCTACTCCGAACACTTTCATACACTGCCCTCTCGCGTATATCGAATAATAAACAGCTTTGTTTCGTGCTGCAAATAGAAAAATATGTAATATGTCGAACACAGCAGTCCCAAACTTTCAGCACCATAGTACACTTTTCTATATCCGAATGTCGACAGTAAACATTGAAAACTTTTTAACTAATACGAATTTTTAAAAAAACATCTGGTGGTGATCCAACATCGGTGAATTTGAGGTACCACTAGACAGAATTTCGTGGTAGCCCGTGGCCCATTAAATCTTCAACATACAAACATTCATTTATTTTTATTATTGTTTATATAATATGCACTGGACTGATTGACAGAGTGGGTGATTTTGAAGAAGATTAATTTTTGAGATTTGATATTTAAGGAGGGTAATGTATCAGAATTATCGAGCATTTCCACTCTAGCCAGAATCCTGGTTTTGATGTCATTCGATCTGACTCAGCTTTGAGACAAAGGAGAAAACCTTTAATTACAAAATTAAATTAGGAGTGACGGAGCAAAAGAATAATCAAGAAACTAAAAACCACTTTACTTAAACATTGAGCACTTCCACTCTAGCTAGAATTTCGGTTTTGATCTCATTCGATTCTTCTCGGCCCTCCATATCTTCCCTCCTATTCTAAAATTCCAATAAGGGTCGAAGACGCAAATTAATAATAAAATAGAACTCAAAACCCCGCACTCCAAAGTGAGATAAAATCTCTATTTTGGTCTTATTTGATCCGTCTCAGTTTTCTAATAAAAATAATTAAATTAGAGATTACTAGACAAAGAGATTTAAAAAACAAACTTGCACCATTTTGCCTCTTAAAAGTGTGCACCATTCTTTAAATGTGAAACGGATTTTAATATTCAGAAAATTTTATGAGATGGAAATGGCTAACAGATGATAATGATCTAAAGATATTACATCATTAAAGTTGTTCAGATAACTTCATTTCTACTTATTAATTTACAACTATTTCTGATAATAAGAAATTAAAAATTTTTTTTTGAGGATAAGTGATTGACTTTACATTGTCACACATACAAAACATGCTATATCAGAGTTTAAATACAGCAAAACTGAGAATATACTCCTGTTTAAATTCCCTTTATTTTCAAATTTGAGCCAGACTTTTACTGCCAACATAAGTCAGAATAACCAAATAAACCATTTCAGTTATTTATTGAACGCTAGTTAGCAGCACATTTCTGTTGATGCCTTGACGTTCTGTGACAATTATATCCTTTCCAAACCTTCAATACAACACAATTAAGAGTTTCAATACTGCTAGACAAGTTCTTTAAATAAGTGAGAAAGCGGGTTAATTTAGAGTAAAATTCACTTTATAAATAATTCTCGTTCGATAATTTGTTGAAAAGGAATTTGATTGGTAGGTATGTACTTCAATTCGCTTTAAACAGGAGTTTTCCCCTTTGAACTCTTTAGAATTTGTGGACGACGCATAAATATTAATGATGGGAAGCATTTACCTAGTGATTGCATTCTTCAACAGAAACTTTTGTCTATTGTAGGATATAGATATACAAGATACCTAGGTAAATCCTTAAGTACTCCATTAAGTACTCCAATAAATTTATAAGGAAAAGGTTACAAGGAAATTATTACACTAGGTCAATCTGTAGTAACCTATTTGCCCCCAAAGTCCCGTCCAGACGTACGTGGGACTCACGGTCACGAAAGCAGACACGAATTTACAAAATACCCTTCTTACTACCAGTCAACTTGACACTAGGTCAATCTGTAGTAACCTATTTGCCCCCAAAGTCCCGTCCAGACGTACGTGGGACTCACGGTCACGAAAGCAGACACAAATTTACAAAATACCCTTCTTACTACCAGTCAACTTATACAAATCTTCTCTTACACAACTTAACATATACAACTTATACAAAGTATGAGCTAAGTCAAATCGCTATAGTACAGAACCTTGATAGTCCAACCGGGAATTGAACCCTAGATTTTCGAACTGGCCAGCCGACGCTCTACCGTTGAGCTACTGGGACAAAATTGCAAGTTCTTATTGTCGAAGCATTCCCCACTCTCTAATGTCAGATTGGCTTGCAACTGACCATATCCTACTGTTTTAACTCACGGCTAGCCTTCTGATGCTATATTTATTCTCCAGGTTAGCTTCCGTCGTAGTCGTCATCCTCTCGATTTGAAATCGACTTTCAATATCCTAGAGTCCCCCGAATCCGTGCTAGTCGTATTAGGATTACTTTCAGCCCTCCGACATATTTGCACTAACCTACTACAGGGTTGAATTGTTCAGGCGTTAATCTACTGGGACGAAAGTGCAAGCTTCTGTGTCGAAGTGTGCTTTATACACTTCACCATCCAAGTATCGTCGCAATAGTGCAAAGAACGAGCCTAACTGATGAATACTGATATATATAGTATGTATATCACAAGTAATCTATATAAATAAAAATGAAAATCTGTCTGTCTGTCTGTCTGTCTGTCTGTCTGTCTGTCTGTCTGTTTGTCACACCATCACGGGAGAACGGCTGAACCGAATTTGATGAAATTTTGTGGGTAGCCCAGAAATAGCCCCACTTAAAATTATATCCGTGTTTTGAGTTTCTACGACCAGTGGTTCTCGAGATATTAGTAAAAAACGAAATTTTCGTTTGTCTCACCGTCACGGAAAAACGGCTGAACCGAATTTAATGAAATTTGGGGAATAGCCTTGAAATATCCCCCCATAAATTTTGTCCAAGTTTCGAGTTTCTAAGACCTGGGGTTGTCGAGATATTAATGAAAAACGGAACTTTTTCCTAGGAGTTCTACTCCCTAACTCCGTGGTTTATCCAAACGAAAAGCTTGAAAATCGTTTGAAAGTGAATTAAAATTTAATCTCTGAGTTTGATGGGAGATTTTTTGCGTTAATTAGTCACTTTCTGAAAACATGAATTGTTTGAAACATGATTTAAAGGGGAAATCTATCTCCATGGTTCATGGTTTATTTAAAACACGCTTTTACGGAACAATGAGAAGTATAGAGAAATCAAAATCGTTATTTAATTTCGCAGTTTATGTTATAAGACATGACATATTTAACATGTTATAAGATTCTATCTTACATCATGTTACTCAGAAACGCAATTAAATTAAATCTGTCTGTTAATTTTAATAATTATTTTTTCGATTTGAATAATAAATAAATGGATATAAAAATATATTTTAGAAAAGAAGGATTTGATTTTTCTTATAGCATTTTTGACTGGATAATATCAATTACGGTCTTCAGGTTTAAAAATTATTATTATTTATATTTTCGGGGATTATTGATTCAAGGATTATTGATATTTTCAAGTTATTATGCAATTATTTTATTATGACAAAAATTGTTTAAACTCATATATTGTATGTTGTACGAATCTTCTACAAATACACGTGTATATCTTTTAATCTACGAGAATATAAGTAGTACAGGTATATTGACATATGTTTTGATATATATTGGCATATATTGGAATCAATTACGACCTTCTGGTATAAAGAGTACGGATATTATTGATGTTTTCAATTTATTACGTCATGTCTTTTATTTTGGCAAATATTTTTGAGACGCATATTGTAATACGGGTAATCTTCTACTAACACATTGGCATATTTTCTGATCTGCGACAATATAATTAGTACGTGGTTGCATATATTCATTCAATTCCTATTTTTTCTTCTGTAAATTTGCTTACAAAAGGGGGCAGGATGTTTTATTCTTCAGATCTGATCCTGAAGATAATTTTGCATAGTGAGAACATATATTCTTAAACTTCTCTTTAGGAGCAATAAATTTAATATTTTAACAGAATTTGCACATGATTGCGAACTTTAAGTTTCTTTAAATTATACACTCCGTACGAATAACGGGTGTGCTGTTAGTGGTTAATAAATTTTAACATTTTAGGAGGATATATCATGTTGCTCGGCATCGCAATTAAATTAAATGTGTTTGTTAATGTTTTTATTATTTTTTTTCGATTTAAATAATAAATAAATGGATAAATGGATATAAAAGTATATCTTATGAATGGAAGGTTTGATTTTTCTTTTAATTATATTAATTGCTGACTGCGTACATCAATTTCATTTATTTTGGCAAAGAGTTATCAAGCTTATATCGTATTTAGCTACTAAACTCATATATTGTGTTTAGCCAATAAATTCATATAGCCGATTGTTGAAACAGAAAAAGAGTAGAGCGGGTATATCTTCTAATACAATTGTAGTGTTTTCATTTAGTATATTGAAACGGGATAAGAATGTTTCATTCAGATCTGCAAATTCAAAGCTACGAATTTGGAGGGATATCGCTAATTTGACAACTTTTCTTAAACTTTGCCAAATTGACGGAAATGTCGCCAAATTGATATAAACGACACACAAACAGCTGCCATAAACCTTCGGGTTGGTCGTGTGGCTTGGGTCTTCTACATATCAATGAAATTTTTTTTTTGTTAGAAGAGAGTACTGAAATGATGTTTGGTTAGCATTTATCTGTCAGACCAACCATCCTACTTAGTAATACATTTAGCGAATTTTTAAAATGTCACCAAATTGATAAAAATGTTTTCAAATCTATAAAAATATCTTGAAATTGATAAAATTGCGCTACATAAATGATATTAATTGTTTTTTGTTAGGGGATAGTATTGTGATGATATTTCGTCAATTTGTCGCAAAGTGGAACTGTCAGTTCTACAGTCCCACTTGGCGAAAAATATTTTTTTTAAATGTCGCTAATTTGACGAAACTGTCGCCAAATGTTCCATAGAAATATAACTATTTAGACGATATTTTTGATGAGACAATTTATTTGAAGCAAATGATATCATGTCGCTTAGCAACGGATTTAAATCCAATGTGTTTATGCGGCAGACGATTTTTATTAAATCCTTTCCGATTTGAATAATGAAGATATGTATATAAAATAAATTTCATTGCCATTTCATTTTGGACTGGATAATATCAATTATACTCTTCAGGTTTAAATATTATTATTATTGATATTTTCCGGAATTATTGATTCAGTGATTATTGATATTTTTAAGTTATTACGCCATTGTTTTATTGCGGCAAAAATTGCTGACACACGCATATTGTACGTTGTACGAGTAATCTTCTAGGAATGCACGGGTATATCTTCTAACCTACGAGAATATAAGTAGTACAGGTATATTGGCATATATTTTGACATATATTGGCATATATATTGGAATCAAGTACAGTCTTCTGGTATGAAGATTACGGGGATTAATTATCTATTCAATTTATTACGTCGTGTGTTGTATTTTACCAAAAAACATTTGAGACTCATATTGCAAAACGGGTAATCTTCTACTAATAATCGGACATTATAAGTAGTACGTGTATATCTTCCCATATAATTTTAGCACTTTAATTTTGACATATATTGGAATAACTGACTGTCTTCAGATTTAAAGATTACGGGTTTATTGGTATTTTCAATTTATACATGTAATCTACTAATACAGGTTATATTTTCTAATATTCGCGTATATAATTAGTACGGGTCCCATACAATTTTAACGCTTTTATTTTACATATATTGATTCAATTCCATATTTTTTTTTTTATATTTGCTTACATAAGGGGTCCAAGATGTTTCATTCTTCAGATATGTCCATGAAGATAATTTTATATAGCGAGAACAGAGATTCTTAAACTTCTTTTTAGGAGCATTATATTAAATATTTTAACAGAATATTTTGATTAAACATGTCATTTAGTATACTATAAGAATTTGGGCATGATTATGAATTTCAAGTTTCTTTATATTATATACTCCGTACGAAGAACGGGTATGCTGCTAGTCTATATAAATAAAATTGAAAATCTGTCTGTTTGTCCCATCATCACGAGAGAATAGCTGAACCGAATTTGATGAAATTTTGTGGGTAGCCTTGAAATAACTCCCCATAAATTTTGTCCACGTTTCGGGTTTTTAAGAATAGGAGTTGTCGAGATATTAATGAAAAACGGAACTTTTTCCTAGGAGTTCTACTCTCTAACTCCGTGGTATTTCCAAACGGAAAGGATGAAAATCGTTTGTTTAAAACGTCAAAGTGAATTAAAACTTTAACTCTGAGTTTGGTGGCGGATTTTTGCGCTAATTAGTCACTATCTGTAACCACGAATTGTTTGAAACGTGAATTTAAATGGAAAATCTATCTCCATGGTTTATTTTTCACAAGCATTTACTCAACAATGAAAAGCATAAAGAAATCAAAATGGTTATTTAATTTCGTATTTTATGAGGAAGATTCTATCTTATATCATGTTGCTCAGCAACGCAATTAAATGAAATGTGTTTGTTAATATTTATTATTATGTTTTCTATTTGAATAATAAATAAATGGATGTAAAAATATATTTTATAAATGAACGGTTTGATTTTTCTTTTAATTATATTAATTGCGGACTGCATATATCACTTTCATTTATTTTCGCAAAGAGGTTTCTAGCTTATATATTGTGTTTAGCTAATAAACTCATATATTGTGCTTTCCCAATAAATTTATTTAGCCAATTGTTGAAACAGAAGAAGAGTAGAACGGGTATATCTTCTAATACAATTTTAGTGTTTTCATTTAGTATATACGAACGGGATCAGTATGTTTTATTATTCAGATCTGCAAATTCAGAGCTACGAATTTCGCGGAATATCGCTAACTTGGCAACTTTTCTTAAACGTTGCCAAATTGACGGAAATGTCGCCAAATTGATACATACGACGCAAATCAATGCAATTATTTGTTTTTTTAGAAGAGAGTACTGAAACGATGTTTAGGCAGCATTTGTCTGCCAGTTCACCCATCCTACTTAGTAACACATTTAGAGAATTTTTTAAATGTCACCAAATTGATAAAAATGTTTGTAAATCCATAAAAATATCATGAAATTGATAAAATTGCGCTTAATAAATGAAATTAATTGTGTTTTGTTAGGGGATAGTATTGTGATGATGTTTCGTCAATTTGTCGTAAAATGGGACTGTCAGTTCTACAGTCCTACTTGGCGATAAATTTGATGATTTTTTTTAAATTGTCGCTAAATTGACGAACCTTTCATGGAGATAGAATTATTCAGACGACAGAATTTCCATCAATTCATTTAAAGCAAATGATATCATGTCGTTTAGCAATGATTGTAAATCCAATGTGTTTATGCGGCATACGATTTTTATTAAATCTTTTCCGATTTGAATAAAAAAGATATGTATATAAAATAAATTTCATTGACATTGCATTTTTGATTGGATAATATTAATTATGGCGTTCAGGTTTAAACATTATTATTATTGATATTTTCTGGGACTGTTGATTCAGGGATTATTGATATTTAAAAATTAATATGCCATTGTTTTATTATGACAAAAATTGTTGAAACTCATATACAGTACGTTGTACGAGTAATCTTCTACAAATGCACGGGTATATCTTCTAATCCACGACAATATAAGTAGTACAGGTATATTGGCATATATTTTAATATATATTGGCATATATTGGAATCAATTACGACCTTCCGGTATAAAGATTACGGAGATTATTGATATTTTCAATTTATTATGCCATCTGTTTTAATTTGGCAAAGACTTTTAAGATTCATATTATAATACGGGTAATTTTCTACTAACACACAGGCACATTTTCTAATCAGCGACAATATAAGTAGTACGGGGATATATACATATATATATATATATATATATATATATATATATATATATATATATATATATATATATATATATATATATATATATATATATATATATATATATATATATATATATATATATATATATATATATATATATTCCCATATAATTTTAGTACATACATTCTGGCATATATTGGAATCAATTACGGGTTTATTGATATTTTCAATTTATACATGTAATCTACTAATACAGGTTATATTTTCTAATATTCGAGTATATAAGTAGTACGGGTCCCATACAAGTTTAGAGCTTTTATTTTGTATATATTGATTCAACTTCATATTTTTTGTATATTTGCTTTCAAAATGGGCCGGAATGTTTTATTCTTCAGATCTGCCCGTGAAGATAATTTTGTGAGAACAGATATTCTTAAACTTCGATTTGGGAGCAATAAATTTAATATTTTAACAGAATTTGCACATGATTGTGAATTATAAGGTTCTTTATATTATATACTCCGTACGAAAAACGAGTATGCTGATAGTAATTTATATAAAAAAAATTGAAAAGTTGTATATGTGTTTGTCTCAGCATCGCTAAAGAAAGATTGTACAGAATTTTATGAAATTTTGTGGGTAGCCATGAAATAGCCCCACTTAAAATTTAGGCCATGTTTCGAGTTTCTAGGGTCAGGGGTTGTCGAGATATAATAATAAACGAACCTTCCATGGAGTTAGCATTATGCAGATGAAATGTTTCCCGCAAATGTATTTGAAAATAATTACGTCATGTCGGAATATCATGTATTATAAGAATGGATTTAAATACAATGTGTTTATACAGCAGACTTATTTTATCAAATCTTTTCCGATTTAAATAATAAAAAAATGTATGTAAAATGAATGTTATTGGAATTCATCATATTTCATTAATTACAACCTTCTTGTTTAAATATTGATATTTTCAATTTCTTAGGTCATGTGTTTTGTTTTGGAAAATATGTTTCAAACTCATTGTAGTACGTGTAAGGTAAGTAAAACATATTGTAGTTCCTGTATATATTTTACTACAAGGGTATATCTTCTAATCTATGAGAATACAGGTATATTTTTAATGGAAATTTAGATTTTAATAGGAATTTGTTTACAACCGGTACCAGCATGTTTTATTCTTCAGATATGCCTGTGAAGATGATTTTGTATAACGACAGAGATTCTTTAACTTCTTTTTAGGAGCATTAATTAAATATTTTAATAGAATGTTTTGAATAGCAATGTAATTTAGAATACTAAAATAATTGCACATGATTGTGAATTTTAAGTTTTTTTATATTGTATATTCCGCACGAAGAACAGGTAACCAGCCGACAATAAAACTGTTACAGAAGAAATTTATTGGGCACAATAAGATTATTGGTGTACGGCTGTCTTATTCGGGAATGAAAAAATAAGCAATGCATACATACACAGAAATACATAGTCTCTTCAAATTGCCCTCCAACAGCAGCAATGTACATTTGAATTCGAGAAAGAATTATTTCTGCATACGACAAGTATTTCATGTGTCACCGTCCTGCAGTCTTGATACCACTTTTAGACAGTTATTTATTACCTTCCATATAAAGGGTGTGCGCTTTGCTGGTGCCAAATTGAATTAATTAGATAATTCTCTACAATTTTGTAATTGGCATTTTTTTTCTATCTCACTTTGTTGCCGACAATAAAACTGTTACAGAAGAAATTTATTGGGCACAATAAGATTATTGGTGTACGGCTGTCTTATTCGGGAATGAAAAAATAGCGCCGAGTTCATTATCCTAACTCTATAAAAACTCCACTATGGACACTATAAGTACTTTCATTCAATCGGTCAAGGTCACTTTATAATTGATAGAATATACTATTACACTTCACAATACTAAAAGATTTTACAATAGTACATCCATGAAACTTTCCTTACAAAGTTATTGGTGTTCTTAAGGGGACGGTGGACGTTGAAATTTTTTTTATTTATTTATTGAGTTAGAAACGTGAAAATTTGTATAAATATTCCTCTTAACATTATTATATACAATACCATTAAATGTTTTTTCAATTTTATTATAATTTTGTATTTTTTTAATCTAATCTTTTTTTAACGAAAATTTGAAAATGCTCCTTGCGTGCCATTTGTTCACATTTTTGATTCATTTTACCTTATGATCACTCAAAAGCACATTATGAACAAATTTGGGTATTCATGTTTAAATCCCTTAGAAAGTTAATTTTTTAAAAATATTTTTCTGCATTAAAACTTAATTTTCATCATTTAATTAGGTTCTTATTCACTTTTAATTACCTTAATAAAGTCCAATTATAAAATGCTTACCGAGTTTTATTAAAAAGTATAAGAGGTGTCTTGTTGCCAAATTTCATACATCTCAGACAAAAATTAAGATGCATGGAGCATTTTAAAAATGTTCCTTTGTTGAAACCTTTGAAAATTCCGTTTCGAAAAAAATGCATTTAACCTTTTGCTTACGGGTGGGCAAGCAGATGTTAAATATGTAATATAATATTATATATTAAAACTTTTTTAGTCGATTTTTGCTCATTTCAACGTCCACCGTCTCCTTAAGTACTTTCCTAGACACCTTGTATATTTTCATTGCTATCGAAACTCCTACCCGCCATGAAAATATTTGTTATATTTAATAGCTTCGCAGAATTGAGTGATACAAAAGTTTTACACTCGCAATCTTTTGTCCCACTAAATTATCAAACTGTATTTTGGCGACGATGCGGGATGCATACAAAAGCAGAGTTGTCCCGGAATATAGCGCCAAGTCCATTATTTTAAAGAAGAATTTGGAAGAAAGACGGAAATTGGGTCTATAAATTTCCCCGCTTGCGACTTTATATTTTAAATTGTCGAACACAGCTGTTATTATGTAAAAAGAGGCAGCCCCGAGAACATTTAGAGCCAAATTCCTCTACGACGCTTACGAAGCAGTCGCAGAAATGGATTTTTTTCCCCTTTACTGATTGAATTCTGCGTTGAAAGTTGGCAACAAGTTACTTTAAAATTCAGTTTGACTCCTCTTTGCGTGATTTTTCTTTTTCTTTACGTTTTCCAAAGAATTATTAAAGTCTTTAGGGGAAAAGTTCCGTTCTTAAGCTTTTGGATGCGTCAACGTGAAAAGTGAATAAGCATTATGGAGATACTTTTGAAAGAATCAGAATGTGGTTTTAGAGGATTTTCACTAATCGGAATAGGAAATGTGTGTTGATTGCTTTTATCAATTAATATATTAAAATATAACGGTAAAATGATTTATGAAATTTTACCAACTTAATTTCAATTCGCATCATTATTATAGATTCCACAACACATTAAAGGCATTGGCTTTTCTTGGAATATACGTTTATTCAAAATGATTTAAAATCCACAGTCTTGCAGTTAATTTAATTTGTTTTACTTATAATCTTAATATCATTATCCATGGCATAATCTGAGGGATGTAGAATGTGTAAATTTACCACATTTAACGTTTTAATTAATTCCTCAAATATTATTGAGCAAAAATTTTGACTATTTCCATAATTACTAACTTTAGACCGTATGTCTTTCAGGCATTCATCCGGAGGGGCTTAAAATCCCTGGGGACATTTTCTGTTATATAAATTTTTTGTAATATATATATATATATATATATATATATATATATATATATATATATATATACATATATATAATACATATATATATATGTGTGTGTGTATGTGTGTGTGTGTGTGTGTGTAATCCAAAAGGTAAGTTCCAAATCTGAAAATCAAATATGAAACAGAGAGAAAAGAACAAGAAAGGAATAGTACTAAAAGTTGGCCAAGGGGGATGGGGTGACCGAGAGGGGTGACCGAGGGGGTGAGGATATATATATATATATATATATATATATATATATATATATATATATATATATATATATATATATATAGTTTATAATAATCCAGAAAAAATAATAGAGATAAATTGTAACACCTAGATAAAGCCAAAACTTATTCAGAAAGTAGCAAACAATATAAGAATGATATACTTACTAATAGGCAATAGCAACAGAAAAGAAAAATCCGGGCAGTAAGCACCATGATTTTCTAATTCGTAAATAATAAAAAAAGATGCAACAATTAAGGAGAGAGTAAAAATGAAACAATGTCAAATATCTAGAAATCAATGAATAAACAACAGATAACGATGATGAGATTTCGAAAATTGAAAAATAAAAAAGGACAAAACAGCCTTGCCTATAAAGTGGAACAGCGCTAGGCTTAATTTAGATATATTTAAAATAGATTAGTCGTCAAGGCTGGGTATCCATCTGAATTAAACAAGAATGCTTGTTTCTGAAAACGGAGTTAGTTAATAACTGTGAACTCCATTTACTCGGCTGACAAGCATAAAAGAAAAAAATGAATAACAGAATAAAGCCAATAGACCAAAAACATATAACATTAGAACTTGCAATCTAAAATTGTATTTCTATCTGTACACTATGGTACACAAAACTTTTACCTACAAAGTTTTTATGATAATTAAGGATTTTGATGATTTTTAACGATCCTAATGATAGATATAGCTAAGAATAAACAATGAGTAAAGAAATTAAAGTGTAAATGTAATGAAAATAAAAATAAAAATGAATTATGAATCATTAAATTAATCAACATAGTCAGATAATACTAACTTTTGGAACTACTACAAATACCTCTTTAAGAGCATAAATATAATCATAAATAGTTAGATCCAGTAGAGATCTATCCAGATCTATCCAGTAGAGATAATATAATACGAAATTACACAATTCACAAATAAAAATGACCAATAATTTTATACACACACACACACACACACATGTAAAAATATTCAAATTTTCTTTTTAAAAAATTACTTAACTTCACTCTTTATGAGAATTATATTCAACATGGTGGTACTTTTTTTAAACAACAGGTTGGTATCCCACAAGGGGAGGGTGCCTCATCATTGTTAGCTAATCTGTATTTATTCTTCTATGAAAAAAGCATTAATCCAAGCTTGCATAATATGCACATGTTTAGATATTTAGATGACATTTTATGGGTATCCCCAAATAATATCCCTTTAGTATTAAACTTTTATCCAAAAAATTTACAATTAAATGCAAGTAATAATGACTCTAATGTTGCAAACTTTTTAGATTTAAATTTAAATTTGCAAAATTGTAATATGGTTATAAACTTGTATGATAAAAGACAGGATTTTAAATTTAATACATCAAAAATTCAACATTTTGACTCTTGTTTGCATATATCTGTATTTAGAAATATTATAATAAACCAGGCTCTTAGAATCAATAAAATTTGTGATGAATATTATAGATTAGCGCATTTTATGGAATTATTGAGTACAGCGACTAATAATGCATATCCCCCCAAGTTTGTTATTAAAATTATCAACTCAGTGTATCAACTTTCACTCGATAACATCCTAGAAAACATTCCCAATTATAGTGACTGACATACAGTAAAAAAAAAAAAAAAAATTATATATAATTATTTATTAATTATATAAATAAATAAAAATGAAAAATAATAAACAAAGTCAAAAACATTAGAAAAATCAAAAATCGGAAAATAAGATGCATTAACATTAATGTTTCGAATTTTATTTTCGCAAAAAAATGTAACTTTTGTCAGTATTGAAACTACGTTTTGAGCGCCCTTATAATGGTGTATAGTGGCATTCTCGTTTATCCAGTTTTCCTCTGAATTACTTGTTTAGTAAGAATTTTCGTCTTTGATTCATATTCATATTCAGGATTGCATATTTTGGAAGTTAATATTCTGAATTGCTTGTCCGGTTTCCAGCTTAGACTCACTGGACGAGACTGGGAGTATTACCGTGAACGTTCGTACTGCCTCCCTGGTAGAATTTCGACTTGTTCATTCCGGTGCTTCTAGATTAAGCTGTTGAGGTTGATCACGATACACGTGGTGGAAGAAGAAGGGTTCATGCCGCATGGTAATACAAATTTTTTTAATGTATCCTATTTTCATTTTTTCAATTTTTGTTGCCTGTAGTCTGAGTTTAAGCATTTATAGTAATGTGCTATTGCTTAATCTGAAACAGGCATTTGTTTGGGTTAATTAGAATTAAATTCTCAGACCTGAAGATGAATTTAGTTCTGATTAATCATCGAATTTGGGACGGTACTGTTCTTTTCTCTTATCGGCATTGTGGCCGTGAATTTGCATCTTGATGATGTTAATATTACTTGAATTGTTTTTTTTATATATTTTTTTTTATTTTATTTTTACATAATTCTTATTATTACATATTTCAAATATATATATATATATATATATATATATATATATATATATATATATTACAAGTTAAAAGGTATATTCGAAAGCTTGTCCCCTCCAAGGTTCCATCTGCCCACCCACCCTCTTCTCTCAGCCACTAAGTCCTAAAACACAGTAGATGTTCTTTTAAATTAATTTAATTTAATTTAATTTGTGCATTATGTTTATTTATTGGATTCTTGGAGATAAAACAAACAGGGTTTTTGTAAAGCATTTTACGATTAATCAGACAAAATATTACTTTTTTCCCCATACATCACTTTCACAATTCAACCGGGAGACAACTTATCCGTAAAGAACACTTGCTCTTACATAGTAAGGACCCAATACAATCTTTACTAATTTAGGGATTTATGGGCTTAAGCTGCTGCGACTCTGAGCGACTATTTTGTCTGTCATCTAGTAAACCCAGCTGACTAAAATAAATGTACTCCTATAAATATTTGTTTTGTACTGAAGCAAATTGTCGAAAAAATTGAGGATTTTTGGTTGAAAGTAAATGTTTTCTAGTTTCAAATGCAATTTCAATTTTATTTTGAACTAGCAGTTTGCCCGTTCTTTGTACGGAATATGCAATATAAATAAGCTTAAAATTCACAATAATGTGTAAATTCCTTTAGTATTTTAAATGACATTGTCATTCAAAACATTCTATTAAAACGTCCCTAAAAAAAAGTTGAGAATCTGTGTTCTCGCTAATAATCTTCACACGTAGATCTAAAGAATAAAACATCCTGATCCCGTTTCAAAGCAAATTTACAGAAAATATGAAATGGAATCAATATATGCCAAAATAAAAGCGCTAAAATTCTATTAGAAAATACACCCGTACTACTTATATTTTCGTGGGTTAGAAGATATACCCGTGCTACTTATATTCTCGTGGATTAGAAGATATTCCCGTACTACTTATATTCTCGTGGATTAGAAGATATACCCGGACTATTTATATTTTCGTAGATTAGAAGATTATACCCATGTATTAAAAGATCTTATCTTGTTTATAAACAAATTTACAGAAAGTATGAAATTAATTCAAATATATGCCAAAATAAAAATGCTAAAATTGTATTAGAAAATATATCTGTAATATCTTATATTCTCGAGGATTTAGAATATATACCAATACTGCTTATATTCTCGTGTATTAGAGGATTATACCAGTGTATTAGAAGATATATCCGTACTACAATATAGGGATTTGAAGAGTTTTCATCAAAATAAAACAAATGACGTAAAGATTTGAAAATATCAATAATCCCCGTAACATTTAAACCTAAGTCGTAATAAATATAATCCAATCAAAAATATAATTTCGATAAAATTCATTTATATACATTTCTTTATTATTTTACTCAAAACAAATTACTGCTGTATTAACTCATTGCGTTTAATACCGGTGCCTAGCAACGTGATATATCATTTTATTTTTCTAATAATTTTGCCGAACAAGTATTGCCTGCATAATGCTATCTCTGTGGAAGGTGTAATAGTGCGTTTTGTATTAATATATCGATCTTTTGTAGTATAACCACTGGTCCTATAAACTTGAAACATAGACTAAATTTTAATTGGGGCTATTCCAAGTTTACCCCGAAAATTTTATCCAATTTGGTGCAGCTGTTCTCCCGTGATGATGTGGCAAACAGACACACAAACGAATGATCAGACATATTTTAAATTTTATTTATATAGAAAATACTTCAGTACAAGGAACTATCTGTAGGTATATATTTAATAAATCATATTTTTAAATGAATTTATATTAGAACTTTTTTCTTGATAAGTTGATACTTCTGAATCTCCATCATGAATATCTGAATAAAATAATAAAATACACCTTATAAGCAAACTGTCTCTTTTAAAGCATTCAGCACATGTAATGTAAAATCACGTCTTTTCTGAAAGATCTAAAATTAACATACATACCGTAATGCAAGAAAAAAATCGAAAATTTTAAATTAAATTTTAATAAATTATCCCCAGTATTTAAATCACCTAGCAAGCAGACATTTTTCAGGAAATCTTGTAAACATCCATTTCAACTTTTGGAATAATACATATTCATTATTTACCACTAACTAATCTTTTCCGAAATGTTGAAAAGTGCAAAGGCAGTTCCGCAGAAAAGAGCTTTGTTTCCAATTGTATTAGAAAAGTACAAACGCTCAGGAGAAGTAAGGAACATTAATTTTTCCTTAACACCTTTTCTAAACCTCTTCTCTGTTCACACCATTTGAATAAATCGTAGACATTTACGGAGTGTATAAACTTGGGACCGAAACTTCACTGAATAATTGACACAGACTGTAATGTTTATTATTTATGGATAGGGGACGCATTTATATAAATCCCAATAAATGAAATCAGAGGTTTATATATTTGTATCTGAGTCTGAGAAATAAATAGTCTGCAGAATTCAATTAGATATATATTTTAATGTAGGGGGATAAATATTGTATTTTCTTTTGATAAAGTGTGCTAAAATCTAATATTAAACTTTACATCTAAACACAAAAGCGAGATATACAGAAATAGAATACAGTGAAAACCTAGAGGGTATGTATATGAACAAAGAGACATGGTGAGCAAATAAATAATAGAAAGCAGACGATCGTTTCAAATTCGCCAAATGCAATTACCATGTGATATTTGATTTGTATTTGTAGAATAAGCCAAAAAAGAATGAATATCAAAAATGGCGTATATGACAGTAAAAAAAAAAACAAATTAAATTTAGTCAAGCCATAACCTGAAGAAATATGATGTCATAGACAAACCAGATTTTTAGAATTTTTATTCATGCGAAAAACCTAAAAAACCTCATTTTTTAATAAATTATCCAAGTTATGGTCTGACCACGTTTAATTTGTATCTTTCCCTGTCTGCGAATATAACTGTATAAGATGTCTGAGTAGACCAACTGGTGTGAGTTCTGCTTGGGGGTTGGTGTTTGGTCAATACGTCCATTTTGGATGTTTATATCTCGTAATCTAATAGTTAAAAATATAAACAATAAAAACATGCTTGATTTTGTTGGAAATAGGGTACTATTTATGAATAAATAAAAATTATCTCAAAGTTTTATATTTTAAAACTTTTTTATTTTTCTTTTGAAAAAAAAAGTTTTTGTTCGAGAGAGTTTTTGCTTTATTTTGCTAACTTTCACTTAAAATATCTTCTAAACTATAAAAAGATAGATACAAATAGCAAGAGACAATGAATTCAGTGTAAATTTCAGTATATCAGTAATTTGTTTTTACAGAGCTCATATAATTTTTCAATCGTCCTATCAATTTGAAGAATATTAAACAATTTTCGTTTTTAAAGTATTTAATCTCGAAAACAAAAAACGCTAACGATGAATAGCAAGTGAGTAACGAGAACCCTAAAAGTATATATAATTAGATTTTGGATCGAGTTCTTAGTTCTTGATATATAGTGGTTATAATTTTGATATTTCATTTAATTATGAATACTAAGCGAGTAGTTTGTAACCTTTCGAAAGCCCTATATTAAATATTTTGGATCGTATTCTTAGTTTTCGAAATGTAGTGTTTATAATTTTAATATAAAAAATAACGACGAATTAAAGTCCCTCCCTCCATCTGTGGTATTCTGTAAGGAACCCCGGACAATGATTACAGTGTAAGGGTCCCAGACAGCATTAGACTGCTCTGGCAAAACTCAGAAACGGACATACTAGGCTAATGACTTTTGTCAGTGAATTCAAATGTTTCCAAACTTGTCTTTGACCCCCAGTCATATAGTTGATTGTTTGGATGCCTTATAGACTTGGTATAGAATATTCCTAGACCATGGTGTTTAGACACAACATAATTTCGATGTTTTGGTATTTTAACTGTGTTTTGAAATGGTTGCATTTGACATTCACTAGCAATTTAAAAATATTAAGTTTTTTCAACGATGTATCTTACTTCAATTACCATAGGCACATATTATCTGTTGTAAGCACAGGGGACTTAAAACAGTGCATAAACTTAATCAACTTGGAGTTTCATTTTGCATTTATAAGACGTTATTCACAGCGGCGGCGCCAAAGGAAGGGGGGAATTGGGGGTCATAGGCCCACCCAGAAACCCATCGAACTCATAGAATTTCGAAGAAATTGTATATGGATAAACTGAAAACAAAATATTTAGTTACCCCTCCCCCCCCCCATTTTCAATTTTTACTTTCCCTGCAATACATGGTAATGTATAGGGAAAGTATTGGAATCATGCCGAAAATCACAACTCGAGTTTTCGACGGATCTACACGTTTCGAGACCTGTAGAATACGAAAAAACCATTTTTAGCGTGACGTCTGTGTGTCTCTCTGTGTGTCTGTCTGTGTGTCTGTCTGTGTGTCTGTCTGTGCAGATTTTGTATCCAATCTAACTAAATAAGTAATCGACCGAATTTCATAAAATTTGGTAGGTAAGTCACTTGTGGGCGACTCTGATGCTGATTAGTTTTGGGTACGATTCGGGATAAAAGAACCCGCCTTTTTTTCGCGAAATGGCCCGCAAAAGCTTGTATCCACTGTAACTGAAAAACTAATGAACCGAATTTCACAAAATTTGGTAGATGAGTCACTTGTGGGTTACCCTGGTGCTGATTAGATTTTGGTACGATTCGAAAAAAAATAACCTGCCTTTTGTTTGCAAAATGGCCCGCAAAAATCGTCAAAATCTAAACTAATGAACTAGATATACTCAAATATATCCATTAAATGCTCGTTTAATACGTAATTTTTAACGACGAAAGGAAAAAGATCAACCCCATTACACTAGGACTAGCCGTTCTCGAGATATTTTAGTTTTTCGTATTTTCTCTACGCCACCTTTAATAATAAGTCCGGTTACCGAATGAGAACGAAAATTGAACTAAAAGTGAAATAAATTTAAAAATAAATAAAGAGAACGTGAATATAAACGTCTTCAGGGAAAGTCATGTGATCACATCAGATTTTTTTTTCTGGCGACGGTACTGATTATTCGCGCAAAACCATTTCGACTACATCGGACTGGAGCCACCACTGATTTTTTACTTTCCCTGCAATACATGGTAATGTATAAGGAAAGTATTGGAATCATGTCGAAAATTGCAACTCGAGTTTTCGACGGATCTGCACGTTTCGAGACCTCTAGATTACGAAAAACCTATTTTTAGCGTGACGTCTGTGTGTGTGTGTGTGTCTGTCTGTCTATATGTGTAGATTTTGTACCCACTCTAACTAAAAAACTAATGGACCGAATTTCATAAAATTGGGTAGGTAAGTAAGTCACTTGTGGGCGAATCTGGTGCTGATTAGTTTGGGGCACGATTCGAGGTAAAAGAAATCGCCTTTCTTTTGCGAAATGGCCCGCAAAACTCTGTATTCACTCTAGCTGAAAAACTAATGAACCGAATTTCACAACATTCGGTAGATAAGTCGCTTGTGGGTTACCCTGAAGCTGATTAGATTTCGGTACGATTCGGAAAAAATAACCTGCCTTTTTTTGCGATAGGGCCAGCAAAAATCGTCAAAATCTAAAAAAATTAAAAACTACATATGCTTAAATATATCCATTAAATGCTTCTTTTATACACAATTTTTAACGAAGAAAAGAATAAGACCAATCCCATTACACTAGAACTAGCCGTTCTCGAGATATTTTAGTTTTGTCGTATTTTCTCTACGCCAACTTTGAAAATAAGTCCAGTTACCAAATGAGAGCGAAAATTGAATTAAAAATGAATTAAATTTAATTAAAATAAAAATAACGTGGATATAAGTCTGCAGGGAAAGTCATGTGCTGCCCACATCAGATTTTTTATTCTATTTTCGCACTGGCTGCACGATTCCACTCTATTGGAAACTTCCTGTCGACGAGTTTTATGACATAGATGGTTTATAATTTGAAATAATTCCACATTTTAACTCACCGACTGAATGAAATTCGTGAGGAAATTTCGCAAACATCCGTTTTAATTTCTAGAACAAAACAAATTAACTTACACCTAGCACTCTATTGCAAATGTTGAAAACTGCAGAGATAGTTCCGCTGCAAAGAGCTTTGTTTTCACTTGTAGAAAAGTAGAAACATTTAGAAGAGATAACGAACATTAATTTTTCCCGTAACACCTTTCATTAGCCATGTTTTCCCTCTCTTTCTCTCTCTGTTCGCAGTATTTGAATAAATCGTGGACATTCTTGATTTAGCTCAGCTGAGAGCCTAAAAGTCTTTGAGTAATTAACGTTACTTGTATTAGTCATTATTAAACAATAAAGAGAGCCTGTATTTAAATGGTATTAATTAAATCAGCTGTTTATTACTTTCCCTGCGTACACAGTGTAATGCATAAGGAAAGTTAGTGTGACTGGATCGAGAATTCGAATTCGAGTTTTCGACACACGATATAAAAGCATCTCTGAACTGGAATCAAACTTAAGTGATGTCTCTGTGTATCCTTCGGTTTACGAATGCGATATATCACGAACGAATGAAGCGTTTTAACCATCGTTTGGTGCGATTATTAGAATTTAGGTGAATACTGGAACCTTTTTGACTTATAACGTAATCAAATGTTCAGAAAAAAAATTTCCCCTGCAAAGTTTTCGAATTTTTTTTTTAAATTGTTAAAAAAATTAAAATCTCTCGTAATGATAAATGAATAATCATATTCAGATATAAATTTTCGCTAGAAAAACAAATAATATAAACTTTAGAACACTAGCATGAATCGTTCTCGATATATTGCACTATTACCAAGTGAAATTTACACAATAACAAAGAAGTATTGTCCATTATATTCACTTTCCTTCTGCAAAATTATGCAACAAATATATTAACATCCTACTTGTGGATCTTAGTTCGCTCCATTCACGACAGAAATAATTTTTACTTTCCCTGCAATACATGGTAATGTATAGGGAAAGTATTGGAATCATGTCGAAAATCACAACTCCAGTTTTCGATGGATCTACACGTTTTGAGACCTCTAGAATACGAAAAAATTATTTTTAGCGTGACGTCTGTGTGTGTGTCTGTTTGTCTGTCTGACCAATGTATGCATCCACTATAACTCAAAAACTTATGGACCAAATTTCATAAAATTTGGTAAATAAGTCACTTAGGTATGACCCTGGTGCTGATTAGGTTTTGGTACAATTCGTAAAAACAGAACCCGCCTCTTTTTGCGAAATGGCCAGTAAAAATTTCATGTATCCACTCTAGCTAAAATACTAATTGACCAAATTTCATAACATTTGGTAGATAAGTTACTTGTATGATAGTCTGGTGCTGATTAGATTTTGGTATTATTTGGGAAAGAACAACCCGTCATTTTTTACGAAATGGCCCCCAAAAATCGCCAAAATCTAGAAAAAAGCTACATATGTTCAAATATATCAATTAAATGCTTGCTTTATACGTAATTCTTGATGAGTAAAAAAATAAGAACGACTCTATTACTCTAGGACTAACCTTTCTCAAGATATTTGAGATTCTTCGCATTCAGTTATGCCACTTTTGGAATTGATTAAAAATGCAAATGAACAGAAATTGAATTAAAAATGCAAATTTAGTGTTATTTTGTGCAATTAAACTCAATTTAATGAATTACTAAAGAAATAAAGAAAAAATGAATTTCAGTCTGCAGGGAAAGTAATGTGCTACCCACATCAGATTTTTTTATAATAGTTTTATATTTTAGTGATAAAAAATTCGTCGACAGTCATTTATTTTATGGTTAATCAAATGCCAATTGCATTTTGATGAAGATTTTACAGAGTATGAATAAGCTATACTATTTAGACTCATAAGTTGACAAAAAGGTCCAATTAAAATTAAGAAGTGTTGATTCAATACCTAAAAGCATTGTGCTGTGAATCTTTTATACCATTATTTCGCTGTAAAAGAAATACAGTCATTTAATTACGTGGGAAGAGTCATGTGCTGCCATAATTATATTTCTTTCTTTATTTTGCACTAAAATCTAAATGACCTGAACAATTCAGTTTTTCTTTAGACAGGTGGATATTTCAATGCGTGGAAAGATCCGGCTTTCAATTTTCCTTTCCAATATACTGTACAATGATGAAGCTAATCACAGTGAAGCGATTTCTACCCTGTAACAGAAATTTAAGGAAGTGTTCAACTGATCCTCCATCACCACCCGCGTACCATGATTTTGCGCCATAGCAGCTTGTCAATCAGGGAATGAAAACTCGTTACTCAAAGATTTTAGAATTTTTCTGGTAGAAGTAGCTACTTTGAACCTAGAAATGATGCAGGTAATATTTTTGCCCCGTCTAAGCATTCAAGGTGGCAGTAATTTAAGGAATTTTGCACTCACTCATCATCTCATTGTCTGCAACGAGCTTACGATCGGCAATAATTGTGAAATAATAGATGATCAGTAAAGCACTTTCATACTTTTGAACAAATTCCTGTTAAAAGGCGGAAGTCATTTTCCTATAATTCTGAACGTTTAGAAGTTTGTTAACGATATGCAAGGCTAAGATGATGCCCTGTACCTTTCTTGGGTTCGAAATAACTACTTCTAACAGCAAAATTCTAAAATCCTTGCTTTAAAGAGTTTTGCTCTTGCTGATCATCTCGTCGTATGTACTGTGTTAACAAACAGTGACGTGAAACCATGGTCGTGGGTTGTGATGAATTAACAGCTGCATCTTATTGATTTTGTGGAGAAAAGTAACTTAATAGAAACAGGTAACTTAATAGAACACTGGCACTTATCATTAAATTGTAATATCATAAAACCGCATAAAATTTCCAAGGTTTTTGAGGAAGTCAATCTAACTTGACATATCACGTTATTCTAACCATGATAGTCAAGAAAATTATCTCTATAGTGCAATTTGCCTTAGTTTTATCTAATACAAGCAGGGGGAAATATTTGTATGCTCTGACCGGCATATGAAATGCTAGAATTGCACCCGCATTGCAGATGAAAGCATCCATGGGCAGATTTACGCTTTTTAGCTCTCTTCAGTGCGGAATAGTCGATAGTTACAGTAACGGGAGTCTGCACTTGGTTTAGACTAGATAGAAAGAGACAGTGTATTAACGTCTGTTCTCAAAATAAAACTTGTTTTTTTTTTGTTTTTTTTTTTTCATATTTCGTGTAACAGTCGTGAGCACGCATTTTTCCCATGGCTTTTCAGCGGCTATAATTAGGTCTAATGCTCTACCTAAGGCATACAATACCGAGATTCCGTGATACGAAAAATCGATATACTAATGAGTATTAATAGTTCTTAAGAACCAGTGATACTCATTGTATCATTTCGCGTGAAATTGATTCACATTTTCATTATTTAATATGCTATATTAATTCGGAACTATATTCTTAATTCGTTTAGCTATTTATAAGGTAAAGAACAAAAAATATTTTCCACAGATTTATCTCTATTTTCTACATACATTGAACACACACAAATGAACACACACACACACACACACAAATAAACATACACACAAATGAACACACACACACACACACACAAATAAACATACACACAAAAAATTAAACATACTCACACACACGGCATGCTTCAAATAGTGGATTCTTATTCTAGAATATCAAAAATGTATAGATATGTCGAAAACTCTAGTCCCATTTTCGACGCTATTCCAATACTTTCCCTATATATTACCAAAAATTTTAGAGGAGGTAAAAGGAAATCATGTCACACTAATATTAAGTTATTTTATCCATATAATTAAATTAATTTTTGTGCGGCTGTTATGCACCTTTTTTTACGATATTTCACTTTTGACGAATATTTTTCCTGACAAATTCGTTATTGCAAAAAATCCACAATTCTAATATAATTACGGAAGATCATCCCATATTTCAGAATTAAAATAAAACTTTAAACTAATTAAGGTTTATATTCTGTAACCTAAAAAAATAAAAAAATCATTCGAAAAACCAACAAAATGCATTTAATCTTAAGTTTACTTTTCCGCTTGATTTACTGTAGTTTTTAACCATCTCATTGCCGTGAGTGGAAGTTCAAAGGAACAGACTAAGAAAAAGCTTTGAAAAAGACAAGATCAAATACTGCGCTCTTTGTCATCTTTGAAAAAGGAATCTTGTCAGATACATTATATTAGAACACAAAAAATCAAATGGACAATATCCTCTATTTTCAGTTGCATTGTTCTACGACGTCCAAATTACATTTTTATTTTGTGGCAGCAGTGAAGGGATCCATTGTTTAAATCGTATTTTATCTATCTTTGAAAATGATTTAGAAAGCCAGTTCGAGAAAATTCTTTTGTTTCTACGTCACGGCTCTAGTGATATTTACAATAAATATTTTCATAAGAGGTGAAAATATCGGTAAAAACACTTTGACATATAAAATGTGATTTCTGTATACTGAGCATAAAATTTTGCGGTTTATGGTTTAATACATTGACTGCAAACTACAACAGAAAAATAATCTGTTGAGCCACACTCTTTTTATTATTAGCCATTTGCTTAACTTCAAACGATGTATATATATATATATATATATATATGAATATATATATATATATATATATATACATATACATATATATGTATATATATATATACATATACATATATATATGCATTTATATATATATATATATATATATATATATATATATATATATATATATATATATATACATATATATGCATATATATATATATATATATATATATATATATATATATATATATATATACATATATATGCATATATACACATATATATATATATATATATATATATATATATATATATATATATATATATATAAATTGAAAGATTTTAATCGAAAATTATGCTTAAACTACTGTATGTACAATAAAACCCATCTCTAGCATATCTGTTACAAATGAGTAACTATGGACCAAGACTAAGGATAAAGATAGAAGGTAACATATCACTGCAATGGAAAGGGGGATCAGAAGAATATTAGGATACAAAATTCACAATTAAAAGTATATAAATATAAATATAAATAAAAATAAAAAAAGGAAACACGGCAAAAATGAGAAAAGACAATAATAATTAGCTCAAGATAAAAGATTAAGACATAGAGAACAATCAATTGAAACTACACAAAAAATGGCGGTTAGTTCTAAATTTGCATTCTCATCAGGACAGCCATACAATTCGAATTAAAACCGATAGAAAAGCCAGTTTCTGACAATGGCGATAGTATTTAACTATAGACACCATTGGAACTGTCTACTGGCTAGTGGAAGGAGAAAAAAATCAATTGAATTACAAATCAGAAAAATAATACCTCCTCGAACAGAAATATGAACTCACAAGCATTGTTACCACGTGTAAGTTGAACAAGCGAATGAGCATTTCACCTCACTTCGTCAATGCGAGTGGGCACCGGAATGAATACATTTGAACGATACATAATATGTATGGAGACTTTTAAAAATAGTAATCAGTATAAGACTCAGGACAAGTGGAAAATAGTCCTTCGAAAATAGTGAACAGTATTAGACTCAGGCCAAGTGGTAAGTTAGGTGATAAGAATGGGTGAATTCTCAAAATTGAGTTAATCAATCAAAGATAAATAATGCTTGTATAAAATTATTACGTGGTATATTTGAAATTATTAATAATATTATTTACAAATACTTCCGGATATTGGTAATTTTGACAAATGCGTTTAAGATTATTGATGTGGAGGAAGTGAAACCGAGGATCAGAAAGTCGATGTATTCGAAATAGCTGGTTTAAAATGATGTTTCTAAACAATTGAATAGAATTACAAGAATGATATGATAGCAGCTTTATGATAGTGAAGTTGTAAGAATCTTTTTTATCATATAGATTGGTGATTACATGATTATTGAGGGTATCTAAATTTAGGTCTAAAAAATTTACAGTTTGACTAACGCTGGGCTCATTAGGAATTAATTCTAGGTTAGATGGGTAAAAATCAATATTAATAGGATAGGAATCATCAATGATAATACAAATTAAGTCGTCAACGTATCTATGTATAATATATGAATTAGAATTAAAATGACACACATTCATAATAATAAAGATATAAGTTAGCGAGTATACTACTACTACAGCCACCTTGTGGTACACCAGATGCTTGTAAATAAATGTTATCAGCTTGGATAATATAATTGTTGTATAACACAAAGTGCAAAAGCATAGGAAAGTTTTTGACATTAAATGCAACATTATTGGACGATAGATATTCATGATAAAGAGAGATAATAACTTTATATAAATCTTTAATGACAATATTATTAAATAGGTCTTTAAAATCAAAGGTATGGAAACCAAGAATTTGTGGAAGCTTGCTAAGGTGATTTACTAAATCAAAACTACTGTTCAAAATGAAATATCCTGAATTCCTAAATTTAAGAGATTCATTAATTCTATTTAAACAGTTAAGCAAGTACTTACTAGCTGTAGTGGTAAAAGTATTATGTCCACAAGTGACTGTTCTAAAACTGAGAGGTGATTTATGGAATTTAGGAACCAAAGTAACATAAAGAAATTTAAAAAACTTACAATTAATATTTAATTGTGTATATAATTTTAGCATTTTAGTTATGATTTTGATAGACTGATTATTAATGGGTTTAAAAGTTTGATTATTTTTTAAGTAATTCTGTAACAGAGAAACATAATATTTTTTACAAATGATGGCATAATTATTAGAAGCTTTATCTACATTGTCATAGCGGGTTCCGTGGGTATCTAAAGTCACCACGGATACCGGCCAGACACGGCAGACCGAGAGTCTAACTCTCACCAAATTTGTAACCCAGGTTCGAAACACACCTCTCGTCAGTTGGAGGATTCCAACTGATGACCTGTGAAGGAAAACCCAACAAATACCAAAGAATTACCTTTACCTTCGAGGATACACCAGGAGCTGAAAACACATAAATTCAGTACAGATTCTACACAAATAAGAACACATGATTTTAGTTCAAATCCAATATTTATTAATTATTCAAGAAGTGGAGTTGCATATCAAATACAATTACAGATTTTCTAATTTAACCACTGGACCTCACTTTACCAAGAATCATCGGCTCCTTGCCGGAATTTAATATAAATTCAATAAATCAAATAATTTCATATTCCAATTAAGTAAAATAATGGTATGGTCAGAGAGAATGCACACACCCGGGGAACGTTAAAGGCCTACGTAATTACTGTATTTCAAACAATATAAAATCAATTTAGATTATTATGGCTTAGATAAAGCTTCAATATGAAGAAAGAAACTGTAGTTAGAATATGTATATGTATAATGCTGCAGAAGATCCTATGGATGAAAAGTTCTGCAGAGGTCGATGCACAAGTCCAGACGACTGCCCATCGGCAGGTCTAAAGGTACAAGTCTTACCTCAAAATATTCTTGGAAGGACTCATGGCAGATAGAGCACAGGCATCCACTGATAATTTCCCTCGGGGCAACATTGCCCCGCTCCAACAGGAACGGTTGAACCGCAGTTTCCGGCAAGGTGCCGGATCAGGTCAGCCGAAGGAACAGCTTCATATTTGCTTTCTCTGGTCCCGGTACTCGACCAAGCGAGATGAGGCATCATCTCTACGTTTACACGGCGGACGACGGTCGGCGAGGGCAAGGCATCATCAGATCTCGGCAGTGGCGACGGTAACAGCAGTGGCGAGGTGGCATCTCTCCCGACCCTCACAACACGGTAACTCCGCCTGAGGGCTAAGTCCCGCGTCGACGTGAGTTCGAAGATGTTTCCAGGGAGAGAGCCCCGAGTTACAATTTACGCAGCTTATATACATTCCAGATGGATCCAGAACCCGTCCAATAGAAAATGACATGGGCTCACATCATCTCCTCTCCACCAATCGAAAATTACTTCCAATTCAAAATCATCCACAGTTCCGCCCCACAACGGACGATTCCAAAGGCACGCGTATCTGCCGCGTGACAACAAGGAGACATCTGTCTCCGCCAGCAAGCCAGACTAACAGGCGTCATTCCCAGAGTGTGCGAGAATTATTATAACGAAATAAAAAATGGCCACAGATCTGCACAGAATCAGATACAATACGATAATAAAATATATAATGACCTGAGGGTTCCAGGACACAGATTAATTAAATAAAAGTTTAAAAATACAGAAGTTATGCAATTTATAAAGGAGTGACGAATGCCGTCACGACAACTCCCCCTCTCTCCGGAGAAAAAAAATACGACAATGGAGGATTTTTTTCATCCACACCAGCAGAAGCAAGTAGACATCAGGCTCCTTGAAGTCCATGACCTTCAAGAAAAAAATTTCAACAAAATTTTTGAAAAGATGCAGTCGGCCAAAACTACATCAAGGGCTCTTGACACGAACACCATCCCACATGGGCGCATGTCGAAGAACCAGAGCCAAAAGTAACCTAAAAGTGACTGCAAATGAGTCCAATCCTAATGAATACAAGCCCTTCACAAAAGTTTTCACATTAAGTGAATTTCCAAAATATCAAATGATTACATTAAAATTTCAATAAAATTCTGATTTTCAATTAAATTCAAAGTTTCCAAATAAATTCAAAATTGCAATTAAATATTTACAAAATTAACCCTCAAGTCAGCACAAAGTTAAAATAATTTTTCCAAATAAAATTTTCAATTAATAAACTATTTTCAATTATCTGCTTTTAAATTTCAAATTATTTCACATTCTTTAAATAATTAAATTCCAGCAATTATATTTACAAGTGGTCAGCAGAACATTCTTCAATAATTATATTAAGTTTTATCTCGTCAATCTATTGCAATAAAATTTTATGACCACACAAAGTTTTCTTTTCAATTATATACAGCAGCAAGTATGTGGCTCAAGCATTGTCTAAATAGACACAGCAGACTTTATAAATAACTATTTTTAAAATAACAATATAAATATTAAAACAGATTCAATTAAAGTGACCATACCAAGACAATTAAATTTTATACCAACCTGGTCCAGTGGCGAACAAACATCCATTGACAATCAAAAAGTGTCCATTTGACACAAAAGTATTTTCTTTTCCTCTTACAAAGAGGCAGCGAGCAGGCAACATTCATGACACCGGTATTCTTACCATAATACCATTTTATAATATTATACAATTTTCAATTCAAATGTTTAAATTATTAATTAATTATCATTTTAATTTTCAACAATATTTCCAAAATCATTATTACTATTATAAATCTCATTTGATATTCAAATCATTCTTTTATCAATTAATGACACTTTTTCAAATAATCATTCCATAAATATAAACATTATTAATTTATTTCAATTATTCAACCAGATCATGTGGCAGAAAAGGGGGATCAGTGGTCGAAAAACACATCCACATTTCCAAAAATTTCATTTCGAAATTAAAATTATTTCTTTTCTTTCTCTCAAATGTAATCAACTGTGGACAACTGTGGCAAGTAATCAACAATGGTGACCGGGTGACAGAACCGAACTCAATATACTGTGATTATTTATTTTCCAATATTCAAAACATCATTTTCTCCAAAGTCCTGTGACTCGCAAAAAGAAACACATGAAAATATACACTAAATAAATATGTCAAGAAATTTTTCTTAACATCAAAAGATTAAATATGAAATATAATATATGCGATTAAATATGCAAATAATTATCAAGAGATTCTTTCTCCTAATAACAGCAAAAGGATATATATGAACATATAACATGAATAAAACAAGAACAAATGTGGCAGTAAGGGGAGGGGAGAAAGCCTTACTCCACAAAACACGTTTATATACACTTCTCATTCCAAAGAAAAAAAAATCATTCTCCTAATACCACTCAATGGAATTTGGAACATCCCCGAAGCAACCGACAACCAGCCTCAAGTTGTCGTCCGCAATTTAGATAAAATTTAGCAGAAAGGCAGTGTGAGCCCAACACCACCACACCTACAAGATCAAAATGCGGCCAACACTCAACACCTGCAGGGCAAAAGTTCCGAAAAAGCCTAAAGCAAGGATGACCAATTCCACATTCTACTACACATGTAAAAAAAAATACAGTTTTTATAATAAATCAATTTATGTACAGCACATTAATACGCAATTTAATTTGGTCTCGCTTTTCGAGAACCAACCGAGTCACGGAGAAAATGCCAAAATTTTCTGTCACCACCGGTTCACACCGAAATAAAATATTTTGTTTCATAAACAACAAGTGCCTCAATTTCATCAGTGCTCTACAGGCACGGGCACGAAAATCAATTTTGAACTTCAATCCACTCATTTTTTTGTAATTATTTATTCTTAATGTATTATCATCTATTCTTATGAAGTTCACTAAGCTTTGCCACCAAGTAAAATATTTCAAAACAAATTTTTCGCCACTCCCCAATCAACATCAAAACCACAGATCAAAATTTTCAAATTTCTTAAATCAATATCTAAATATTACCAAATTCTTAAATTATTCGTAAATAACAAATCATTAAAGTATCAATTTTTCAAAATTTCAACATTTGTAAATAAATAAGTGTCATCTCAAAATTCACTAATTTTCATTTAATTTCACTAAATTATTCTAAAATTCAATATATTTCTCTTAAAATTAAGTTTAAGTTGCCTGTCAAAGATGTAATCAAGTTATTTGAAGTCAAGGACGAAATTCAATTATTCAAAGAAAAATCTTTTTCTCAATGTTATTTCACTTTTGCACCAATTTTCAATATTAATTTATTAAGTGCAAACAAAAATTTAAATGTGCAACTCCTAATTAGATGAAATCCAAAGTTTATTTTTATAATTAATCATTAAGTTTTCAAATTAAAATTCAAATCAAAATATTTTTAAGTATGGATTTCAGAAAGTAAATATGTAAAGTAAAATTCAAAATTATTATCAAGTAAATTAATTTGTGGAATCCAATTTAAAAATTCAACATTTCTCAAAATAGATTAGAGTTCACTGACTCTAGATTTCCACACAAGTAAATAAACTTTTAAATTGTTCTTATTTCATTTTAATTCAAAATTGTGGAACACATTCTCAATGTTTCTTATTAACGTAATTAACTTTGAGTTTCTTTACTCTATCCCGTTCCACATTTCCAATACAATAAATCATTATATAACCTTAGAATATTTCAATTTGCATTAAATATTTGTGGATTCACTTTCCACACATCAATATTCTATTTGTAATTAATTTTAGAGTTTCTCTACTCTTAATTCAAATTTCCACAAAACCAGACTCCATTCAATTATTATAATATTATTTTTTTCTAAATATTTCTCTAAATATTTCATGTTATCAACAGGAGTCACAAAATTATTCTAAGTTTTTAAAATATCTCAATTCAATTGATTTCAAAATGCAATTATCTTTTATTATCCAAATTTAGTTAATATAGTTAAGAAAATATTTATTTTAGTCAATATATTTTTCGATGTTAAAGACATTCATTTCAATTCCGTCATACAAATAAAATTTCTACTTCTACACTTCAAACCAAAACTTATCGAAAGTAGGTCAAATGTTTCTCATACGTCATCAACAAAATTATTTCATTTTCGCTCTGCATCATGCAGGAATGTCTAGCACGGGGGGAAAGAACACTTCGTTTACACATTCGGCGTCAGCTCATTATCGGCTGAAGTAAACACAGCTCTTTTTAACTCAATCGAAAACCCAGAGCCCAGGAATGGAACTTTCAATTTCTTTATGTAATTAATTTCAGAACAATATATTTTTTTTTTTTTTTTTTCATTCAATACCAAGGGGAAACAAGGGAAATCTGAGGCCGAAAATATATTTCAAACTTTAAATTCAATATCAACGTTAATAAATAAGTCACTTTTCGACTTTCCTCATAATATTTAAATTTAAATCATTTCATTATTTCTCCACAATTTCCATTTAATATTTCGACATTCAAATTTTCAACATTTCATTTTTCAATACCTCACCTGCGAGCAACTCATTCTGACTGAATTTTCAAACTTTTCAACAAAAACACGCTGGACACAATACGGAATTGAGCAAATATTCTGACCAACGGTTCTTCCCGAAACAAAACATTTTTTTTTTACTTTTTTCTTTTTGAGCAAGACTTTTCAATGCTACCGAAATTAACACAGATGAGTGCAAAGGGGGATCAACCCACGTAAACAAGAGTCCTTAATATTAAGTAACATTCCAAACAAACAAAGTCAATTCCAACCCAAGACATTCCACACTCCTCAAAATTGTTTGCGAGGCAATTTCAAGCAACAAACACTGAATACAAACCAGTGTAAAACGGGTCGCAAATCCGATTACACAACAAAACACAAACAGAACTTAGGAAGGTCAAGACACGAAAATAACTATTTAGCAAAATGTTTGGATGCAAAATTTTAGCAAGGAGGCAGAAACAACCAGGTGGAGAATCAATCATTTCATTTAATCATCCTGAGGCAAACAAATCATTTTCAATCACTCACAAGCACTCAGGGAAAATAAATATTCAAACATGGCTCTCAGTCCCACACAAACACATTTTTACAAGTTGACTTTTCAAAAATATCATTTTTCATAAAATTATTATTTATCTTTATAAAACTGTGGAAACAGATTTTTCATTTCTTATTTTATAAATTCCACAAACAATTCAATTTATTCAAGTCAAAATTTCATCTTTCAAATTCTAAGTCAACATTTTCAATAAATTTACCCCTTTTTCGAAAAAAATTCCTGGCTCATCCCCGAATTATTGAAATGACACAGTACATACATTTCATTTTGATAATACACAATTTTTCACTTTATATATTTTTATGTGCTCATTTAATATTTCATTTGTAAATATCATCATCAAATATGTGTCAATATAATATTTCATATATGTAATCAATTTTTTTCCAATTTCAGTATTCAATTATACATAATACCATATTTTTCACTTACCGTAATAAAATGTACTCTTTTCTTTTCTTTTTGTCATAAACAATTCACAACTCATTTATTTTACTCAATAATTTACGTGATCAAAAAGGACCTTTATTTTATATTATTATTATATTTTTTTCCTTAAAACTCAAATTTACAATTTGGTCCAACAACTCGAGTCTGTCTGTCATACAGAACTCAAAACCTGTAACCAAAACAGAACTCAAAACCTCTTGGCTACACAACAACAAACTTTTTTCACACGGAATTATTTTTATTTTCTCACGTAATTATTTTTATTTTTAAATTCTTCATATTTATCAAATCTTATATGTCATAATTAGTTGTTATAAAACACAGGGTGTAAAATCAAATCATTAAACTATTTAATATTTCAGTATTTAATATCTTAGTATTATTTAAAATTCAAATATTTAATTTAAGCATTTATAATCAATTTACAAAATTTTCCGATCAAATCTCAAGAACAACCCTCATCTCCAATTCAAAATTTCAAATCCATTTTTAACCATCTAACATTCCATGAGACTCGGACTCTGCAAACCCCAAATTTTCATTCTTTTTTTTTTTTCATTTGGGAAAGGGCTCAATGAGCTCGTCGTAATAAACTTTTTTTTTTTTTTTTTTCTTTTTGCAGTGAATCTCCTCACATAACTCAAACAAAAATTCGAAACCGAAACAAGAAGAATTCTCAAAATTCAAAAGCGAAAGTTCTTTTAAACAAATATTTACATTTAACTTTCTTATATATCAACTTTAATTTTCAATTTAATTAATATAAAGTTTTAAATAATCAATTTCTTAATTCTTAAGTTTTCTACAAAGTTTAGAACATTTCTTAAAACATTTTTACTGTCAGCTACTTAACATGTATTCTTACTTTATGTCACTCTATTATACACCCCTCAACAAGTCATAATAAATAAATAGATATGGAATTTCTCATTTTATTTCCGTGCAACTTTTGCACCATTTTTTTTTTCTTCTCAAATCTGGCTATGTGTCACTCTGCACATACCAACAACTACTACTTTATTTTTTTTTTTTTTTTTTACATCGCAATATTTTTCAACACTAATATACTCAATCATTCCATATCTCTTTTATTTCTGATATTATTTTCAACACACGTCACAATCATGTAGTCGCAATCCGGTAGTCATAATTAAGGATTGTCATTTCAATGCAGGTGTACTTTCGATTCAGATTTTAAATTAAAATTTATATTTCAATTTACACAGATTTCATTTTATTTTATTTTTCGAATGAAATTCAGAAGATGGCCTCCATTCTCGGCCTAAATTTTCAATCTCACATTTTAAAACAAAACTAAACACACGGAGTTTCAAAAATTGCCAACCCAATTTTTTTTCTTTCTTTTTTTTTTCTTTATTGGGAAAATTGCTCAATAGAGCTCTAAGATAAAATTACAGCAAATTCTTAAATCTCACACATTAATACTCTCAAAATTCAGATTAAAAACAGAAGAATTCATTCCACAAAATTTCAAATCGAAACCATTTCTCACTTTAGAATTTTATACCATTTAAATTCAATTTTTAAAGTAATTCTTTAATTAAATTTTCACTTTTAACAGCTTTATATATTTTATAGTTAGTAATTTTCATTTATCATAAAAATTTTCAGATTCTAAACAATTTTCCAAAACTGTATTCTTAACCATTTTTATCGTACACCAAGCATTTTCGTTTTATACCATGCCACTTTTCACTAAAATTTCACACATTTAAACTATTTTTCTGTATAAATACTTTTTACAATAATTTCATAAATAATGCATACAAATTTTCAATACAAAAGTGTGCAACTCTCAAAACCATACCAACGGTCCAGTTTCACCAAAAATTTTCAAAACTCCATACAACAAAATTTAAAACACACAGGTGCTCGAGAGGGAAGGTCAAAGGCACCAATTGTCATTGCGGGTTCCGTGGGTATCTAAAGTCACCACGGATACCGGCCAGACACGGCAGACCGAGAGTCTAACTCTCACCAAATTTGTAACCCAGGTTCGAAACACACCTCTCGTCAGTTGGAGGATTCCAACTGATGACCTGTGAAGGAAAACCCAACAAATACCAAAGAATTACCTTTACCTTCGAGGATACACCAGGAGCTGAAAACACATAAATTCAGTACAGATTCTACACAAATAAGAACACATGATTTTAGTTCAAATCCAATATTTATTAATTATTCAAGAAGTGGAGTTGCATATCAAATACAATTACAGATTTTCTAATTTAACCACTGGACCTCACTTTACCAAGAATCATCGGCTCCTTGCCGGAATTTAATATAAATTCAATAAATCAAATAATTTCATATTCCAATTAAGTAAAATAATGGTATGGTCAGAGAGAATGCACACACCCGGGGAACGTTAAAGGCCTACGTAATTACTGTATTTCAAACAATATAAAATCAATTTAGATTATTATGGCTTAGATAAAGCTTCAATATGAAGAAAGAAACTGTAGTTAGAATATGTATATGTATAATGCTGCAGAAGATCCTATGGATGAAAAGTTCTGCAGAGGTCGATGCACAAGTCCAGACGACTGCCCATCGGCAGGTCTAAAGGTACAAGTCTTACCTCAAAATATTCTTGGAAGGACTCATGGCAGATAGAGCACAGGCATCCACTGATAATTTCCCTCGGGGCAACATTGCCCCGCTCCAACAGGAACGGTTGAACCGCAGTTTCCGGCAAGGTGCCGGATCAGGTCAGCCGAAGGAACAGCTTCATATTTGCTTTCTCTGGTCCCGGTACTCGACCAAGCGAGATGAGGCATCATCTCTACGTTTACACGGCGGACGACGGTCGGCGAGGGCAAGGCATCATCAGATCTCGGCAGTGGCGACGGTAACAGCAGTGGCGATGGTAACAGCAGTGGCGAGGTGGCATCTCTCCCGACCCTCACAACACGGTAACTCCGCCTGAGGGCTAAGTCCCGCGTCGACGTGAGTTCGAAGATGTTTCCAGGGAGAGAGCCCCGAGTTACAATTTACGCAGCTTATATACATTCCAGATGGATCCAGAACCCGTCCAATAGAAAATGACATGGGCTCACATCATCTCCTCTCCACCAATCGAAAATTACTTCCAATTCAAAATCATCCACAGTTCCGCCCCACAACGGACGATTCCAAAGGCACGCGTATCTGCCGCGTGACAACAAGGAGACATCTGTCTCCGCCAGCAAGCCAGACTAACAGGCGTCATTCCCAGAGTGTGCGAGAATTATTATAACGAAATAAAAAATGGCCACAGATCTGCACAGAATCAGATACAATACGATAATAAAATATATAATGACCTGAGGGTTCCAGGACACAGATTAATTAAATAAAAGTTTAAAAATACAGAAGTTATGCAATTTATAAAGGAGTGACGAATGCCGTCACGACAACATAAGTTATGACAAAATGTTATTGTAGTTCTTTAATAGCAGATAGGAGTTGTTTATAAGGATACCTAGGCTTCGTTAATTTAATGTTTTTTTTATAATATAACATTTTTAAGTAGATGTAAGGTAGTATACTTCCATAGATGGAATGCTTCAATAGGAATGGAATGTGAACAAGCAAGCTGATATATGAATTTATCAAAATCAAATGATATAGACTGAAGAAGTTGTTTAGGGTGATGGCGGGATGGAATGCGAAATTTAGACCCTTTATTCATAATATCCCTAAGTATATCATCCTGAACTATACTGAGATCCCCAGTAATAATGTGTCCATGAGAGGAGTTGACATAAGGGGCAAGATTTTTTATTGCTGCATGTAAAGTCATCTATACATGATGTAAAGTCATCGGAGTTTAATGTCCTGGAAACTTCATTGTAATGGTAAATAGTTCTACCAATTGGTAAATTATATTTGAAGGATTTTTGTATTTTGATTTCTTTTACAGGTAACAAGTGCTGATGCTTTGCAAATAAATTATTGAAGTTAAGAGAATTAAGAATAGGGTGTTTAAAAGAAATTACACAGTAAGCTATTTTAGTATGTGAATTTAGTGTATGGAGAAGGTGGTAATTTAAGAAATTTGTACGTGAAAGAAGCAAATCATAAAATAAATGTTTAAAATGCTCATGAGTTAATTTTAATTTTAGAAAATTAATATAAACAATACTTAATTTGCATTTTCTGACTTTATATAACCAAGTTCTAACAGGTAGAAAATTGAAAGTTTGAGAATAATTATATTGCAATTTCAAAATGTATGCATTGTAATCAATAGTTTTACTTATATATATATATATATATATATATATATATATATATATATATATATGTATGTATATATATATATATATATATATATATATATATAAATCTCCAAAAGGAATATGTAAAAAGGAAGTGAACCATAAAAAATACCACAAATTGGCCGGGGGGTTATGACCCCCACTCCCCTTCCTTTGGAAAAGGATTTTGATATGGATTTTTGTTTTTATCCAGTTACATTAAATTTGATTGAAACTTTGCCAAATTTGGATGAAAGTATTTATACTTTCATCCTGGATTCTTTCTTCATCCATAAATTTCCTGGATTTGAATATCATAAGTCAAGAAGATGAAACAGTGTTTAGAATTTATAATAAAAGGGATGGTTTTGGTTTTAAGATCAATTGTGTTTTACCATGGAGTACAAATTCACATAAAAATGTATTTCGAAATATAGTCGTAAATCATCTCACGAGAAGTAAAAGATTGAATAACCGAATTGAAGATCAGGATAAATGAGTAGTGATTTTCATGAGTGACGCACTTCGACAGGGTTATCCAAGAAAATTCTTAAGTGACATTAATACTGGATTTTACAATATAACTGTTGTTATGAAAGGTTTTTGTATGATTCATGGTAGAAGGAATATAAGGAATTGCGAGTCACTGCGGTTTAGTATGGTGATTTATATGATGTTGGAGGAGGCGTGTATGGAGGAGGGTATAGTTTAATATGAAAGTAGATGTTGATTGTACAGGTAATGATGTTCTACGCGTATATCGCAATAGCTAAGTCTGAATTACTTGATGTATATGTTTGATTTGGTATTTTGAGTTCAGTTCTTATAATGTTCATTTGTCGTCTATTAGTATAATGATCGTTTATTCCTGTCTTGTTAGCATTTTATTTGTGGTGTTTTATATAATTTTGGTATATGACCTTCTCAAATTAGTACCGGCCTCCGGGAGTGTGGCCTTGGCTCAAAACATGCTTTAACCGGGGAGTGGGGGCCACAACTCCCCCCCGGCCAATTTGTGGTACTTTTTTATGGTTCTTCCTTTTTACATATTCCTTTTGGAGATTCATATAGTAAGCGATATGTAATGGCAGCATGACGCCAATTGAATCGTTTTCTTTTGATTATTGTAAATAGTTTTAGATTTTTTGAATTTTGTATATATATATATATATATATATATATATATATATATATATATATATAAGATTGTTCATAATGTGGATCTTATTAAATTTCCTTACCTGGTTTTAATTCCTAAACTTCATAAAAAGCCCGTTAAATTCAGACCAGTTACCATCGGAAATAAAATTTACTTGACAAAGGCTAATAAAAAATTATTAATTATACTGAAATATGTCCTTTCAATCATAAGTAAACAAGGAGCGCACTTTATACATGATAGTATAGAAACTGTGAAAGCCATAGAAAAAATAACAGAAAAGTTACATTACAAAATTTATGACTTCTGTGATTTATTCAATAACATTATGGTAAAAGACCTATATCAGATCCCTCTGGATCTTCATCATAAATACAGTTTGCAGAAATTTATTGAAATGAATAATATAGGGCACTTGTTGGACTGGTTCTGAATGAAACAGTGCTGTATAACGGAGCGGAATTTCATAAACAAATTAGAGAAATACTGATGGGGGAGAAATTGTTCATCGGCATTGGCAGATTTATATTTGGACTGTTATGAGAATGGAACTCATTTGTTGAATGAAATGTTGTACTTAATGTTCGTTGATGACATTATCGTTGGCACAAAAGAACATAAATATGTATTGGATTTTGGTTTCTATCCGAGTTCACTTAAATTGGTTGAAACACCTATGAACGAGGACGGGAGCTTGAATTTTTTAGACGTATGTATTAAGTCAAACGAAAATAAAACTTCCTACTGTATATTTGATAAGCGTACAGCTTTCAATTTTGACGTAAACTTTATCACTTCATGGGAAACTTGTTTAAGTAAAGCTGTCTTCCGTAATATAATTGTCAATCAACTTTTGAGAAACAAAAGGTCTCTCGTAGTAGCGATAGAATTCAACAGGATAAAAGGTATTTGAACGAGACATGGAAAATGGGATATCGGGTTGGCTTTTTGAACGCAATTGAGTCATCTTTTTACGGTAAAACTGTAACCGCTGGATATGTCGATCACGGACATATTTGAGTTTATGACAGGGCATTATATATATTGGGGATAAGTGACGTTTAAAGCATATATTTTATTTAGGGAGTAACTTGAGGTCTTGTATGTGCGAATTCCTGTGTTGAGTTTAGCTTCAAAGATCTTGGTCTAGATACGGAATGGTACGGACATCCGGGAGTGTGGCCATAGCGTAAAGCATGCTGAACCGGGGTGAGGGGGTCACAACCCCTCCTCGGCCACTTTTTGGTACTTTTATTTTTCTTGATTTAGTTATATGTTTCATTTTTCATATTTCACTTTTGATTTTCTGATTTGGAAATTTCCTTTTGGATTATATACTGTTCAATGTTGTGAAACAGCGCGGCGCTTTACTTCATTTGTAACTTCGAGTATTTAGTTATGGGATATGGTTAAAATTTAAATTAAAAATAATATTGATCGTTATCTTAAAATTAATAAATTAGGTAGTTTTACAATTAAATTGTTTGCTTTTAGAATTGTTTTTTTAATAATCTGTATTAAAACAGTAAAAACTGTGTATGTATATATATATATATATATATATATATATATATATATATATATATATATATATATATATATATATATATATATATAAATAGAAAAAGAAAATTATGAATGACATTGTATCAAAATTACGCCGGGGGGGATTGTGACCCCCACTTCCTGGTTTAGCCAGCTTTATGTCATGACGACACTCCCGGAAGCGGATACAATGTCGCCAACAAAGTACATATACTTAAACTTTAAATGTAAAAAAGAAAAGATTTGAAAAACTATACAGTCCCTACACCTATACAATAACAACTAGCATTACCACATCCAAACAGAAACACTAAATACTACAAAATAACTTACATTCAATACCAATACCAAGAAAAACAAGCCACGCATAAATCTCACCGAAAAGCAAAAGACTCTTACTTTGTACAAAAAGACCTCTTTCAGACAGTTAACGCTGACCTCCGCAATGCAGCTGCTATCCATTTCCATCACAGACTGAAAGTGCCTTCCCATTCAAATACAAGTCGTAGCACTCAGTTACGCTTATGCCGTAAAATTTACATAAAATGTCACTGAGAAAACATAGGGGGTAACCCATTTCGATTGCTTCCTTAAGATAGCCCAGATCACTTATATAACGATTTTCAGCACTGCTATTTTTGCTTGCTTCTTGTTAAAAAATTTATAATAATGTTCCTGAAAACATTTCGATGCAAACAAGAATTCCAATTAATCATGTAATTTATTTTAAAATTAAATTCTTTTCTTTTATCATATAATTTAAAACCAACTTTACCATTAAAAAGTTTATATAATGTCAAATCCAAAAAATTAATACTATTATCAATGTTACGGGAAGTTTCTGTTAATGTCAAATTTGAAGGGAAAAAAGTAAAATCTAAGTGATCCCGGTCATCGTGGCATGCATATAATATGTCATCCACATAACGTATGTATACAATCTCATTTAAAATATGTGTTCCCTCCTCGTATTTGTTCAAGTATATATCAGCCAGAATAGAGGAACATGCACCCCCCATCGGAATGCCATTACGCTGTTTGTAGAAATCAGTTCCATCATAAAGCACAGTTTCAAACAAGACCATTTCGACAAGACATTTGTATATATGTTTTTTAATGAGGTTTTGCATCTCCATACTTTTCATACATCTCCGTCAATATGTTGAACAGATCATTTATATCTATATTGCAAAAAAGGTCGTTGAAATCACAACTTCTATACTGTAAATCGTCAGATGTGTCTTTAAGTTTCTCAATTACTTCACTACTATTGTTAATGGAAAATACACCAGAATTTTTTTTTCTCAATATATTTTTTAGAAGTTTTAATAATCCTGTGTTTGCAAAAGTTAAGTATGTTTTAAAACCATTAGTAACAGGTCTAAATTTTATGGGGTCCTTATGAAGTTTAGGTATCAGAGTTATATATGGGAATTTGATGGCATTCAGGTTGTAACTTAAAATTTTATATTTAGCCTTGATACGATCATTTTCTTCATTTTCTTTTTCTATTTATTATGTAGTATAGAAATGTACTTGTTTGAGCAGCTTAGCGCCTTTGGGTATATTTTCAGTAAATTGTTTTAGATGAGATAAAAGTTATATTGATAAGTATATATATATATATATATATATATATATATATTTATTTATTTATGTATATATATATAATCCTAAAGGTAATTTCCAAATCTGAAAATAAAATATGAAAATAAAGTATGAAACATATGAAAAATAAAAAAAAACAGAAAAGTACCATAAATTGGCTAGGGGTGTGTGTGTATCTCCCCTCATTCCGGTTCAGCATGCTTTATGCCATGGCCACACTCCCGGATGCCGGTACTATCCCGTATCTAGGTCATTATACCTTAGAAAATCTATTTGGAAAAGAAAAGACCTAGATCGTTGAAACTAAACACAACACAAGAATTCGCACAAACAAAACCTCAAGTTACTCCTTAAAGAAAATGTTTTATACGACACAAATCCCCAATATATATAACACAGAAAATATATATAGTAAAGGAAAGTGAGAAGCTGCAACTCGAAAAACCTCACTTTCTGACAGGCTTACAAAATAAAAGTATAAACATACATTTATGTGTTTGCTTCTTTAAGACACTTTGACTTGAAAACGAGTTTTAAAAAAGTGAACAAATCCTGATTTAGGCCTAGAGCCTTGTCCACATGTATAGCGTTTGTGCTTGGATTTCGTCTGTTTTTCTCTTATCGATTCCATAACTTTGTTTTTTGATACTTTTGACTTGATGATTCAAAATTTGTATTTTTTTCCATTTGATTGAAGATTTGCTGATTTATACTTTTATTTTGTAGGCTTGTTAGAAAGTTAGGTTTTTCGAGTTACAGCTTCTCACTTTTCTTTCATTGGACCTTCAAACCTTTTATATATATATATATATATATATATATATATATATTTATATATATATATATATATATATATTTATATATATATATATATATATATATATATATATATATATATATATATATATATATATTTATATATATATATATATATATATATATATTTATATATATATATATATATATATATATATATATATATTTATATATATATATATATACACATATATATATATACACATATATATACACATATATATATATATACACATATATATGTATATGTGCATATATATATATACACATATATATGTATATGTGTATATATATATATATATATATATATATATATATATATATAAGGGTCTTACTAACCAGGATTCATAATTCGTAGAGTCATAATATTTGGCACGTTGTTATCTTTTGTAGAGCATTTTAATTTTTTGGATTTGGAACCTGATCGGTCCAGTCTGTTTACGTCACGCCATAAAAACGTAGACGGTTCTGGGTGGTAACTCGAGAACCAAAGCAGCTAGAAAGCTTAAATTTAGTATAATCATTGCGCCATTTTAGTGTATTATCCATCCAGTCTTTCCTAGGCAAGTTTTAAGGATTTCCTTATTTAATAAATTTATTTGTTTTAAATGCACAAAAAAGTATAAAAGATCAAGCAAAAAACAATTCTTAGAATCCACACTTTTATTTTAAAATGAACTAAACTGAAAACAAAAATATAATTTTTTCATCTCGTAAGTGGATAGATATTTTATAAATATAAAATTTCATTATAATTTGGTACGCATTAAATGCTTGGAAAATGTGAATATATGAATTGTATTTAATGTTAAATATAAAAGTGTTGAAAATGTAAAAATGGGAAGTCAACGGCATTGAAAGTTCATAGAAAAAATATATTCTCAAATCTACCTGATTTTACATTTAAATATTTCTTAATTTTCATAAAATATAATAATTTTAATAATACAACACTAATGCAAAAACAAGAAAGATCAATCATGCATAAAGTATTGATTATGAAGCACATTCCAATTGCAATGCAATTTTATTTAAATATCTCCAAAATGCTATACATTCATCGGTGATATTTTTAAAATTATCATAATATTACAATTTATTACATTCGAAAACTTCATCAAAAATAAATGAGATTTATTCAAATAACAATCAAACGATACAAATATAAATCGCCTGGCTATCTATATGAAAGCAGTGAAAATTTCATTCATAAATCTTTTTCCATTCCTTTCATTCAGCGGCGATATTTTTAAAATTATTACAATACTGCAATAATATATTTTACTTAAAAACTTAAAATCATGGAAGTAAAAGTAGTGTATAACTCCATGCTTAAATCTTTCATTGAAAATGGAAATAGACTCATCTACTTTTCTATGTAAAATCAATGAATATTTCATTCATATCAGCTATATTACAGACTCCAGAGTTAAATAATTTTGCTTTAAAGAAATTCAGCAATTTTTATACAACTCATCTTACATCTTGATCTGTTCACATTCCCCATACGCGAAAATCAGGCTTCGTTGTAGAAATAATCAACGTTTGATGATCATTTAAATTCATAAATATTGTAATTGCGTTGTCGCAATTAGATGCACAGAAAAAAATAAAAAATAAAGCGATTTTAGGACTGATGCAACACTAAATATAAATTAAAAAGAGCTTTAAAAATCACGATTTTGACACAGGATGGATGGCATTAATCATTTGAACTCAAATATATTGTAATTGAAGTGTTTCAGAATATACATGCACAGAAATTAAACAAAAATAAAGCGGTTTTAGGACGGATACAACAGTAAATATAAATTTAAAAGAACTTTAAAAATCACGAATTTGACAGAAGATGGATGCCATATTTTATTTTGAAGTGGGTCACGTGATCTCTTCATATGATATGGGTGTAATTATTATTTCAATTTTTATTTAAAAAACTACCGAATATATTTTGCTGAACATTTTTTTATATTTTTATGGGATAATTTGTATATTTCCTAAAACTTTCGAAGCAATTTGTGAATTTTAAATTCGCTTAGAAAGTTTTTGAAAAATTAGGTCCCATGACGTTCAATGGATTTTATTTTTTCAACCCGGGTTCAGTCCAAAACATAATGGGTGATATTATTCATTTATATTCCCATAGGTCCTACAGACCGTCTGAATAACATAGTAAAATTCCATCTTGATAAAATTATTTTTACGGCAGTTATCGTACTATCGGACAGATAGACAGACAGAATGAATGAACAAAGTTATTCAAAGTTGTAAACACTTTTCAACTATCTTGTAAAGTGTTAGAAATGACAAACATTTTCTTTTGCAAGCGTTTAACCGTTAACAAGAGAATTATTTTACTAGAGAATTTGAACAATATGAGGGAGAGAAATTGAACATTATTAAAATTGTTCTATCAAATTATTTTTTAAATGACAACTACTATTATGAGCTCCCTGCCATTTTATTGACGAAATAAAAGAAAATTTTGATAGAAGTACTTTAAATCTTGTACACTCAAGAGGGAACTAAAACAGTTACGCTGATTCTGTAACACACTTTTAAACAAAGTTTCACTGTTTAGAAGGACCTAAACATCTCAACTCACTCTCCGCGACTGTCGCACCTCCAATCTGTTACTTTGCATCACGTGGCACCCACCCTAACCCCACTCGATGTCTACATTCTTTGTACCAATATTTCCAGGCATCTCACCCTGTTGTTTCCTCGCAGCAGGTGTTGCCAACCGAGCGGTGACAAAATAGAAACACAAATAGACCACTGCCATCCATGAAAGCAAAACCACTGCAATGCGGCAGCGACGTACCTGCGAGAGCTTGCATAGAACTAAACTCTTTCTTGCCTTTGTTTGCCCTTCGGTGTACTTTTTATCGTTTCAGAGAGCGGAGGAGCTATTTTAGTTTATTGGGGATGGGAAGAGAAGAGCCCACACACAGATGAAATGATCTGATACGAAAAGCTGGCTCACATTTAATAAGATACAGCTTCAGGCATACTTAATTTCAGAAGCATTCATTTAGAAAATCAATGGGTTCAAGAAATAAAGGGATAATTCTTTTAGGATCAATGCACATATACCACTTTGGTAAACATAAGATAACGTTTATGAGTATAGAATACACATTCAGAACGGTCTTGCAAAAATAAACGAATAAAAAGCAAAATAAGAACTTTCATAGTTTCAATACTGTTATTGAAACATGACGCAATACCATTAAACGATAAGTTTTGAATCTCACAATAATGATCTATTTATGAGTTATTAAAAAGCCAAAGGCGTTGCCGGGACCTAAATAATCTGTAAACAATACAGATACAGTACAAATAATACCACTCAATTTTCAAATCGCCTGTTTTGAACCAAAATCATTTCCGCGCTCCTTTCTTCCATGCGCAACAAAAATTTCGAAGTATTTTCTAATTTAAAGTCTACAACTCTTAAAGTAATTATAATTTTTTTAAATGACGAGGTACGTCTTTCTGAGAGTTCAGCTACCCCTGCATCGAATTTCGCGGCTGTCCGACGCATCGATTTTTCACTACAGACGACACTCACAGACAGGCATCTTCCTTAATTATGCATAGGTTTCTATCAATTTAGTTCCTAACAATTTTTAAATTATGTGGTGACCTCCGGCAAAGTAAACTTGATTACATAGAAATATAAAGGAAAGTATGAACCCTGCTAAGTAATAGAGTCAGTCCACAAACTTAATGGTATTAATAATTTAACTCTAATTTTGCTAATTAAAATATATAGTCTGGTGTTACATTCAAATATTCGAAAATTAAATTTCAACATTCTTTTAATATGTTGTAATATATGCAAAAAAAAAATTTTAATTGATAATCAAAAAAGAAATAATTAATATGGTAACCATAAACAGGGATGCTTAGATAAACAAATTCTATAACTAGTTCTGTCTATATTGTCAGTTATAAAAAAAAGTGGCAGCATGGTAGTAATTGCCTCTCTAAACATGGTTAGTAAAAGACAATGTAAAGATATCACTGTCCCAACCTGGGATCTAACCAGGGATTTTCACGACTGGTCAGTTGATATTCTAACCGTTGCGCTGCTGGGCCTCCCTCTGAAGTCAGATCGACGTGCAAATGCCCATCTGAATAACTAAATTTGCTTCCTCTATTTTTTTTTTTATGCAAGCATCATGTTCAATCGTGACGCTCAAATTGGCGCCATAATACGTAGGGTCCACTGAAAATCTGAAACCGGGTCTTTTTAAGATCCCCATCATCATTGCATACAATCTTCAGAGTTAATCTGTTCGGACGCTATTAAAAGGTATCGCTGTCCAAAGAGGGGGTTTAAGGGTGAGCGTCAGTAAATCTTCTGCCCTATCCGCGCTTTGTTAATTTTCGCAGAACACATTTTTCGCCGAAATTCTGCTCAAACAGTTGCGAAATTTTTTTTAAAAGATAAATTGTAATCCTTAGATTATATTAAAACTAAATTTCATACTCAATATAGAATATATTTTTATTTTAATCCAAAATATTTTTGGTGCTGCCATCTGTTGTCAGAATTTAATTCATATCGAATATTTTTATTTTTTAACGAACATTTCTAAATGTCTATTCCTTCTAATACAGTATTAAATACAACAACAGATAATATATAATAATGCCACAATCACGGAAATGTAATTTCTCATTCTGTAAATTTGATAAGGGGATCTGAATGTATACATCACTGAGGACTGCAGCCTTGTCTTCAAGTCCAAGTTCACTTATCTTTTCGCGATTGTAGAATTATTATATATGATCTGATGTTGTATTTAATTCCATATTAGAGGGATTAGACATTTAAAAATGTTCATTAAAAAATAAAAATAGTAGGTATGAATTAAATTACGACAACAGATGGCAGGACCAAAAATATTTTGGATTACAATAAAAAATATATTCTATATTTTATTAAGTATTAAATTTAGTTTTAATATTATCTAAGCGTTGCATTTTATTTTTAAAAATATTTTTAGAAAATATTTCCCAACTGTTTGAACAGAATTTCGGCAAAAAACGTGTTATGAGAAAGTTAACAAAGAGCGGAGAGGGCAAAAGATTTACTGCAGCACACCCTTAACCACGAATTTTCGAACACGCCAGCAGATAGCCTAACTGTTGAGCTACTGAAACAAGATTTCAACTTCTTCTTGTTGAAGTGGGACCTATAATCTCCTCCCTCTAATATCAAATAGGCGTGCAAATGCCGATTTGAATGACCATTTTTGTAGTACCTACTTTTTCTTAATCTCGTCCTGTGTGGTCGTTCAATTTGACATTAAAACTGGCACCATAATTCACAATGTCCACTGAAAACTCGTGAGTCTCTTTCCGATTCCTCATCATTATTACTTTTAATCATCTGTGTTAATTTTTTCGGACGCCATTATAAAGTTATTACTGTCCTAACTGGGAATCGAACCTCGGATTTTCGAACCGATCAACCGATGCTCTAGTCATTGATCTACATCGATATTATTCCAACTTCTTCTCGTCAAAGTGGGCCTTATAATCAGATTAGCAAAAATATCAGTATTATAATCAATGTCTAAGGTTCTTAATCACAGATTAGGCTCATGCTCTACAGACAAAAATCTTCCAAATATGTATGACTATCAATCGTATCTGAAATAATCAATTATAACCCATTTTAACTATGCTTTCAAATCACAGTTTAAAAGCAAACAAAAGCATTACAAACAAAAATATTTGGCATCCAGTAATCCAATTATTCATCCTTTAAAACTGCCATGCAAAGCATATTCGGCCATGCAAAGCATATTCGGTTTACGATCTCAAACGAGACAATGAACTTTCAATCCATCTAAAGCAATAATTGTTCAGATGTCTTGTAAGTAAACACAGTTCTTGTAATTCAAGGTAAGACCAGAAATATGAAATAGCAATGCGATGAGCCAAAATACCTTTTCTGGGCGGTCATGATCATGTATGGATTACGTGACTGTCTTAGCTAGAAGAGAAAATAAGTGTGGAAAAAATATTGCATAAAGGGCAGTTTGTTTTTTTAAGTATAAACTGGTGGTATTGCGTATATTAAAGAACGTCATGCGAACGTCATGCGAGTATATCGTAATCGTATTGATTCTAAGAAAATATATGAATAAAGTCGCAACTCGAGTTTTCGACGGATCTACACGTTTCGAGACCTCTAGAATACGAAAACATGATTTTTAGCGTGACGTCTGTGTGTGTGTCTGTGTGTCTGTCTATCTGTGCAGATTTTGTATCCACTCTAAATAAAAAGTTAATTGACCAAATTTCATAAAATTTGGTAGGTAAGTCACTTGTGGGCGAATCTGGTGCTGATTTGTTTTGGGTACGATTCGGGATAAAAAACCCGTCTTTTCTTGCGAAACGGCCTGCAAAAGCCTGTATTCACTCTACGTTTCGAGACCTCTAGAATACGAAAAAACTATTTTTAGAGTGACGTCTGTGTGTGTGTCTCTGTGTGTCTGTCTGTCTGTCTGTCTATGCAATGTAATGTATCCACTCTAACTCAAAAATTAATGTACCGAATTTTATAAAATTTGGTAGGTAAGTCACTTGGGTGCTGATCCTGGTGCTGATTAATTTTTAGTACGATTCGGAATAAAAGAAACCGTCTTATTTTGCGAAATGGCCCGCAAAAATTGCCTGTGTCTACTCTAGCTGAAAAACTAATGGACCGAATTTCACAAAATTTGGTAGATAAGTCGTCGCTTGTGAGTTACCCTGGTGCTGATTAGATTTTGGTACGATTCGAAAAAAAAATAACCTGCCTTTTTTTGCAAAATGCCCGCAAAAATCGCCAAAATCTAAAATAAAAAACTACGTATGCTCAAGTATATCCAATAAATGCTTGTTTTATACGTAACGTAATTTTTAACGAAGAAAATAATAAGACCAACCCCATTGCATTAAGACTAACCGTTCTCGAGATATTTTAGTTTTTTCGCATTTTATCTACGCCACCTTTGAAAATAAGTCCAGTTACCAAATGAGAACAAAAATTGAATTAAAAATTAATTAAATTTAATTAAAATAAAGAGAACATGGGCGTACGTCTGCAGGGAAAGTCATGTGCTGCCTACATCAGATTTTTTATTTAATCGACCACTTTTGTTGTTTTGCAACTTCTGCGTCCGCATGGCGGGTTATTTTTTATTGGTTTCTTCGTTATCTTTTATTTATTTCATACACTAATTGTTAAAAAACTAATATCTATAAAAACTGGTTGCTATATTTAGTGATCGCTAGTTTCGGACACTACAGCTAGTTAGAATTATTAACTTTTATTTATTGTTGAGCGTAATCTAACAATTTATATTTATAAGCGAGTTAACGATTGAACAAACACTAGTTACTATTGCATATATTTATCAATTTCCAATTGTAGAAACATATCTTCAGAATAAATCGTGCAGAAGCCTAGAAATATTATCTCTATCGATCGATGCAGACGTACAAACAACAAGCTAGGAATCGATTGATGCTTTAAAAGTATCAATCCATTGGAATCTGATGATCACATTTATATCACACCACTGATGATCATCCATTACCACTTGTATTGTGGATCATAATTTCAGAATCACTGCCGCTCGTCAACACAAAACACGCAATAAAATGACCAGCTATAAAAGAAAGTGCACAAAGCAAAAATTTTAGATATTTTCTGGTAGAAATATTTACTTAAATATTTACGAATTAAATAACAATTAGCATTATTTCAGCCCCGCCCATCGTGTACAAGCACGATAATCCACAGTTGAGGATGTTGAGCATATTCAGTTGAGCATTAACTATTGCTATTATGCAGTTTCCTGACATAGAGTAAAAGTCGATTTACTGAAACTTAATTTTGGTTGATCCCAGAGGCGTAGCTACAGTGAATAACGCCCCGAATCAAGGTGTAAAATTGGCGTCCCACACCATACGTATGTATGCAAAAAATCAAATTCAGAAAAAATGATAAAAAATGTTATGTAATTTATAACATTCATATGTATACTATTTTTCCCATTAGTTGCGACAATTTAGCTCCTCGCGCTCAAGTTGAATTTGAAAACAATTGAAACAAATAACGAAGCAAAACTACCTATTTTGTCTTCTATAGTAGACAGGCCCCTTATTGACGAGTGCTAGTGCCCGTCTGTAACCTCCAGGAATACTCATGGGGGGGATGCATTCCATAGGGGTCCAGTCCACGTAAACAGTTTATGAGGTTCAATATATTGTAAAATAATATTGGCGGCGCTGATAATAACGTTTTCTATAAATCTGAATCGTTCATCTGACGACATTCAAACTTCTCATGTACAGAGGCTGTTTGCACATTTTAGAACGATTTCATTCTAAGACTTAAGTTAATTTTTAAAAAAACTGCTGGCAACAACTCATTTTAGAAAAGCTAAATTATCGTTTGCTGTAGTTAAATTTTGTCTATTTTTAAAATGGCTGTCATTTAGCCGGTGACAGATATGGTTGCAAATAATCATTTAACCGGTGACAGATGGAAATAGTTTATTGTGAGAATTGATGAAGCAAGGACCTAGTTAAATGACTGTAACAAAAAATATCGATTTGCGATCTGTCAGAGGAGAGAGAAACCTAAAAACTTGATTTCAAGAATCAAAAGAAATTTTCAGTAAAAATTTCCAGATTATTGATGTCTTTTCGTACAATAGCAAATTTAAGTTAAGTCGCAAAAAATGTCAAAATCAGTTCAACATATTACAAAAATAATGTTTTAACTCCTTTATTTAAAAACGAAATACCACTCCTTTATCCACACAGTCTTAATGCAGTAGAACTTCAGTATAAAGCTATCAGTCACACATCAAAATATAACCGCTAAATTTCTTAATAACAAACGATACAGGTATTAAAGATATCCATCTTGGGTGCCACCAATGGATTCTTGTGCTTTTAGATTGATCAAAAGAAAACTTTCTAAACTCAAACCTAAAACAATAGATGGACTATGAAAAACTGTCAAATGATGGATTATGAAAAACTGTTATAAAATACCACTCATAACTTTCAAAAAAGCTCCTTTATCTTAAAAATCAAGATGTAGAATGATAGTCCATAGAAAGAGTCATCAGATAGAACATTTAAGAAATCGATATTGTTATTTCAAACCTTAACCATATTGCTTTAAATTGCTTTAAAAATGCGAAACAGCCTCTGTAGATGCAGTCGTATATGAGTGGTGAACTCTGAAGATGCAGTCAAGAGGTATGAGTCATTACTTGAGTCGCAGCTCAAATATTTTTCTTTGACATTAAATATTTCTTAAACTAAAGGGCAAATCGAAAAACGGTTTATTTCAGCGTGTTTCTCAAATATTTCTCTACAAGTGTTCCAAATTTTATATTTTTATATTTTTGTGGTAGAACGGAAAGAAACTCGAAGAACGAGTTATTTGTTAAACAGCGGCGGCTATATCGACAGCTTACTTTTTTTTAAATATTGAGAGATTATTGAACTACATACCAACGTATCATTGAACAGAAGTTAAAACAAATACCCTGAAACATTTTTAGAGTCTACAAAAATAAGAATTATATATATATATATATATATATATATATATATATATATATATATATATATGTATAAAGAGGTAATCGTTTGCAAGAGCATATATTTGCAAGAACATATACATCAAGCTGTCTTGATTCAACAGCAGGTATGAGTATCTTCTTGTACGCTACACGTATTGCGCAAAAAACCTTAGTAAGATACTTACTGATGGAAAAAAGAACAGTTCCGTTCCATCGTCAAACCACAGATGGTTACTGAATACGAAAACTTTGATATCGATTTGAAGCCAGCTTTCCCCTTTCCTCATTTTATATGGAGTGTAATTTTTGGCGTGTACTTTTCCAAAAGCTGTGTAAGATAACAAAAATATGGTCGTCTATTCTTTGAGTTTCAGATTCAAAATCTTACAGAGCACTGACCTATAATATTCCTTTTTGTTTTTAATGCTGACTAACGAAAGATATATACACGATTCCTATGTTAGTCCTTAAGTACTCCAATAACTTTGTAAAGAAAGGTCCATGGGTGTATATTTTAAGTCTATCTGTGGTACAGTAACCATGCCTGATCAAATAAAAGTTATTACAGCGACCCTAACTAGGAATTTAAAGAGTTAGAACAACAAATTTGGCAGCAATGCGAGTTAGGTAATAAATGTCTGTCAAAGAAGTTGTATCAACAGTTTCTAACATGGTGAAACCTATAATGTTTCTGAAAGGGCGCAGTAATACCATTTATGAAATTCAAATATACATTGTCTCTGACGAATGGTATTTTAAACAGGCTCTACACGAGTTTTCTGTTCATGTAACTTTTGCTTATTTTGTATCATTCTGGAACAGAATAGTCATTAACCAATAACCATATTACATCCCAAAAATGTCTTCTATAACAGTTCTGTGGCAGATTCTTACTTATTAAACAATGCTCTACAACAGGGTTGTTCGGCGCACCACCCACGGACCAAAGTCCTGCCCACCTTGGACAGATTTTCGAAGAGCACATGATGGTGAAATTTTATTTCAAATCCATTTGGAACTGATGTAACTAATGCTGCCGATATGTTAGAGACTAAACGTGTCAAGATTTAAAATGCCAATGACATAAAGAGAGCTTTCGAAGACCATGATTTGTTAACCTTTTATAAAGGACTGGAAACCCTGCTCGCCAACCTCACAACTCTCTTCGCCCCCTCCTTGCTGGCGCTCGATGAACTGACTTTGTGATCTCTTTCTCGCCGTCTGCTATGCAGGCGTAATGCGCCGATTAGGGGTCCACCTCTTGTTTGCTGGTACTCATTAACACTTGGCGCTCGCTTCGCGGAATCTTTCAACCCGTCCGGCGCACACAACTTCCCTCGTGCTCTCAATCGTCTTGACCAATTGCATCTTTTCCCATACTGAAGAAAATGTCGCACTTCACACGTGCATACAAAATAAATGAATTCATATACTAAATTGAAATTTAAGAAAAAGGGTTCCGAAAGGTTAGGTACATGCCTGCTTTTACTAGTCTGTTCAGAGCCCAAACTTGCATCTTAAATACTTTTCCTTCGACTTTGACATTTAATATCTCTTAAACTAAAGTTTAAATACTTTATTTCAATGTATTTTCCTAACATTTGCCTACAAATATTCCAAATTTCAGCCTTTTGTATACTACAGTTCTTTTGGTATAACACAGAGAAACTCGATGGACGTGGAATTTGTCAAACAGCATCGGAGGAGTCTAGCAGCTACATTTTTAATATAAAGTTAGAGAGAGATGGTTTCTCAGATCCTTATCCAATGTCTCACAACCTGCCCTTGCCTTCATTACACTGTACTGTTGGGTTGAAAATCAAGGTCCTTTCTGAAGGATGAACATTTACCGGAATTCTGTGCATCGCTATCTAAAGTGTAAGGGCAGACATTGACTACTTGTGTAAAAAACAGAAATGCCAAATCTTCCATTAACTCTATTTATGTTCTAAAGTCGAAAATCAAAATTAGTTGTATGGAATTTTTAAATATATAATTTTGATGGCCATTTCTAATGCTTCTACTTCTACATTTTTTTTTACTGAATACGCTAGAATCATTGGCTCGTTAAACAATAAGGTTGGGCAACCTTGCTCTACACTTTGTAATTATTATTTATCGTCTATCTCGCTTTGATATCGAATTCTTTGTCTTAACTTTCCAATTATCGGTTAGGGGCGCTGTGCAACGCATCACTTTTAGTTGGTCGGCTGGTTACTTTACTATAGATAAATTTAGCGTGTATATAGCCTTTCCTCACAAAGTTATTGGGATGCTTAAGAACTTTCCTAGGAACCCAGTATCTAGAGAAAGTATTGTATTGTGTATAGGATTAAAAAATTCGAATTCAGGTTTTGGGGAGACTTACACGTTTAGGACAGTTTGGACACGAATCGCCAATATTTTTAGTAACATGTGAGTGTATATGTGGAATTCTTGCGAAAATTTAATTATTTATAATGTGTGAACTTGATGCAATCACTCAAAAAATCTTTATTCATCTAAATTATTCTTACTAGTTGGTATTTAGTAAGTGCACGCGCATAAAAGTAGAAGAAAACTGTAAGTTACTGAAAGAAAATGTTTATCTGTTTTACTGTCAAACTCTCTGTAAGCACTCACTAAAACGTAACATCCGTTCAAATTTATTAATGTATGAATAGATAGATCACGGCATATAATGTTGTACAAATAAAATTTAAAAAACAGACGATCGTTCTGAAAACTCTTCAAGGATTTTCTTCCTCAATGCAAAAGAAACCAAGAATTTGTCATCAAATGAACTTACCACCTGCTGACAACTTTTTAAATGCAGCTGTCGGATAGTGAGTAAAGTAGAAACAATGAAAAAAAACATAAAAAACTGAACGAATAAACTAAAACGATAAAACGTAAAAAAAAGGCCGTGAACAAGGATGAAAGGATGAAGAGAAAAAGGGGTTAAAGTCATAACCGAGTAAAATTTATTTTAATTTATTTTTCTTTTTGTCTCATTCCCACTTTATCGTTCGGACTTCCGCATTCCTTTTCTCAAAGTATTCTATTCTTTCTAATTTCTTTTACTAGGTCGCACTACTACTTTCTGTAGTAAAATCAGCACGCTTTAAACTCAATTGCCATGAAGCTCTTGATTTTCTCGCGATGAAGAAGAAAAATTCATAACAATTTTTTTAAACAAATTACTTTTCAAAAAAAAAAAATTTTCGCTGCATTTCACATTGTGATATATTTATTTATTTATTGGGTGCAAAGTCACACCACGGGGAATTTTTATTCTGCTTTCTGGAGAGTTCACTACCTCTGTTGTCGTACACATCTGAAGTGAGATTCAGCACTCGAATTGCATTTTTTCTCAAGTTAGCAACAGCGTAGTGACGCTTATGGATGTATTTCTATAATCTGTACTAACAATAATCACTTTAATACCATTAACATCCATAGCGTTTTTGAAATGATTAATTACATTGTATAGTATACTAACAACCATTATATAATGTAGTCACAGTCATAAAACCCTACAATTACAGAGGATGCTCACACATTTTTGTAACGATTTTGACTTTCTCCAAGAATTAAATTAAGTAAAATTAAAAAAATCTGGCTGGCATCAAGTCGTAATAAGGTCTAATTATCGTCTGCATCATTAAAAATATTCTTTGCTTTAAAATGTCGCTAGAAAATAAACAATGGATCGAAGGCTCTATGTTTGCGCTTTCCGAAGAGAAATACTCTTATTAAAATATAATACTCTTATTCGATTATTAAAAAAAGATGTGAAAAGCATGGTTTTAATATTTCTACACGTAAATTAAGTGAAATAATTAATAAAAAAGGAAAGAAACGTCAAATTTTACATTTGACCTGGAAAAAGATAAAAAATGCATACCCAACAAAGATTGGTTCAGAGAAAACAAGGAAAGTTTAGCTAAATGTTTTATGGTTATTGCTGGATTCTCTTATAACGGAAAACTTAAAATAAGGAAAGTAGGGGGAAAATGTCAAAATTAACTCGGATTACTATCAGAAATATGTTTTAACACCTGTTTTCAAAAACGACATTCCATCACTTTACCCAAACAATCTTTACTGTGTTAAGTTCCATCAGGATAAGGCTACCAGCCATACCCCTAAATCTACTGCTATATTTTTTTTAAAAATGAGAAATGAAACCGGAATTGAGGTTATTCCCTTTAAATGCATCCCACCCAAGTCCCCCGACCTGTCTCCTATGGATTACTGTGCATTTGGACTTTTAAAACAAACTCTTTAAAAGCGGCATCCCAAAACATTGCATGGACTCTGGAAGATTGTGATGGAGGAATGGAAAAAAATCAACCTTGATATTTTAAGAAAAGCTCTTTTATCTTGGAAATCAAGATGTAACATGATAGTTCATCAAAAGGGCTATCAGAATGAACATATTAGAAAATAAAATTCTTATCTTTGTTTATATTTTTTTTCTCAAATTGTTACAAAAATGTGTGAACAAACACCCTCTGTAAAAGAAAACAACTATTTTAATAAATTTTATTTGTTTTAATATTGTATGGCACTTATTGTCAAAAATAGTCGTCTTAATCGAAGGCTGGCTCAGTTAGGTTTTGTTACGTGGTCGATACTATAAGTGTGATAATTTTCAACCTTCTAGGTCACTGAGGAACTTTTCAGACCCTCTTCCATGTTATCCACGGGAGAGAAATCCACAAATATCGTAAAAAGTAGATGGAATCTTCCCATCTTTAACAATACTATAAATCCGAGCAACCCACCTAAGAAACATATTTGGACCGTTTTACAAGCCTCTATTATCCGTCTATTATATTAAGATATCTACGGAGAAATCCAAATTCCATCTCCGTCTGGTTCTACCTCGTGGTCTCGTGGAGTTTCTGAAGTGTCTAGATAAACTTTTTGAAAAAATACCAACTTTCTCCCTTTCTGGTAGGTCGGACGGTCTGGGTCATCAACATCAACACACACGGGACGCCCGGCCACACAGAAAGCTACCATTAGCCTATGGGTTGGTCGTGTGGTCTGGGCTTTCTACACACACGGGACGGCCGGCCACACAGAAAGCTACCATTAGCCTTTGGGTTGGTTGTGTGGTCTGGGTTTTCTACACACCCGGGACTGCCGGCCACACAGAAAGCTACCATTAGCCTTTGGGTTGGTCGTGTGGTCTGGGTTTTCTACACACCCGGGACGGGGGTGGTGTGGAATCAAAATTTTGCCACCTTCAGAATAAGTTCCATGGATAATATTACAAGTAGGCACAGATTCAGCCTTCTGGGTTACAGCGGAACTTCTGAAGGGTGTCTGTAAAAGTTTTCGTAGATAATACATTTTCTCCATTCCACAGAGGTAAATAAAAAATCTGGTTTCGTTCGGTGCTATTATGTAAAGATTCATTCTTCTAGATCATCAGAGGACTTCCAGAGGGTTTGGAAAGACACAAACACGTTAGACAATTATATCGATACTATAATAACTTCTGGTAATTATCACTTCTTTCCATAGGATCCTTAAAATTCCTTTAATTCCAATTCTAATAATGAGAATTATTAATTCTAATTTGTTCTAGTTCTTCGCACAATGATACACATAAAATTTGATACCGATAGGTGCATTCTTGAGGTATCGTATACACACACACACACAGATGAAGATATTTCCCATATCCAGGAGTCTAAAAAATGTGCTTAACCAATAAAATATCAAACTCACAGATGATCGGAAAAAAAAGTAAAGATGAGAAAGATGAGAAAGTAAAGAACTCCGCTGTGGTTCCTAGTCCGACGGAGCCAAGGTGTTTTTCAGGAATAACGTCTTGTAAAATCAAAATAGTTCAACATATTAAAATATCGAAATTATAACCACAGTGTTTCAGAAACTAAAAATTTTATCTGAAATCCAATTATATACCTTTGTAGGCTTTCTAAAGGGCTATAACTTACTATCATATTGGGTTTTTTATACATTTTACTTTCCCTGCCATACATGGTAATGTATAGGGAAAGTATTGGAATCATGCCGAAATTCGCAACACAAGTTTTCGACGGATCTACACGTTTCGAGACCTCTAGTATACGAAAAAACCATTTTTAGCGTGACGTCTGTGTGTGTGTCTGTGTGTCTGTGCAGATTTTGTATCCACTCTAACTAAAAAACTAATAGACCGAATTTCACAAAATTTGGTAGGTCAGTCACTTGTGAATGAGTCTGTTACTGATTAGTTTTGGGTACGATTTGGGATAAAAGAACCCGCCTTTTTTTGCGAAATGGCCCGCAAAAGTTTGTATCCACTCTACCTGAAAAACTAATGGACCGAATTTCATAAAATTCAGTAGATGAGTCACTAGTGGGTTACCCTGGTGCTGATTAGATTTTGGTACTATTCGGAAAAAATAACCTGCATTTTTTTGTAAAATGGCCCGCAAAAATTGTCAAAATCTAAACTAAAGAACTAGGTATACTCAAATATATCCTTAAATGCTCGTTTAATACGTAATTTTTAACGACGAAAAGAATAAGACCAACCCCATTACACTAGGACTAGCCGTTCTCGAGATATTTTAGTTTTTCGTACTTTCTCTACGCCACCTTTGAAAATAAGCCCGGTTACCGAATGAGAACGAAAATTGAAGTAATAGTGATATAAATTTAATTAAAATAAAGAGAATGTTAATATAACTGGTTAATATAACGACTGGATTTCATCTGTAGTTGCCACGTAAATTGAATAAAATAAAAATAAAAATAAAATAAAATAAATAAAATAAGTCTACAAGGAAAGTCATAAAATAAGTATAACAAAAAAAGAGAATAAGTCTACATAAAATAAGTCTACAAGGAAACATAAGCATTGCAAACTTACGAAAAAGTAAATTTTCAATCTTCTTCAACTTGACAAGGTGATTGCTTGAAAACTATGCAAGCTTTGTAAAACGAAATTATTAATGCAGAAGCTAAATATCTGATTGGACATTTCTTTCATGTACTATTTACATCTATATTTTATAATTTGAAAGAAAGTAAGTAAAGTGAAGCGAAAACTTGCTCGGACAAAACACTTTTAAGCTTTTTGTTGAAAAGAAAGTTTAATATATTAAATGTGTTGAAATTATTTTTGTATAAAGATGGTACCCTATAAAACAAGTATAAATTGTTTACATTCCTATCTGTTAGGTTCGGAGATATAAACATCCAAAGTGTTTATATTTTTCGTAATGCTCCGATTTCAACTGGATATTCCGACTATAGACATTCATATCAAAAGTAGGCTTTTGATGCAACTTCTTGCGCATCAATTTTTTTTATCCCGCGGCAGGTACTTTAACTAGTACGTATTGCACAAAAAGAATTTAGTACGATAATAAAGAGAAAAAAATGCTGTTCCATCGTCAAACCACAGATGGCCACAGAATACAAAAACCCCCAATCGATTTTGGGCAGTCTGTTTTCCCCTTTCCTTATTAAATATGGAACGGATACTTTTTGCGACAAACTTTTTTCCCGAATCGAAGAGATCAAGGGAAATGTCTGCCTACTACATTTGATTTGGAAACTCAAATTCATAAAGAGCAGTAAGCCATGGCATCTCCCTTTGTACTTAAGTTGATAAAAATATGTTCTGTGTTATTGTTTTTACTTCATACTATAATACTGGGTGTTTTAAAAAATTTGAAAGACTAAAAATCTTTTGGACGATGAATCGTCGACCTATGGTTTCAATTTACCAAGGGCTTCGAATAAGGGAGGCTCTCAAACTACGGCATTTCTGGTCGCATGGCATGTTCTTTCAGTAAAAAATACACTCATTGCCATAATAATTTGCGCACCAAGAAATAATTGTGGGGATCATAACGACACTTGACATGAAATTACATATGAGGCAGATATGCAAATGATTAGAAACACGGCGTGATTACGCACTGCGCAATGCCACCAGAGGGCTTTAAACATCGTTCTCCCTGGCGCAGAAAAAAAGGTACGTATTTAATTTGTTTGTATTTAATTTGTTGCAGAGGGACGCTTTTTCATTAGCGATGCCGTTGTGCCGCCATCTAGGACAATATGATCAGCTGTCAAAGTTCGAGAAGGGAAGAATCATCGGGATGATGGAACCTAGGTGGTCAGTTCGGTCAGTAGACAGCCACCTAGGCCGTTCTGACTTTACTGTGAGGACGTGTTGGGACCAATGGACTAGAGAGAGGTCGCATACACGGCGGATAGACTCAGGACGCCCTCGGCAAACCAATAGCCGAGAAGACCGGTACATCATCCGACACGCACGCACAGCGCCAACGGCATCATTGTCCGCTATCCGGACACAGGCAGCACCTTCACTACGGCTACCTTTACAACTGTCTGTCCGTACCATCGCGAGGCGCCTGGCTGAAGGACATTTGGTATCGCGGCACCCGTTACGTGTGCTGCCAATAACACCCACTCACCGTCGCCTCTGTTTGGAGTGGTTTCAAGCTCGACGTTATTGGAACGCAACCGAATGGAACCAGGTCGTCTTCAGTGACGAATCGAGATTTAATTTGGGCAGTGATGGCAACAGTGTACGTGTGTGGAAGCCCTATGGTGAACACCTCAATGATGCCTTCACTTTACAGCGGCACCATGCTCCAACAGCTGGGGGATGGTATGGTGTGCCGTCGCATACGACACCCGATCACCTCTAATATTGATCCACGGAATCATGACAGCCCAGCGGTACGTTCGTGACATCCTTCAGCCACATGTGTTGACAGTCATGGCAGGTCTCCCAGAAGGCATTTTTCAACGGGACAATGCTCGGCCACACACAACAAGGGTGTCACAGTCACAGGAATGCCTCCGCCACATCACTACTCTTCCCTGGCCTGCCCGATCCCCAGATTTGTCACCGATGAAGCATGTCTGGGATCACTTGGGACGGCAAGTTAGACAGCCCACGAGTTTAGTCAAACTAGAGGCGCGCTTACAACAATTGTGGAATGAGATGACGTAGGACACCATACGGGATCTGTATGCCTCAATGCCCGCCCGTATCGCATCGTGTATTCACGCTAGAGGTAGCCCAACAGGGTACTAGAATCTCCATTCATTTGTAATTTTTTCTGTAATAAATTATCCTTTTACTTTGATTTTGTATCACTTACTTATATCAACGTTGCACTCACATATATAAAATTTCGTTCGATTCTGACCACTCTTTCTTGGTGAGCAAATTTTTATGGAAATGAGTGTACTTTTATACGGGCTTTTCACTTTTTATACGAGATCCCACACAAAGGGAGTTCCCATTAGTAAATTGTTCCTTATTCATTACTTCCCCTACATGCATATACAGGGAAAGCATTGTGATGGATAGCAAATTCGAATTTGAGTTTTCGAACGAAGAGCACCTTTCAAGCATCCCTGAACTCTAATCGAGTGTTTTTGAGGTGATTCTTGTGTCTATATATATATGTGTTTAAATGGATGTTAGTATGTATGTGTGTGTGTGTGTGTTGATGTGTGTGTATGTATACATTAATGGTAGGTGTATGTTAATGAGTATGTATATGGTATGTTAGTGTGCGTATGTTAGTGTGTATGTATGTAAGTTTAAGCGTATGCGCATCTGTCCGTGAGTCTGTGGACGCGATACCTCACAAACGAATGCAGCATTTCGGAATAAAATTTGTAAGATTATTACAATTAATAAATACTGGAGCTCTGTTGATTTTGAAACCTTTGTTTATGACTTTGTTCATTCTGTCCGTCTGTCTCTCTGCCTATTCGCACGATAACTGCCTTAAAAATGGCTTTATCAAAATGAAATTTTAGTATGTTGTTGAGACGGTCAGTGGGACATATGGGAATGTAAATGAATAATATCACCCAGTTAGTTTTGGATTGAAACCGGGTTGGAAACATGAAATACTACATTGAATCCTATGGGACATTTTTAAGCAAAGTTAAAATTTAAAAATTTATGAAACATTCAAATTATCCCACAAAAAATACAAAAAAAATATGAGTAAAATATATTCGGTAGTTTTTTAAATAAAATTTAAAATAATAATTACACCCATATAATATGAAGGGATCACGTGACCCACTTCAAAATAAAATATGGCATCCATCTTATTTTCCCAATGTAAAAATCGTGATTTTTAAAGTTCTTTTAAATTTATATGTAGTGTTTCAACCGTCCTAAAACCGCTTTATTATTACGTATTTTCTGTGCATCTATATTCTGTGCCAACGCAATTACAATATTTTTGAGTTTAAAGGATCACCAAACTTTGATTATTTCTACAACGAAGCCTAATTTTAATGGATGCAGAATGTAAACAAGTGATTGTAAGATGAATTGTATGTATAAAAATTGCTGAGTTTTTTTCATGCAAAATTATTTAATTTTGGAGTGTAGAATAAAAGTGTATTTAACGAGTTATATTTCGATGACGTCATTTGAATAAAATTCATTTTTTGTTCGATAAAGTTTCAAGTTTTCAAATATAATAAAATATTGTAGTACTATGATAATTTAAAATATATCAGCACTGAATGTATCGCATTTTACAGATATTTAAATAAAATGGCAAGTCAGTCGGAAAGTGTTTCATAATCAATGCTTTATGCATGATTGATCTTTCTTGTTAAAGTATTATACGTATACATGTTTATTTTCAGCAGGAACTAGAATAACTATATCTTTTCTAGTTTAAACTGCTACACAATATTGGAGAACTACCGGCCGCTCACTTTGCTGCTCATGCCCTCGGGTGAGTCGGGCAGTCTCGGCTTTCCGCAATATAGGAGAACTGAAGAATACAGATACATTAACTTAAATTGCAAAATTACGCTAAATCTGTCTGAATCAAAATTAAAATTTAAACAAAAGCCTCTCTTATCCAATGTTTCTGATACAAAACTATCTTAAAATTCAATTTTCACTCTATTAGTTCAGATAACCAAGAACGAGTTGTCATTTTTTACATCATTAATATGTTTAAGAATATAAACATTAAGTGAGTTTCACTTACATGTACTGAAAAGCATTTTCCTTCAGCTGTAAAAAAAGACAGCTGAAAAGCTCCTTTTCAAAGTAATTGAATGTATTAGATCTGGATTAGCAATTATATCTATCGAAGACCGTTTATTAGCAATGCCAAATACAGTGAAATTCATAATACAATAATAATACTATTTATATAATTGCACTAAATTTACCATCTTTGGAAGAAGTAATTTATGCCTTTGAGGGGCAATATCAGATTTTAAATTATTTCAATTCTGAAAATATCATCTGACTTTTATTTTCTTAGCCGTGATTGGAATTTTTATCTATAGTCATCTACACATATGGTCTTAAATGCATCTACAAATATGGTTCCTTTCGTGTTTTCAAAATACCACGTAATGTAGACACTAATAATTAAGATTTCCATTATCATAAAAATATAGGATGCTTGCGTTTCCCGCAACGATAATTAAATCATAAAAGTTTGTACTGTTTTCTTAATGCAAAATATTTTAGACAAATATGTAAGCATTAAACATTCTCCTCAATATTTATTTTTCTAGCTTTCGCTATGACAAATTGATCTATAATTTCATTAAAATCATTCGTTTTCAGCGTTTCTTTCTTATCACTAAGAACAGAAAGATCACACAAGGGCACAAAAGGCGAAAGGCAAGAAAATTGAATAGAAGTTTGATTCCCACAATTGATTCCCCCCCCCCCTAGAAGAAATAGAAAATTTGCTTCCTTTAGGTTCTTCCCTATTCTTCGTGTGGAAGGATTCAGCTTTCTAGGTCACCTGTTGAGGGGAGGGGACTTTGATGGATCTGGAAAAGCTAAAAAAACAATTTCTCGACCTTCTAAGTCGAAACAGAGAATTTACCCCTTCAGGTTCTGTACCATGGTTGACACTGTAAGTGTGCAGATATTCAGCCTTATAAGTCACCGGGGAAGGGGGAGGGGGGAGAGAGAAGTCTGAAGGATCTGGATAGATTTAAAAAACGATTTCTCGTCTCCTTAGGAGAAAAAGAAAATTCGGCTCCTTTAGATTCTGTTTCGCTCTTAATACCGCATGTCAGTGGCGTTGCCAAGGGGCGGATTTGGAAGTTATACGCCCCCCTGATTTGGGAGTCATACCTCCTCCCCCAAAACACACTGAAATTAGGAGAAATTATATATACAGAAATGGGAAATAAAATATTTGTCTACCTATTGTGAGTAAATAAATCATTTTTATTTCAATAAATAAGAAAACGCTCAGTGAATCCTATTAAAAACACCACTGCTCCTGATTGCTTTCTGTTAACCAAACCTCGTCGTGACGTTGCAGTCATACGCAAAAATGCTTTTGACAAATTGTCGAATTTTAGTCGAATTTCCAGACAAATTGTTAAAATTCACCCCACCCCACCCCTCATAGTTCCCATTCTTGTGCAGACGCAAAAATCACAAAGTATAATCAATAAAGAACTACGATGCTAAAATGTAAATCTACATGGATCATTATATTGGCTAATAATATAATTTTAAATACTTTAAATTATTTTGTATTTTAAAAAATATTTTTATTTCTTAGAGTGGCCACTTTACCCACCCTTCCCTACATTATTCGTGGAGACGAAAATAAACCACAAAGTAAAATCATATATATAGCTACAAAAACACTTTAATTGAGTTACAATGTCGCATTGAATTTATCAAATCTAGTTGGGCAACCTTTTCAAAAAGTCATTTAACCCTCTCGCAGTCTGCAAGAAATAATACAGAACAATTTAACTCTAAATTGATTAGCGAAATCTCATTAACTAAGTGGAAAGATATTCAAACAAAAAACAAGAAAAAAACGAATAATTATTGCAATTTCATAATAGGCACTTTTTAGAGAAAATGGAAAACTCAACTCGTTACTAATTAATCTTACAATTGCAAAGAAACAGTCCTCATAAAAAGTAAAAATATATGCAATTCATAACTTTTTATGACTTAAAGTCAGATTAGAAACACTAGGAAACGATTTTTCTAGATTTGCTAATAATTCATACATGTATAATAGAAAGCAATATATCGTAATTATAAACCTTCTTTCGGTGTATTTGCGATCGTTATAGTAAAAGATAATTTGATAAAGGAAGAAATGTATACTTAGAAACTCAATTTTGCGTGAAACGTTTATTGTTCTTAGATAATTATGCATTTATCTTTTTGTCATGCGTTTCTATGGTACTTAATTCGAATATGAAATTCATCCATAAAAAGTAAAAAGAGAAAAAACCCTTAAATAATTAGTTCATAGAACAAATCAATCTCGCTTCATAATAAGAACAAAAAATGTTTTTGTATTTAACAAAAGTGAGTTTTGTTCTGTATATAAACAAGAAAGTTGTGTTCTATGCATTCAAAATATACTTTTTAATATTGGACACATTTCTTGTAGTTTTAATGTAAATTGATTTTAAGAAGGTGAACTACAATTTAACTCATTATACAAGCAAATTCGTCACTATTATTCGATACTTTTGATTTGACTGATTATCGGAAATTTTGTTTTCTCCCAAAATAAATTTTTCACCCAAAACTTATTTTCACCTCTGTTTTTCATATGTAGTTGATGAAGTCAACTAACTCATATAGCTTCCAAAACTGATTGTTTCCTTCGCTGAGATTTTCCGCTTTTGTTTTCTTCCTAGTTTGTTTTATTTTACCTAATTTCTGTAACTTTTTTCTCGGGCATTTTCTACAGAATTCTTAACGTTTTGTTTTATCATGTGTAGTGGATGAAGTCAGCTCACGTAACTCAGAAACAGGTTGTATTTTTCATTGTGTTTTCTCTCTTTATGCGCAATATATTATTCACTGATTTATTTTACAGTTTGAATTCACCTACACTTATTCATGGATCTTAACTCATTAATATACCAAGTAATATGCTGTCTACAGAAATATTTAGCATATCGGATGCAACCAAAATGAATATGATGGCATATCAAGACATGCGGAAATGGTATTAGGAAATAAATAGTTTTAAAAAAATCACCAGTAAGCTAAATTTGGCGAGAAAACGCGGTAAAACCCGTCAAAAATGAAATAAAATGAGTAGAAATGAGTGAATATCAGCAGGTGCAATGTTTCTGTCGGCGATTTCCCCAAACATTGGCAGAATTTGATATTCGTGCGTTGTTCTTCAAATGTTATTTTCTTAGGTTTTCGACGAACACAAACGACTACAGTTCACTGGATTCGCATTGCCTGGAAAAACACCTGCTTCTTCCTTTTCACATCTCGCGTCACATGTGCTTCTACGCCACAGTAAAATAGTTCCCCTCTCCTCCAATCAGGGTTGGAGATATCAGCACAGTCTTCAAACTTTTTGATCCTACCTTGTATTTCGCCGCAACCGAAAAAGTAAGATTTTCGATGCCGTGCGTTTTCACCCTTCATTTAGGTGGCTGTGCATGGATTATTTATTTTACTTAATCGCATGGAATCGGTGCCATTTGCAAGGTAGGGGTATAATTTGGAAATAGGGTCTTATTGCTCCGATACACACGGATTGCATACAAGTTACAAGCTGCATTGTTATTTATATGACTAACGTTAATTTTTTTTGTTCCTTTTTAGAATAATAAAATCAGTTTATTCCTGCTTTAACTCCCGAGCAACGATGTGTACATTTTCTAATAGTTCGTAAGAAAAAAAGTTGTTAATGAATACATGGATGCTGAGTTAACATGTAACCTTGATATCATGCATTCGAGGGTGTGCATTAATCACACTTAATCTTAGGTGACATGGTTGTCGGTACTACCTCCATAGTCCAATCAGAACAGGACTTGAAACGGGTAAGAATCTGGTTTTATCTGGTTTTATTTGAAAAGGGAATTGTTTATTGGCGCAATTTACATTGAGAAATTAAATATAAAAATATCTTATGAGAGCAGCACATGGCTTTCCACACATAATGCAAAGACTTTACTTCCTTCTTTCACTGCAAAATTATGGTATACAAGATACACGGCACATCGTTTTCGGGAATGAGTTAGAAATCCATACATTATAATTTCTCAAATTATTATTCCTCATGAATGGGACGAATTACATCCCTGAAAATGATGTTAACAGATTTTTTACATAATATTGCATATAGAAAGTGAACGTACTGAATGATACTTACTAATGTTTTTAATTTTGTGCAGTTGTTTGATACATTTATTTGTAAACTGTACAATATATCCAGAACGGTTCAAGCCAGCGTTATACAGTTTGTATATAAAATTTGTTTTTAAATTCACTAAAATATGTCTATTCGTCGTTGGATTCCGTTGAAAGATTATTTGAAAGATAAATTTTCGATCATTCCGATGGCGTCACGATGGAAACTCTATAATAATATTTCAGGTCGCTATAATGAATCGAATAGTCTAAATATCGGCATAAACAGAGGTATAACATAAAATGTTTAAAAATATAATTCGAAATTAAAACCACCGAGGTTCACCCGCGTACGTCAAGAAATACCTGTGTACCAAATTTCCTAATCATACGACGCTTAGATTTCTTGCTACAGACAGACATATATACACACAGACATCTACCTTTATTATATGAGAACACCGAAAACACTCATAGAACATTTCTTATAAAACATTTAATGTTCTTAAGGACTTTCCTAAGATCCATATATAGTGAAATTGAAAGCAATGTTTCTCTATATAAATTGAAATACAGGTTCACCCATTATTCAATAAAACTGGGCGTATTCGTAGTTTTTTAGGAAAAGTCCTATGTGGGATATATAGGTTATGTATTTAGTTAATAATTGTAATTAAACTACTGCTTTCATAAATGTTATTATGCGCAACACTCGTTCCAGTTTATGTATAATTTGATTCACTAACTGAACAGATCCAGTTACTTGTACTCTAGGAAAAAGAAGTTTCTTAATGGAAATACACTGTCGTTAAATGAATAATTTGATATACAGTCTCACAAGGGAGTGTAAACTCTAGTTATCAATCACACTTAATCTTGGGGTAACCGTATCGATTCCACTCAGTTTTCGATCCCACTCAGTACAGTCAGAATATTTGTTGATGTGGTAGAATTGTCAAAAGCCAGTGATTTTATTAGTAACACATTCACGACATAGTTACTTTTCCTATGATCATTGCATAGAGGGAATGTATTGCATCGACTTCACAAATTCGAATGCGTTTTCACGGATTTTCATAATTTGTTCATCCTTGAACTTTAATCAAACGAAAGTTCCCTAGAAATTATCTTAGCAGCTTCCATAGCAGTACATATATCAGTAGTAACCGTAGTATACATTAGTAATTGCCAGTACAGATATCTTGGTGATATTCCATCATTGCATAGCTGTTATACATAAATTAATTTGCATTATAGTTAGAATCTCAGTAACTTAAATCAACATATTATAATTAGACAGAAATTTGCCTAATTATTTGTTTTTGCAAAATTAAAAATATTAAGGCTAGGTGCTGTTGATATACCGAGTGATCCAAAAATTCGGAGCAAAAGTAAAACGCTATAAAAAAAAATGTCTATGGGTCGGACAGACATGCGGTTTGCAGATTAATATTCACCGTAGTGGGGTATTTTGCATGGCATGAAAAAAAAATTCAAAATCTCGACACTAGGGGAGTGCTGCTCGAACACAATGCGAGGTAATAATTGTGAAATGAGATATTTTATTTCAGCATGATTTACAGCTGCAAGTGTTCACTACCACATTGCAGTACTGAGTGCAGTCCCGGTATTACGACTGATACAGTATGAAATAGCATATAAAGGGGAATGGCTGCTACCTCCTGCCGTAATTAGTCTTTCAGTGCTGGTAAGGACTGGGGATTTCCTCTATAGATCCGTAATTTTAGGTACTCCCACAACGAGAAATCACAGGGTGTGAGATCTGGGAATCTCGCAGGTCAGTCATGTGTGCAATCACCTCCATGCATAAGTCATCTCCATGGCTATACTGCCGCAGCCCCCCGAGTGTCGAGGTTTGAACTATTTTTTTTTCATGCCACACAAAATTCCCCACCATGGTGAATATTAATCTGCAAACCGCAAGTCTCTCCGACCCATAGATATTTTTACAGCGTTTTACTTTTGTTCCAAACTTTTGAATCACCCGGTATAATAACATAAATGTTATCGCTAGCGTATACGAAGAGACTCGTATCCCCATAAATCTTGCATAACGATTGGTTTGCTTCCTAGACGTTTTTTCTATGAAAACTTGATTCAGGTTACAGAGTATAATTGGCAATACATTTCAGTTTCCTACTAGTCACATTAAGCTGCTTCTACTGGCAACTTCTTCCACCATCTTGGACGACATATCCTTTATTTTAAAGAACTAAGAGTTCCAACCCCTGCTCACTACACTTGTCAATCCCCGTAACTAGCTTCGCGAGTTGAAAATCTTCGCCCCCTACTCGCTAGGATCGCTACGCAGATGTAATAAGCCCTTTGACGACCGTCCCTTGTCAACGGATACTTACCAAACTCTACAGCAGACTTCGCGAGCTCTTTCAACCCGGCCCTCCGAACACGTCCTATACTATGTTTGCTGATGCTCACCAAACACCTTGGCTTCGGCGATTAATGAACAGCAGCCGCTGCCGTTTATTAATCGCCGGAGATCACCGCATGCGTAATACACCCGTCAGGACTCCACCACCTTATCTCCTAACACTCACAAACTTCCATAACTCGCTTCGCGAAATATTTCACCCCGCTGAGTCCCCAGGCCCCTTATTTGCTACCCTCGCCAACCCCGTAACTCCTCTCGTGACTCCGTCTCTTACAAGCTGTCGCTCACTGAGCCTGCATCGCGAACTCTTTCGTGCCGACTGCCATTATGAACAATTGCTTACTGTATTACAAACAAAAGATGAAATATAATAACTGTACGTTTTGCTGTTTGTTCGTAATGCAGTCGCAAAAGATCGTGCTACGGTTTTAGTGTAGAGATATTTACAACAATAAGATATATTACTGTTGTGCAATATAACACTTTAATTGTAATGTTCATGACAAGAATAGTTGCGAAACGCTTTGTTTGTAAGATTAAACAATAAAGCCAATGATTATCAACATTACACATTAGTTCAAGTTCACTACCTAACGTTGTAGTCATGTTTAGAATTAAATATCTATACATTCAATGTTTTTAGTGCTTCAATAACTCGGTCGTCGGCCGTCTTTTTGATGTTTCTGCTAGCAACCAATCGCAGAGAGCTTGACCATGTCATGTCGCTATTCTGTGCGCCATGAGCATTTTGTGTTTTGCTGAGAGAAAAGCTCTCTTTTCCTTTGTGCCTGTACCGGATTTTCGCTAGACCTTGTCCGTATTGCTTTTATATTAAAAACTGTGTTTTGTTTTGGAGCAGTTGATATTGGGAAGATCACTGTCTCTGTGTTGTGTGACGTAGGGTCTGGAGAGGAGAAATTCTGTTGCCGTCCGCCTCTTCCTGCCAATCAGGAAGCGGCATTTTTTTTGGAGAACTTCGGCATTTTTTTTGCTTGCTCGCTCTATTGTTGGACGGCCCTAGCTGGAAGAAGACGTGCGGAAATCTTGTCTTAAGTTTAAGACAAAACCTTGGCCGAAATGGCTAATTTTCGTCGGCGGAATATTTGTTTCCGACAGAAACTATTCCATGGATAAGAAGATGATGAAGATTCCTGATCCTGCAAAATTCAACCCCTTTTGGCATTTTTTCTAAAATTCTTTTTTTTTATTTTAGGAAACTTCCGTTCGTCAGATCCATTCCGAAGTAGTCCTAGATCCTTGTTAAAGATTTCATGGCTGACTGAGAATTAGTGTTTTGCAGGATATTGATTTGGATCGTGAAGGAACAGTTTTGATGAACTTTTAATCATTCGGACTCGGAAGTGAATTTTTACTATTTTCTCATAAACGTTATTGGAAATCTACCGTTTCTCATTGTTTAACTTAGGAATTGAGGTAATCTAGTATCATAATTTTCATACTTGAATTCCGATGCAGAGGAATTATTTATTGAAGTACAGGCACATGGAATTAAGTAATTTAAACTTAACTTCAATTTTGATATAAAATAATTATTTTATTAATTGAATTATTGAGATAAACTGATTAAATGAGTAATTTGAAAATGTTGAATATTGATATTGATAAGAAAAAAATACCTTTTTAATTGAGAAAGATTTAAATGATAAAAATTAATAAATAGATGTTTTATTTGATTGATTTAATCTATGTGTGATTATTCTCGCATTCCTTCATTTTTCTCTCCTCTTGCTTGTTATCATCTGGAATTTAATTCTTTCAGACTGGGAAATGTTTGCACACAACGTAATGTATCCTGGGTCCTTGGTACAAACCACTATGGCGTTTACAGGTGGTGACGCCCGTTACCACAAATTGGTGCCGTGACCAGGATTTGATATAAAATAATTATTTTTGTTGATTGAATTATTGAGATAAACTGATTAAATGAGTAATTTGAAAATGTTGAATATTGATACTGATAAGAAAAAAATACCTTTTTAATTGAGAAAGATTTAAATGCTAAAAATTAATAAATAGATGTTTTATTTGATTGATTTAATCTATGTGTGATTATTCTCGCATTTCATCATTTTTCTCTCCTCTTGCTTGTTATCATCTGGAATTTAATTCTTCCAGACTGGGAAATGTTTGCACACAACGTAATGTATCCTGGGTCCTTGGTACAAACCACTATGGCGTTTACAGGTGGTGACGCCCGTTACCACAACCAATTGAATTTTTGCCCTTACAGAAGAAAATTTTTCGCTTCAAAAGTGCATAAAAAATAGAATAACTCATAATCTAAATCAAAATTAAAGAAGGGGCTCCGTCTTGTAAAAATCCAACTATGTAGGTACATACCTATAAAACCCCGTGGTCTTGCTATTGCTAGTCTGTTCAGACAGCGAACATCGCAACCCAAATACTCTTTCTTTGACTTTGACATGAAATATTTTCTAAAATAAATTATAAATTAATAAAAGGTTTATTTCAGTATTTTCCGCTAATATTCCTCTATATATGTACGAAATTTCATATTTTTGTATGATATAGTTTTTGCGGTACGTGACAGAGAAACTCATGGAATGCGAAATTTGTCAAACAGCAACGGCTACTTTCTTTTAATATGAAAAGAAGCAGCTGAGATTACGTTTTCGAATATTTTTAGTGAATACTTGTAAAAACATTCTTTTTATCACTGTGCAATATTTCGTGATTCAATTATTAAATAGTACAACTTGGAAGCGCTTCCAATTATATGTTACCTAAAAAGGGCAATTCCCCCCAAAAAAACACGGCCAGCTATAGTCCCCGACCAAACTGAGGTCTGATAAGTCAGTCTTGAGCACGTACAGGCAGGCCTCTAGCGTTTTTCACCTATCTTACTGCCTTGCAATTTATCAAGATTAGAAACAGCAGGAAAGATTTTAAACTTGTGATCCATGCAGTGACTCAGTGCCCCAAGTCAAGCCGATGGTCATTAATGCAGTAAATGATGCATAAAAGGTATATGACAACAAAATATTTTTACAAAATGTCGTGCGCTGATACTTTTGATGTTCAGTAATACGTAGCGGTGTCACATCACCTCCTAGGTCATTTCTAAAAGAGGCGAAATTGATGGTTATTGTAAATTAATAAATTGCTAATGGTTATTGTAAATTAATAAATTGTTAATGGTTATTGTAAATTAATGGTTGTTATGAAAATATATTTTAATAATTGAGTGCTACATATATTAATGTATAATTTAAACGATAGAATTTGCAGTTAATGAAAATTGTTTAATTTTTCAGCTATGGTAATAGGTGAAAAATAAAACAATTAGTAGTAAGTGTACTTGCACTTTTGAGGTATATTTATTGGATTGTCGCGAATACAGGTAATCTACGTAGTTATACTATACGCACGGATATATAATTTAAAATCTTTTAAAATCTGAATATTGACATTTAATTTATTTTACCACATTTGAGGTTCTTCTCTAAATTTCGGCACATTTTGGTACGCGTGACCATTCAATAATCACCTTGTCTCCTCCAATATTCTTCACATAACTAATCTGAGATTTCTTTAAATATACAATCACAGGCAGTCTACTTCACAATTTGCAATTTAAATAGATTTACAAACAATCAAGGTCCCCTAATAATTAGAAATCTAAATTCGATTAACGATATGAGCAAGACAGGATGACTAGTACATTTCTCCACCTTCACTGCTTTGCAATTTAAGTAGATTGCAGGGCAGACAGGCAGTTGACCCTTCAGCTTCCATGCATTAGGTACAGCGACATTTTCAATTAATCACGATAGTGACGCCGCATCATTCAGTACAATCATGAGAGCATTCTCAGATTGGATCTCTTCTACAGAATACCTTCTACAAATAACCTATTTTACAAAGGTTCCATACCGAAGATACCTACATATTGGAGTTAATTGGCACTTGCGCAAAGGATTGTAATTTTTTAGACCCGATAAATTACTAATGCATGCATTTTATTTAAGGAGCCAATTGAAATAATTACTCACAATATATCTATATAAATAAAATTAAAAATATGTCTGTCTGTTTGTATGTATGTATGTTTGCCTCATCATCACGAAAGAATGGCTGAACTGAATTTAATGAAATTTTGTGGGTAACCTTAAAATAGTTCCACTGAAAATGTAGTCCATGTTTTGAGTTTCTGAGACACAGGGTTGTTGGGGTATTAATGAACAAGAAAGATCAATCATGCATAAGCATTGATTATGAAACACTTTCCAACTCAAATGCAATTTCATTTAAAATTTTCTAAAATGTGGTACATTCAGTGGTGATATCTTTTACATTATCACACTGCTACAGTAATTTATTATACGCAAATATTTAAAACTGTATCGAAATATAAATCATCTGATTCTCTATCCAAAATCAATGAATATTTCATTCATATAGCTTTTATTCCAGACTCCAGAGCTAAATAATTTTGTGTGAAAAAAATTCAGCAAATCTTATGTAACTCACCTTACAATCACTTGAGATATTTGCATTCTGCATAAGTTAAAATTAGGTTTCGTTGAAGAAATAATAAAAGTTTATGGATCATTTAAAATCACAACTATTGTAATTGCATAGGCACGGAATTTAGATACACAGATAATACACAGATACACAGAAAATATATGTGTGTGTGTGTATTCAAAGTATTGGAATCGTGCCGAAGATCGGAACTCGAATTTTCTACACGTTTTGGAACTTCTAGAACACGAAAAATCTATTTTTAGGAAAACGTCTCTGTGTGTAAGGGTGTATCTGTGTATGTTTCTGTGTGTCTGTGAGGATATTACATCCACTCTATTGAAAAACTAATAGACCGAATTTCATAAAATTTGGTAGGTATGTTTTTTGTGGGAAATCCTGATGTTCATTAGATTATAATACGATTCGTAATAAAAGAATCGGCCTTCTTTGCGAAATGGCCGGCAGAAATTGCCTTTATCCACTCTAGCTAAAATCTAATGGAACAAATTTAACAAAATTTGGTGTATAATATTTCAATAACCTACAAGTGATTTATATACCAAATTTAACAAAATTTGGTATATACATTGTAGGTTATTCTAATATGATTCGGAAAAAAGGAACGGGCTATTTTTGCGAAATGGCCCGGAAAAATCGTTAAATATAAGAATAAAAGAATACGTGTGCTCAATTATATCAATTAAATTCCTATTTTATACGTGATTTTTAACAACAAAAAGAATAAGACTAACCCCATTACTCTAGGACTAGCCGTTCTTAAGATATTCTATTTTTTTCGCGTTTTCGCTACGCCACCTTTGGCAATATGTCCAGCTATCAAATGAGAACCAACTTTAAGTTTAACGTGCAAATTCAATGTCATTTAAAATACTTTTGGCTGTTATTTTGTGCAGATAAACTAAAATTATTATTGAAGAAATAAAGAGAACGTGAATATGAGTCTGCAGGGAAAGACATGTGCTGCCCACATCAGAATTTTTAACAATATTACAACAATGATTTATAGAAGTGAACGGGGATTATTTGCAGGCCATTTCGAAAAAAATGTATGATCTATATTTAAAGATCCACCAAATTTTTGTAAAATAAAATGTTCAATAAATTTAAGCTGTGCACCAAATTTTAACACTCTAGGACGTAGGAAAGTGCATAAAAAATGCCATCAAATAAGTATATCATGAAGAGTTATATAAAATTTTAAAAAATTTGAAAAATTGTTATCTACCAAATTTATTTTAAAATGCGTAGCTTCTCTCATATACAAAATGATTAAACTCTTGGAAAAATATTTATTATATAATATATCTGTTTTCTCTTTCTTTCCCAAAGGTCAGAATTTAATTGAATTTGTTTTTTTGCCTATATTAAATATTTTTTTATTAAAAAACTACTTAATATATTTTACTGAATATTTTTTTATTTATTTTATGGGGTAATGTGAGTATTTCCTAAAAATTTCGAAGCAATTTGTGAATTTTAAATTTGCTTAAAAATTGTTTGAAAAATTAGGTCCCATAGAGTTCAATGTATTTAATTTTTTCAACCCGGGTTCAATAAAAAAGTAATTGGGTGATATTATTTATTTATATTCCCATAGGTCTCACAGACCGTCTGAACAACATACTAAAATTTCATTTTAATAAAGTCATTTTTACGGCAGTTATCGTGCTAACGGACAGACAGACAGACAGACAGACAGACAGAATGAACAAAGTCCTAAACAATTTTCAACTTTGTTGTAAAGTGTTAAAAACGATACTTTTATAGGAGTTCTCTCTCTAACTGCCTGATTCCTTCAATCGAAAAAGTTTGGAAATCGCTGGTTTAAAACTTGAAAGTGAATTAAAAATCTATCTCAGTTTGGTTGGAGTTTATTGCGCTTATTAGTCACTTCTGAAAATTGCAGGTTTGAAACATGAATTGAAATAGAAACTTTATCAGCATATGGTTTATTTTTCACAGGCTCTTACTCAACAATGAAAAGTATAAGGAAATCAAAATGGTTACTTAATTATCAGCATTTTATGAGAAAGATTCTTTCTTCTATCATGTTGCTAAGCAACGCAGTTAAATCCAATGTGTTTGTTAATTTTTAATATTATTTTTTCGATTTGAATAAATGGATATAAAAATATATCTTATAAATGAACGATTTGATATTTCTTTTAATTATATTAATTACGGACTGCGTTCATCACTTTCATTTATTTTGACAAAGAGTTTTTAAACTTATATATTGTGTTTAGCCAGTAAGCTCATATATTGTATTTAGCCAATAAACTCATTCAGCCGATTGTTGAAACAGAATAAAAGTAGAACGGGTATATCTTCTAATACCATTTTAGTGTTTTCATTTAGTATATACAAACGGAATCAGGATGTTTTATTCTTCAGATCTATACAAATCAATATTTTATTCTTCTATATTTTATTCTTCAGATCTATACAATCTATGCAAATTCAGATCTATACAAATTTGGCGGGATATCGCTAACTTGGCAACTTTTCTTAAAAGTTGCCAAATTGACGGAACTGTCGTCAAATTGTCATAAACGACTCTAAATCAATGAAATTTATTTTGTTTTGTTATAAGAGAGTACTGAAATGATGTTTCGGTAGTATTTGTCTGTTAGTCCAACCGTCCAACTTAGTAACACATCTAGCGAATTTTTAAAATGTCGCCAAAAGCCAAATTGATAAAAATGTCTGTAAATACATAAAAATATCTTGAAATTGATAAAATTGAATGAAATAAATAAATGAAATTAATTGTGTTTTGTTAGTGGATAGTATTGTGATGATGTTTGGTACATTTATCGCCAAGTAGGACTGTCAGTTCTACAGTCCCACTTGGCGATAAATTTAGAGATTTCTTAAAATGTCACTTAATTGACGAAATGGCGTCAAAATTGATAAAATGACGCTAACTTTATCAAAATGACACCGAATCGATAAAAATTCAATATTTTGCATAATTAAGTACGATTTTCTGTCGTTTTGTGAGAATTAAAAAATATTTTTTTCTAAATTTGTTTACAAACTGGACCAGGATGCTTTATTCTTCAGATCTGCCTGTGAAGATAATTTTGTATATCGAACCCAGAAATTCTTATACATTTTAGAAGAATTAAATTAAATATTTTAATAGACTATTTTGAATAACAAAGTCACTTCAAATACTACATGAATTTGCACATAATTGTGAATGTTAAGTTTCTTTATATTATATTTTCCATAATATTGTATTTTTTATATGGTCTTTAAAATATTGATGTTATCAATATTCATAATTTTAAAACAACATATTACTACATCAGTTTATTTCAGCCCGAAAGCACGGAAAATGGATAGTCATTCAACATATGCATAGCAAGCTTATTTTATAGCAGTCAAGCTTCTTTTCAAGCTTCTTTTATATCTACCAGGACATTCCCTCTGAAGGTTTCAGCAGCAATCTGTCTAAATCTGGATATCCCGCCATCATTGGTATTTCTATTCCATAGTTATATATATATATTTCTCCTTGGTCTCTGTCTTCACTGAAATATCTAAGAATTTCTGAAAAGCGATTTGAGTGTCTGTGTAGGTAATGGACTTTATTACTTTCCCTGCAATACATGGTAATGTATGGGGCAAGTAATGGAATCATGCCGAAAATCGCAACTCGAGTTTTGGACGGATCTCCACGTTTCGAGATCTCTAGAATACGAAAAAATTATTTTTAACGTGACGTCTGTGTGTGTGTCTGTATGTCTGTATGTGTGTCTGTCTGTCTGTATGTCTGTGCAGATTTTGTTTGTATCCATTCCAACTAAAAAACTAATTGACCGAATTTTATTAAATTTGGTAGGTAAGTCACTTGTGGAATCTGGTGCTTATTGGTTTTGGGTATGATTCGGGATAAAAGAACCCGCCTTTTTTGCGAAATGGTCCGCAAAAATTGCCTGTATCCACTCTAGCTGAAAAAACCAATGGACCGAATTTCACAAAATGCAGTAGATAAGTCACTTGTGGGTCATCCTGGTGCTGATTAGATTTTGATACCATTCGGAAAAAAGTAATCTGCTTTTTTTTGCAAAATGGCCGGCAAAAATCGTCAAAATCTAAAATAAAAAATTACGTATGCTCAAATATAAATAGTGAATGCTTGCTTTATACGTAATTTTTAACAAAGAAAAGAATAAGATCAACCCCATTACACTAGGACTAGCCGTTCTCAAGATATTTTATTTTTTCTTATTTTCTCTAAGCCACCTTTGAAAATAAGTCCAGTTACCAAATGAGAACGAGAATTGAATTTAAAGTGAATTAAATTTAATTAAAATAAAAAGAACGTGGATATAAGTCTGCAGAGAAAGTCATGTGCTGCCCATATCAAATTTTTTACACTGCAGCCAAACTTCTTAAAATTGGAGACCATATACCACTAATTCAGAGTCGTTGTAGGTCCTATGTTTTCTAAGGAAATTTTTGACAAATAAAACATATTAAAACCAGACACAAGACTGAATCTTGTCTTATTTAGCTTATGAAATGTGAATTTATAATGTTGTCTTATATGAGACCTATAAAAAGTTCTTGTCTTGAAAATTTCCATTCTCAAACCAGGGAATTTATTTACAAGTAGCCAAAATTCTTGCTCAAGGCCAAAATTTGCTTTATCAGCTCTACATTTATAGGTAATGGTGTCAGATTGAATTTGCTTCTGTAAACTAGATGCCATTGATTCCTTTTTTGCCAACTACCAAATATTATGTCAAAGTCCACTCTTTCCTTATCCAGTGTCTAAGTGTGGCTCTGTTTTTAATTGGGGGCTATAGTATATCACTAAAACTAGAACTGATTCTATCAAACCTGCTATATGTATATCGCCTCCTATATGTATTTTTGAGCAGTAGAAAAGTCTCATCGTGTTTAAAATTATTTAAATCATAATGTTCATAACTATTGTATATACTTTCAGCACAGCATGTTTTTGCAAAGTGTGGCAATTGAAATTTGTTTTATTTGAAACACAGCAACTAAAAATATGTTTTTAAAATTTTTCCAGTGAGTGCTTATAAAAAGGTTATTTTAATCACTTTCCAATGTTTTGTGATTCAATTATAAAAAAATCTGATATGGGTAGCGCATGACTTTTCCTGCAGACTCATATTCACGTTCCCTTTATTTCTTCAATAATTCATTATATTGAGTTTAATTGCACAAAATAACGTCTATAATTATTTAAAATGACACTGAATTTGCACTTTTAACTTAACTTTCGTTCTCAGTTGGTAACTGGACTTATTTTCAACGGTGTCGTAGCGAAAATGCGAAAAAACTAAAATATATCGAGAACGACTAGCCCTAGTATAATGAAGTTGATCTTATTCATTTCATCGTAAAAGAATATGTATAAAACAAGCATTTAATTGACATATTTGAGCATACGTAGTTTTTTATTTTAGATTTTGACGATTTTTGCGGGTTATTTCGCAAACAAAGACAGGTTATTTTTTTTACGAATCGTACCAAAATCTAATCAGCACCAGGGTAACCCACAAGCACCTTATCTACCAAATTTTGTAATATTTGATTAGTTTTCCAGCTAGAGTAGATGCAGGCAATTTTTGCAGATCAGTTCGCAAAAAAAGGCGGGTTGTTTTATACTAAAAACTTAACAGACAGACACACAAACAGACAGGCTGATACAGACACCGACAGACAGACAGACGCACAGCCGTCATGCTAAAAATAATGTTTTCATGTTCCCAAAACGTGTAAATCCATCGAAAACTCGAGTTGCGATTTTCGACATGATTCCAATACTTTTCCTATACATTACCATATATTGCAGGAAAAGTAAAAATCTGATGTGTGTGTGTGTGGTGTGTGGTGTGTGTGTGGTGTGTGATGTGTGTGTGGGCAGCACATGACTTTCCCTGCAGACTTATAAACACGTTCTCTTTATTTTAATTAAATTTAATTCACTTTTAATTCAATTTTCGTGCTCATTTGATATTTGGACTTATTTTCAAAGGTGGCGTAGGGAAAATATGAAGAAACTAAAATATCTCGAGAACGGCTAGTCCTAGTGTAATGGGGTTGGTCTTATTCTTTTCTTCGTTAAAAATTACGCATAAAACGAGCATTTAATGGATATATTTGAGCATATGTAGTTTTTATTTTAGATTTTGTCGATTTTTGCGGTCCATTTTGTGAAAAAAGGCAAGTTATTTTTTTCCAAATCATACTAAAATCGAATCAGCACCATGGTGAATCACTAGTGATATATCTACCGAATTTTGTGAAATTTAGTGCATTAGTTTATCAACTAGAGTGGATACAAGCTTTTGCAGGCCATTTCGCAAAAAAGGCGGGTTCTTTCATCCCGAATCGTACCCAAAACTAATCAGCATCAGATTCACCCATAAGTGACTTTTCCTACCAAATTTTATGAAATTCGGTCAATTAGTTTTTTAGTTAGAGTGGATACAAAATCTGCACAGACAGACACAGACACACAGACAGACACACAGACATACACACACACACAGACGTCACACTAAAAATAGTTTTTCTTATTCTAGAGGTCCCGAAACGTGTAGATCCGTCGAAAATTCGAGTTGCTATTTTCGGCATGATTCCAATACTTTCCTTATACATTACCATGTATTGCAGGGAAAGTAATAATGTATAAAATCTACGGTACTGTGTTTTTAACGTTGAATTGTACAGTTGACGATCTTCCGGATAACAACATTTAAAATTATTTCAAAGTACCCACTAAGCAAGTTGACTAAGCAAGTCAAAATGTTCTTCTTGAACATATTCGACAATAATTCGTGGACTAAACCAGTCTAAATACTTTTTAAAAAGACTCAAAAATTCGTCGTTGATTAAGCAAGTCTAAATGTTTTCTTTAAAGAGTCTAGAATTCTTTGTAGACAAAAGAGGTCTAAATTTTCCGAGTGCAGGGTAATTCAAGGCAGTAATTCATAGTTATAGTTTGTAGACTCAGGGAATTCAAATAAAAATGGCTGAAAGATGGGTGAAGAAGTCCGATGAATTGTTGCGCGCAAACTGAACAAAAGTAAACTTTTTATATCACCATATAAGGAATATTTAACCTGACTAGAAGTCAATTACGATTTAGCCAACTGTATCACAACCGCCTTAATTAAGCAAGATAATCTGTATTGTTGTAAGAACTAATTATTTATGTATATAAATAATGATGGTGAAGTTAATCAATACTGGAATTTAGTATGAATAATAATAATATTAACCTTTTGCTTACGGGTGGGACAGCGTACATCCCAAACGAAGAACCTCTCATAAAGACAGGTATTTAACATACCCTATCCCAAACAGTTCGATCTCCCTTTGCAGACTTTGGCGTCCATGGTTCTTCGTTTGAGATTGACGCTGTCCCACCCGTAAGCAAAAGGTTAATAAAATTTAGTTTGAACGAGCCAATGTCTATTCATTGCGTAAGGGAAGATAATTATGTCTATTAATTAATTTGAATTTTAGATCACACCGTGCAACACAGAAGATAAATTGGCGGGTTATCACATCGGCAATGTACTATTTTAAATTCACGGTCAAGCTCTTATCTTATCTTTCTTTTTAGTCACCACAGATCGACATAAATAATAAAGAATAAAAATAATTAGCCGGAAATTCAGTTCCTAGAAAAGTAATTTGTTTCTACAGAGCTCGTATAATTTTGGTGCAATCGTCTTGTCAAGTTAAGGAAGATTGAAAATTATCTGTTTTTAAAGATTTTAATGCTTATACCTCGAAAACTAAAACCGTTAGCTATCAACAGTAAACGAGTAATGTACAGCCTCTTTAAAACCCTACAAAGATATAAAATTTGATTTTGAATTGGATTTTTGGTTTCTGAAATATAGTGGTTATACTTTCGATATTTTAATATTCTTCTCTAAATAACAATTTAAAAAGGTGATTGAAATTTCGATATATTAGCTAGTTGTGAACAGTAAACAAGCAATTTGTGGACCTTTGAAAGCCCTACAAGAATATATAATTGAATTTTACATAGAGTTCTTAGTTTTCAAAATATAGTGGTTATAATTTCGATATTTTAATATTTTGAATTTTTCGAGATAGTGGTTGCAATGTTATAATACGTTATTCAAGTAAAACCATTTCGGTTCTATCGGACTGGAGACACCGTTGATTTCTTTATATTATCTTATAACATAAACTAAAATCGGAAACAGTATAAGTTGCCAACTAAAACTGCAAACAGAAATAATTCAAAAGAGTATATTTTGATCAAACCGATATATTTTACGATCTGATCGTAATAAAAGTTTCAAGCGAAATTTCCTCAAAGATAGTTCTATTCTTTAGTATGTAACTAAAAAGACATTTCATTTACACTCCATTACAAGAACACGACTGCCAATTTCGATTCTAAAAAAGTAATTTCTCAGCATCCTATTTCAACAAAACTTTTCTTTTAGTTGGACAATCTTATTGCTCTATGAAACCGGTAAAATAAGAATTTAAACTCGACAACTTTGTTCAGTCATTAAAACTTCTAAGAAACTACTGTATCGTAAAAGCAACCTGAACAAATGTTATATATCCGTAGTGATATATGCCCAAAATAAGGTGGTAAATATGTAGTGGGTAATTTTCTAATATAGAATAAGAAATTATTTTATTTTTTTAAGTCACAAAGTCATAAAACCCAGATACACCGAAAAATGATATTACGGATGCAATTTAAAGTCTATTCATATCACAAACACAATTGTTCAATCTGTATCAGGGACGGGGGGGACAGTTGGGTATTAAAACACCCGCCAAAATGTGTAGTATGTTTCAAACTATTCAAGCTTTTGATACTTAGAAAATATATTTTTAAAATGGCTATAAATAAAGGGTTAGCTGGGCAACCATTAAAATATCATTTCAGAGATTCCCCTCCCCCTTTTTTGCTATTCGGATTTCTTCGCCAGTAATCAGATCATTTTACTTTATTATATTTAAATAAATTTTGCATACATTTCTGGAAGATAAATAATATAAATCTATATATGAACGCTTCATAATTTTTTTAAAAAAATTTATATTAGATAATGGGTTATATAAATGTTTCAAAGCTCTTCAGTTTATTTAGCTCGTGAAAATCAATGTTTGTTTTGTTTGCATGTCCCCCTTATTCCAAAGCCAATAATTGACGTAGCACCACGCAGTTTTTTCTAAAATGTATCATTCGATCCAAGAAGTTCCAAAAACTTTCGAAAATTCGAAAAATTCAATAGATTTTTAAAAACCCTTAAAAAAGAGTAAAATTTGACACCGTCCTTAAAAATATATCTCCTTCTTTAATTTTCGATTTGCGATCTCGATTTTTTAAACGGGAGCTAAAGATGTTAAGAAGAGAGCTGAAGAGCAAGAATTTCGAAAAAATCGATAGTTTTTTTTTCTGCAGATTTTTAACAACCTTCGAAAATCTCGGGAAAAGGGCAACAAGGACACCCGCATTAATAATGAAACTTCAATTTTAAAGCTGCTATCTCCATTTATTTTACACTGAAGCTAAAAGTTTAATATTTGTTACTCAAGTATCAAATATTTAAAAAGTTGAAGGTTTCTTTGTGACAATTTGTAATTCTGCAACAGTGAAAAATACATCTTAAAAAGAAATAAACCGTTATCCATCTAATTACCATCTATCGTAAAAGCTATCTCCTCATACAATTTTCGTGACAGGATCTCCATTTTTTGTCAAACTACAACTATTTCAAAGAATTTCTAGAGCCCAAAATTTTGAAACCGCCTTAGATTTTTATATGAATTTTCAAAGCCTTTTTTGATACATATTTGAAGTTTATTAGGGAATTAAGATTTTATATATTAGGACTTTATTAGGGAAACTTAAGCGACGTATATAAGCAAAAATAACACAATAATACAGAATATATCTGCTTTGGGGATAAGCTGGAAACCTTTGATCAGTGCAAGAGAACCAAGAAGTTCCGAAGTCCAAAAAAGACCGACTCGACCAAAAATCCAAAAAAGTCATGACTCTTTCGTCAAAAGTGCTTACTCAGGGACAGTCTCTTAGCGAACTTCCGTTTGTTTTATTTTTTGTTTATTTCTTTAAAAAGTTATTTCTAAAAGAAGTGATTATTAAAAAGTGTAAGTTCTAAAATAAGTGGTCACTAGTTACGGGCAACGCAAATAGCGTTCAAGTTTCTACACTGAAATGGACCCACTTGGTCGTGTGGTCTGGGTCTTCTACTGAAATGGACCCACTCGATCTCCTCCGGCAAAACTTTGACTCACTTTTATTGCTTTGCAATTTTTACACCCAGGCAGTAGTAACAGAACGTGCTAAAACACTGGTTGTTACATTTAGTGACCGCAAGCGGACGAAGCTAGTACTTCTATAAAAAAAAAGAGGATGGACGTTTCCATTGAGATTCAATTGCACTCTTTGTTACTCTGTTATTCAGATATTTGTTACAAATAGATCCCGGATATTGATGACCTAAAAATTTCCCCAAATCTGTCCTTAAAAAGATGAAAAACTACCCTTTAAAAATAAAATACCATCCTTAAAATTTGAAAAAAGTGCCCTAAAAATTTGAAGGAAAAATCTCTCTAAATCAGTTTGTATTACAATTTTTCAAAATTATAAATTAAATAACTTCAATCTTAGACAATACATTGACTAAAATTTTATTTTTTCTTTATAAAAGTCCCTATAAAACTCCAGAAGAAAAGTAAAAGGTAATTAATTACCTGTTATAAAGTAATATTATTGATCTTTTACTTGAAAGTACAATAAAATTACACTGAATAGTGAGTGATGTGTTTGTTCTCTTATGTCCCCAGATGTTCAGAAAAAAGATTGCACCCTGCAAGTTTTTTATGCTATCTACCAGTTGTAACTTGTTCTGCCAGGTAGTACATAAAACGTATGAAAAGTCAGCAAGAATACAACTCTAAATTTGAATTATTTTATTCACAACCCTCTTCACAGCTCTTTTCAAAGGTGGACAATGGGAATTCTCTCGTGAAACAAGTTTTGAGGGTTGGCCAGGGTCAGCGAGCTGGGGGAGCCCCCTAGTATTATACAAAATAGCAGCAGGATCTTCACTCAGTCAACTTGCCATAGGTCCTTTCTTCAGTCAACTTGCCATAGGTCCTTTCTTCAGTCAACTTACCGTAGAACCTAAAATTCGTACAGTCGGTAACAAAACATATGTTGAATAATTATGAGATGGGATATTAACTTTTAAAGTAAAATTAAAAACATTAATATCACCCGATTTCTTTTTAAATAGAGCTTGCAGTAACTGTGACGTCAAGTATAGGGACCTCATCGTTTATACAAGTTTTTCACGTTCAGGCCGCCTAATCAACTACCCGAATCCTCGGATGAATCTGGTGGACTGGATCTTCAACATGTTTTACAAGCATATAACTGCATTAAGTGCATCATTATGCGCATTAACAGTATATAATAGGAACTGAATATTAACATACACATTAACATACATATCAACTGTATATAAATATGAAATACAATGATATTCTATACTAACATGCAATTATGTATTAACACATATTAACAACAACGTTTTACACACATATTACTGCATTAACAGGAATTTAACATGCTAGGTTACGAGACTGTTCTCTTTACGAAAATAGAAATGATATGCCACTTGCACAATGACGTCACTTACTGAAACTCTTATGACGTCCCTTATATTGACCTTATAAATATTATCACCTTTAATAAAAGAATATGTTTGTATATCTGTTTATATGTCTGTGTCGTCTGTAGTGGAAAATCTAAGCACCGGACAGCCACTAAATTCAGTACCGTATTAGCTGAACTCCGGCGTCGGCAAGGTTTACCTCGACAAGATTTTTTTTATAATTCGAATTAGTTCTTTGGTTATTTTATGTTGAAGTACAATGTTTAACGATTTTCATGCAAATTGGTTCCTTAGTGGTGGTCGAAAATATTATCGCAGAGTTTCCACCTGGACATCATTGAAAATATCGAAGAATGTTTTTTTTTTTTTGACGATCTCTGAACCGAATCTTCAAAACAATTCCTTTATATTTATTTATTTATTTTTAAATGCATCAAAATATGCATGTTTTATTTTTTATTTTCTCATTTCGCCGTATTCAAGAATGGAAAATTAGCACAATTCTATAGCTTATCAAAATAAAGGTGTTTAACTTCGTATTCTAATTACAAAATTTGTTTGCTCTATTTTCTGATTAATCTTTTGCTTACGGGTGGGGCAGCGTCCATCCCAAGCGAAGAACCTCTCAAAAAGACAGGTATTTGACATACCCTATCCCAAACAGTTCGATCCCCCTTTGCAGACATTGGCGTGAAATCGCCGACAGAAACATTACACCTGCTACAGCAGGTGCAATGGTGTAATGTTTCTGTCGGCGTAATGTTTCTGTCGGCAGGTGTAATGTTTCTGTCGGCGATTTCACGCCAATGTCTGCAAACGGGGATCGAACTGTTTGGGATAGGGTATGTCAAATATCTGTCTTTTTGAGAGGTTCTTCGTTTGGGATGGACGCTGTCCCACCCGTAAGCAAAGGGTTAATGGACTAATGGAATGATTAAAATTGCTCATTTCCATAAAACTACACCATATAGTAGTCCATGTACAACTATACCATATAAGAAATCCCTTCTATTCATATTACTCGTAAAGTTATGTCTCAGTCAAAACTAGAATATTTTCTATATTTAAATACTTGTTTTCTTTCGTTGATGAACATTATTGATAAATGTGTATTTTGTTAAAGCAAGGTTTTTTTATTTGTGACTTTTATTTTTTTTTCGAACTTATTCTCGAATAATTGAGTTTTTATACCATTTGGAAACACACGGCATTTTGTAACAAATTCCGTGTTTATGAATTTCTTAGATGCTTGCTAGGGCGCACTTAGGCTTGCATTGTCTGCTGTTATTTTTGACACATCAAATTTTCCTAATCGATGCACGGTGAATGTGTAAAACAGTTTCCGTTCCAAACCGTCACTTGGAGTTTACTTTCCTGTTCCTTTCCGCAAAAACTCGAGTCGACAGAGGGTTCTTGTCGTTCGAAGCGAGCATGACGAGCATCAGAATGTTGAGAGTCGATAAAAAGCAAATAATGGAAACGCATTAAGCCGAAAGGCGCACAAAAACTTACGCGTTGATATCTTATAAATGGTCGATTAGCTCTGAAAACAGAAAATTGAATATTTTTTCTAATAAAGAGGAGCTAACGAGGTGCCGTTCGCAGTGGTAAATCCCTATAACCTAAATTTAACAATAATTTGCATCTCAATTTAATGTCTAATATTTATGTTTCACAGAGGGATCGTTGATTAGTAGTGTTAGGGTTTAGGAATCTGAAAGCACTTACCCCTTTGTCGTAGATGTCTGCTCCGCTGTCCTGCAAAATATAATACATCGTTTTAAATCATATCTAATAAATTCTGTCCAAATTATATCAATCGCTCAAGTACTACTGTTTAAAATTATACCTGTTCAAATTGTGTCAATATATCTTGTTGAAATTCTATCATATTCTTGTCATTAAAATTTTACCAAACGTTAAAATTATATCTCTTGATATATGAAGAGGTAAACTCCCAAAAGGCCTAAATTTATTTTCGTCTATCTTATTGAAATTCTATCATATTCTAGTCATTAGAATTTTCCCAAACGTTAAAATTCTATCCTTTGATATATAAAGAGGTAAACTCCCATAAGGCCTAAATTTACTTTCGCCTTTCAATCTTATGCAGTGCAACTGCTTATAAGCTTTTGTCTTTCTACCTCAAGGTCACTTATTTCGAGCTACAACGGAATTGTTCTATCGTATGAGATAGATAAGCTGTTATTTGTGCTAAGTTATTTGGACCTTTTAGGAGTTAAACTTTGTAATTTGCAAAGAACCTTGTTGTTCCGAACCACTGACTCGAACGGCAGATATTCGAACTGGACAGACGAAAATTCAACTACTGGGAAGGAATTTCCAGCTCTTACCGTCGAAATAAACTCTGCATCCTCCTTTCTCTAACGTCAGATTGACGTGCAACTTGAAAATCTGGCTGACCACCTCATGTTATTTTTACGTCAGGTTAACCTGCTGATACTATTTTCTATACAGGTTAATGTCCTGCGTGATCGTTGGCCTGCCGATTTGAAATCTGCTCTCAATAGAGTCTACTTAAACTGTGTTCACATTCATGAAAGTGATGTCGGAGTGCTGAAGACACCAGATATCCCTTGAAATTTAAGCCACGTAAGTAAAAGTATTTTTTAAATGATTCCAATAGTTGAGGGGGCAAAGTTTTAGTTTTTCCAGAACTAAAATTTGGGAAAGAGGGTCCTTTCCTTTTAACATATTACTTTCCATATATGCATAATATATAAGGAAAGTATTGTGAAGGGGTCGAAAATTCGAATTCGAGTTTTCGACGGGACAGCACGTTTCAAGCATCCCTGATCACGAATCGAACATTTTTGAAGTGATATCTGTGTGTATGTGTGTGTGTGTATGTGTGTGTGTGTGCGTGTGTCTGTCAGTGAGTCTGTAGAGACGATATCTCACGAACGAATAGAGCGATTCGAATGAAATTTGGTACAAAAATCACAATCCGTGAATACTGGAAGACTATTGTATTAAAACACAATCGAATGTTCAGAACCCCCCCCCCCTAAATTTTCGAGTGAAATTTTGAAAAAATCATCAAAAAATCAAAACCTTTAATAAAATTACGCAAATAGACATTTCTTATGTAATTTTTCCTTAGAAAACGATTGACATAAACTTTAGAATGCTAGCATGAACCGTTCTCGAGATATTGCACATTTTTCAAATACATTTATCAAAAAATCCCATAAATTAAAAAAAAATATTAACTGTTAAGAAACATGTTAACTTTTCATATGTAATATCACGCGATAAATTGGGTGACATCATTCTCGTGGATCTAACTCGTTCCGTTTACGAAAAAAGATACTTTGAGTAATACTTTTGTATTTGAATGCCAATAGTATTTATCCGCTGTAAGAATAACTTATTTTTTCATTCATAACACTTGGCGAGATTTTGGCGACGAATTTAGCGGAATTTCGCCAACGAGGCAACATTTTTAATTGTTGCCAAATTAACGAAAATCTCGCCAAATGGATAAAAATTACTCTTAATCAGTGAAAATGACGACTAATTGAAGAAAATTCAATATCTTGGAAAGAATATAAGTATCTACTATAAGAATAACATTTTTTTTAACTGTAAAAGTAGTAAATTCATTGCATTATATAAGGAAAGTCATGTGCTGTCCACATCAGATTTTTTTAGTTACGGGACTAAAATTCTTAGTCGCGCCGCTGGCACGTGGCCATATTTGTTGGGTCGAAATCACAATTTCGACGGCTTCCATTATTTTCCATTGATGTAAACTCCTAGAGCGAGTCCGGCATATTTAAACCTCCTTGATTTCAATCAATGACCGTCTGAGGACAGACTATTTGTTTTTAGGGTGAACGGACGAGGGAAAAGTCTGCAACGTTTGAAATTTTTTCTTTGAAAAATTAAAAAAGTCATAAAAATAAATTATGTTTAAAATAGTTATTAAAATAGTTGTTAATAGTTATAAAATAATTGTTATTAAAATAGTTATTTTACATGTATTTTTTTAAGCTGATAACATAAAAATACCAACATTCACCCTTCATAATACACTGCTCGATATGAAAAGTATAGATTTCAGTCAGCACCACAACAATAAGCCCTCCGATTTTTACAGAGATCGAGTAAAAGGCTTTAATTTGTATTGTGCTCCCACAATTTCGAAATTTCTTAATCTGTAGAAAAAATCATGTATTGAGAATATCAGATTTTTACTTTACAACAAAATTTGTTAGTTTGTGTCGAAAGTCAGGTGTTGGACACATCTATATTTTAAAATCTCTTATTATCTGTTTTTGAAATACTAATCATGTTCCAGAATTGATCAATCCGAAATATTTTCTTATAGTACTGTTGTTCGGTCTGGAAATCAATTTAATATAGGTGTCTTCTTTTTAAAACAAACGTAACAAAATATTAAAAACACCATTGCGTGAATATTTTTTCGAAATGTTATCTTCGAAATAAATGTTTGCTATGTTTTCAAAACAGCCTGTTGTACTCTGATCGATAGATTTCCCGAAATAGCCCACAATATTTGTTTTAAAATTTCTTCTAAGCAAATACATGTAGTGAAATGAAAAACCATTAAATATAACTTTGTAAACACAACATAACTGCAGTCAATAAAGTGTTTGTCTTTCAGGTGCGTTATATATATATATATATATATATATATATATATATTCTATTTATTTAGTGTAGGTAGCGTGCAAATCATTATGAATCAGCATGCAACATTGATTGTTTTTAGAATTTTATGGCTAAGAAGCACGTAGTACACATTCAGCGAAAGCATAGTTAGAAAATTTTTATGTTAATAACATCTATGCCTGATGGGTTTCTGTGGCAGAAATCGAAGCGTTTAGTAATTATGTAAACATTTTAGATACGTATACCTCCGAGCCTAATATATAAAAAAGTAAATAATTTTCCTAAATATATAAAAATAATTTCAATATTATAATATTTAACAATATTTAACAATTTCAATATTTTAACATTTATTTCGCAAAAACTTAAAAAGTATCTGTCCGAGAAGGTGCTTTTTTTTTCTTTTAACTCGAAATATCTTCGAAACTATAAAATATAGGTATAAATAATAAACGATGAAAATATGCATTAGGGAATTTATTTTCTAAGTCTGTTTTTATTTCTAAAAAAAGCTCTTACAGTTTTCGAGTATTTGTCTTGTTAGGGTAGAGATTTCAAAATTTCCGTTTTACAAGTTTGTAATACTTATATCTCAAAAACTAAAAGTGCTAGCTATAAAAATATAAGCAAGAATGAAAGCCTTACAAGTGTATGTATTTTGGATCGAACTTTTAGTTTGCGAAGTATAGTGACTATAACACAATTAATACTTAAGAAATGCAACATATGCAAATAACATGACAAAAATTGCTTCGAGAAAGTTTTGATCGCTCTTCATAACTCAAAACAGTAACGTTACTTAACGAACGCCAACCAAGAACCGTAAGATGGCAAGCCAAAAAACTGTAGAATACATGTATTTGGAAAACCCAATAAGAACTGATTCGTAGCGGGGGAGTAATATACATGTTGTTGTTATCAATTCAAAGGTTTTACTTTCTTTCTCCCTCAGTTTTGCTTTAGTGTCATATCAATCCTGCCTTTTTGTTTTATTTCTTTCGTTTAGAGTCTGTGTGAGCTAAGGTGAGGTTGTCTTATCTCCTGGTGTTGATATGTTTCGTTCTGTTACCCCGTGTACGAACCGGCGGTCCAAACAGTTACCTTACACCTTTCTGGTAGGTCGGACGGTCTGGGTCTCAACCCCGTGTACGAAGCAGCGCTTCAGGTGTTCTAAATATATGCATTCCATTGATTTTAGGTTTACTGCCTTATAGTTCTTGCTTAGTGCTTGTTATGTAAAGACGCCGTTTTGACCTGATGAAGCGGTACCAAAACACCCTCGAAACAATTGTTGTCACCTAATTTGCGTATGTCTGCTTTCTTTAAGGAAGAACGAATTGTGTTATTTTCACGAGCAGTAGTTTTATATTTTATGATAGTGGTTATAATTTCCATATTTTAGTATTTTAATCTTGGTTTTCCAATGAGTGAGAAAGTTGGAATACTTAAAATGTGACGATTGTTCCAGTTCAATCTGTTTACTTACTCCTTATTGAAATATTGGTGCATAAGCACGATATATTTTATTTTGTTTAGAAAAGTGAGCAGATTAAATAAACTTAAAGACTCTAAAAATGTTTAATGATTAATGAGGTTTGAACAAAATAGATGTTTTGAATAAAATATCCGTATCACCAGGCGTGCTACCTGCTACATTAATCTGACCATAATTTATAACTTAAATTTGATTATTATACTTATTTTGGAGTTAAAATAGTGGGCTTAAATACTTCAATCATTCCAAACAGAATCAAAAAATTATGACGTGTTGAAAAATCGGCAGTAGCTCCAATTTGATGAAACCCAGACGATTTTTCAGGAATAACGTATTTTTTTGTGGGTGGTTTGTCCTCCTTAGATATTTTCAAAACAGTTCAAAATACAGTGGCGGCTCGTGAGCGAGGTGTAGAGGGAGGCGCTCATATATGTATTTATGTATAGATGGGGATATTTAAGTATAGAGGCATACTATAATATGTATTTATGTATATTATAGTATCCCTCCTCAGTTTGTGACAACTACGTCTTTTAGACTTCGAGTTCGTCGTTTGTCCGGCACTGATAAATTAGTTCCGACGTTACCTCGAAATAACTGTATACCAAATTATTATTTTACTTGCGCTGATATGCATTTGCAAGTTTCCTTAAAATGAATAAGAGCCTATTGCAACCATGGAAATTATTTGAATGTATTTCTAAATAAATTTATATCAAATTTGTAAAAATTAAATACTCTCAGTCGTATGCATGTGCAGTATTTTATTATGATTAGCGCAATTGTTTGTACACCCAAAATGCACACAATTTCTCTCAGGTACACAATATGGCTAATAGTTTTGTACCTGATCATCCTTGTAACCTAAACAGTAACATAATTAGAGAGCGAAAATCAACTAAATCTACGCCCGTTTATATGTAGAAACGGAATAACTATTTTCATACAAGTTTAAGAATGAATTTGGAATTTACAGAAAGTTCTTATGCATTATGGTTTTCTCTATTCGTCTTTAAAATGATATGAGCGAGTTCTGCCTGCTAGTAATCACTATATATAGCAATCGGTTTCTATAGCAATAAGTAGTTAGCTCGCTGCACGGGTTCAACAAAAGTGGATCAAAGTTTAGAGTGAGCAGATCGAGTGGGTCCATTGTAGAGTAGAAAATACAGTGTGAAAATTGCATCAAAAGCGGAGCAAGTGTCACTAAGATAGATAAAAATGTAAATATAAAAAAGAGGAGGGTCTCCCCTCTTCCACCACGGTTGTTTCATATTACATAATAACAGACTATGTTTGTGTGTCGACGTGTGTGTGTAAGGTCTGTAGCGGAAAATGTAAACATCGTACGGTCTTGAAATATCGTGCACGGATATTTCAGGAACCAAGGCGATGCATTTTTGTAAAACCGAAATATGAAATTGAGGCTACTTAAAGTAAAAGTTACGCCCAGAGGGTTGACATAATAAGGTTGTATATCTAAGTGATTGCCACCAGCAAACTCTAAATCGCTCAATTAGAAGGTGAAATAAGAAATTTGGCGAGGGGGGGGGGGCCTAACCGAACTGAAAGTTGCGTCCAGGGAGCTGACACAATAAATATGTATATCCAGTTCACATGTGCAAATGGTGCCGGGACTATAGCCACCAACGGAATCAAAATGGCTCAATTAAGAGCCGAGATGTGAAATTAGAAGGGAACTACTTAAAGCAAAAATTGCGCCCAAGGGATTGATATGAAAGATATGTATATTCAAATGGTACAAAGACTGTAGCTACCAGAAGATTCAAAATCGCTCAATTTAGGAACCGAGAAGTAAAACCGTGCGGGCTAGTTAAACTAAAAGTGACGCTCAGAGGGGTTTGAGTAAAACAATATGCATGTCCAGACGATACGCGTATAGATAGTGCAGAGACTATAGCTGCCAGTAAATTCAAAATCGCTTAATTAGGAAACGAGATGAGAAATTTTAGGACTACCTCAAGTGAAATTTACGCCTAGGGAGTATCGGATCAATATTGGACTTCAATGAAATTAGAAGCAAAACCAGGGGGATTGAATAGTCGCCGGTGAAGGGGGGGGGGGGAGATTTTAAGGAAAACAACGTCAGATCAAAGAATCAAGTATCAGGTTGAAAATTAATTTTTAACATTCTTTAACAAATATTTATATTTGTTTTCAATCTTTAATGTTAAATAGCTGAAAAAGTAAGACAGCTGAGTAAATCAAGAGACCCACCCCCTCAGACAACACATTTCTGAAAGTGTCACTAAAAATATCCACGGGCATGCCACAAATACAATTCTCGTGACTTTTAAGCAATTAAGAAGTCAAACGCATTGAAATTCATCACAAACAAAGCATGGAACTACCCCAAATCAGAAATAATCCCCTTTCCGAAGGACAGACAGAACCACCCTACATCAGAAATGCCCCCCCCCCCCCGTCCGGGCGCTTACGCAGCGAAATTAAACTGAGTGCTCCAAACAATGCATTTTTCTACCAAAAACGAAGAACGGAACCCCCAAAATACCATCAATAACCCCCACTTATTCAATTAAGTAAAAAGCACAAAATATATATCGAAACTTTTTTGAATTTCTATTTTCTATATCTAATACTACTAAACTATTTCTTCATGAACCAAAACTGAAAAAGCTAGGGGTCAATAGGATCAATAAAATAAATCAGAATTAGATAAATACAGTAATTTATTTTCAAATATTTATTTAAACATCCAAATTTATTATTTTAAAAAGAAGCGAGAGCGAAAACACTCATTTATCAAGAAAAATTCGAGGCCAAATTAGCGAAACTCAGCCAATTCGAGTCAGTCGTTCACGGTATTCGTGTCTTCTTGGCTTCTTTAGATGAGAGCCGCGATAACCCACGTGGCTCAGATCAGATTGTAATATTGCAATGTCTGTTTTTTTAACTGAAATTTCTATTGCCTATGTATTCACATACCATTCTTTCTATCATCAGAGAGTCGAAAACGGGACGCGGCTCTTCTTAAAATCCCTCGTCTTTCCCTATAATGCAGTATTTTCCCTATAAATTTAATATAGTATGAAAAGGGGATAAGAGATTTTTTTGAAAGTCAAAGCTTTAGTGCTGCCATCTAGTGACAATTTTATCATTTATTTCCAATAGTTAGACTTTTAGTTGAAAGAAATTTCAGATAATTTCCTTAAAAATTGTAATTAACCTATATAACTAAAGGAATTTGAAGTGCTTGATCAAGGGGGTCCGCGCGGCCCCGCGGCGCCCCTGAATAACCGCCCCTGTCAAAATATTAAAATATCAAAACGAGACCAATTTTTACTAACTAGTTCGGAATAATGAAATATCGAAATTATAACCACTATAATTCGAAAACTGAGAACCTGATCCAAAGTCCAAATATATATCCTTGTAGGGCTTTCTAAGGACTACAAATTACTCTGAAACTTTTCATAGCTTTAAATGGCCGTTTCAATGTCAGCCAGATACACCGACAACAGATTTCACGCCAAACTATCAAATTATTTTACTAGCATGTTTGACGAAATATAATCAATTTATATGCTATCTTAGAGAATATATCAATTTATATATTCCAGCGAGATTTAAGATTCAGGTGAATTTATAAATTTTTCTGGCGGACGTATTTGCATTTCATATTTCCATTTCTTCTTTACAAACCTCATCAATCATTAAGCATCTTTAAAATCTCCATGTTCACTTTACTTCCTAATTTATTTAAAACAAAACAAAGTATCTCATACTTGTGCACCGATATTTCACCAAGGAAAAAATGTATTAAACTACAACACATTTGATATTTTACATATTACAGCTTTCCCTCCATTGGAAAACTATAACATGGCAAAACATTAAAATTATAACCACTTTATTTCGAAAACTAATAATTCGATCCGAAGTACAATTATATACACTTGTAGGGCTTTAAAGAGCTATAAATTCTTGCATATTGTGCAAAGCTTTTATTTTTCTATATATAGGCAATACAAACTTTAAGAACCTATTTCAAATTAACAAGGCGATCCCTCAAAAACTATAAATTTTGTTGAAAAAAGTTCTATGAGAGAGTTTTATAATAATATTTTCTAAAACATATTATTAATCTAGAAATTGAGTTTTCGAAATATTCCAGGTTGGCAAATCGAATCAAACAGTCGCTCGAGCAAAAATCTTTTGGGTATCTCGAAAACAATTTCAAAATATTAAGATATTGAATTAATTTTATATTCGTACAATCATACATTGTACCTTATTTCAACGAAGCGATTTAAATTTTTTTACATTTCCATTTATTACTTTCGAAAATAAAGGCATCCAAAGTGTTTACATTTTTCGTGACGCTCAGATTTCCAGCAGAGATACTCCGACCACAGATGCTACTTATATCAAAAACAACATTATGCAACACACAATCACCATTCTAAATTCAACAACTTTATAAATCTTACACTAGTTTTACGCAAAATATTCCGAAATATTTTCGGTTTCCAAAAGCAATTTTATACGGCTTCTTTAGTTTATCATTCAATATCCACTTTACATAAAATTTCCAATTTTTTCCTTGAATTCATCGCCGGTATTCATTTTTCAAATCTCCATGTTTCTGTGAGTAAATGCTATTCAGTTTTCGGAAAATAAATTCGTTTCTTGTAGAAGAAATCTGAATTTGACATCTTATGGATGTTTTTTCCTCACATTATATTTTTATCTTCCATAATTTGGGTTTAAAATATACGGGATCGCGTCCCAGATTGTTCGGAAATTTCCAGTTTCTCAACAGCACATTAAATACGTATTTTCTCCTTTTTTATTCGGGAAAATATTTTATTTTATCTGGCTTCATACAGCCATCTAGGCTGGACGAATAACTACTTTAAATTGATTAGATTTATTTCAATATTACTACACGAATAAGTTTCGTGTTATTACAACTCATTTTAGATAAGTATTGTTGAAAATATTATTCACATTCTTATAAATGCAGTTACGGGCCACAAAAAATTTGCCATATTATTATCTTTACTAAACATTTTCTTTGAAACATCTTTTTCTCAGGACCTGATAAATAGAACTTAGATGATGGATGATATAGATTCAGCATCAAATTCTGAAGGAGAATAAAGGTGAGGGTGGGGGAATGGGGTGTTACCATGGATTTTAACTTCAAGTTCTTTTTCGTTCTCCAGCTCAAAAAATTTGTTTGAAACATCTATTTCTCAGGATTGGTTATAGAACTTTATATGATCCTTGATATAAATTTAGCGTCGAATTCCAGAGGAGAAAAAGGGAGTTCACTAGAATTTTCCACTTCTAGTTCTGAAGATATTCTTTCCGGTTCTCCGAAAATTCACATGACTGTACTAAATAAATGTGCAAAATAAAATAAAAATGTTCTAATAATTGTATATTCTTTTGTGTATAAATAGGTATTTTCACATTTTGTAATACTTATTTGATTTGATTGACCTTACTGACACACATAAATCTTAAAATTCATTCACTTATTCAAAAGTGTTCCAAGACGAAGTTAGCCTTTAAGAACTCTATTCACGGTAGAAAAATTCCTCCCTTAATTAATTAAGTATCTACTTAAAACACAGTAAAACAATTTATTGTTCTGATATTTTACGAATGAAATATTTCAGTTACAATTTTATGAACATTTTTAAACGGTGTTTTCTCAAAACATAACAGTATGTAATTTTGAATAAGACAAAATTGTTTAAACATCATTTATCAATTTTTCGCAATGTAAACCCAAAATATATTTTTATTTTCAGCGTCCCACTTATATGTACCCCCTTGAAACACGCATTTCCGTCAAAATCTCGAGTTCTTCGGAGGAACAGTCCAGTCAAATGTTCGAGTTCTTAGGAGGAACAGTCCAGTCAAATTCTCGAGTTCTTGGAGGATCAGTCCAGTCAAATTCTCGAATTCTTAGGAGAAACAGTCCAGTCAAATTCTCGAATTCTTAGGAACAGTCCAGTCAAATTCTCGAGTTCTTGGAGGAACAGTCCAGTCAAATTCTCGAATTCTTAGGAGGAATAGTCCAGTTCAATTCTCGAGTTCTTAGGAGGAAAAGTCCAGTCAAATTCTCGAGTTCTTGGAGGAACAGTCCAGTCAAATTCTCGAATTCTTAGGAGGAACAGGCCAGTCAAATTCTCGTATTCTTAGGAGGAACAGTCCAGTCAAATTCTCGAATTCTTAGTGGAACAGTCCAGTCAAATTCTCGAGTTCTTCGGAGGAACAGTCCAGTCAAATGTTCGAGTTCTTAGGAGGAACAGTCCAGTCAAATTCTCGAGTTCTTGGAGGATCAGTCCAGTCAAATTCTCGAATTCTTAGGAGAAACAGTCCAGTCAAATTCTCGAATTCTTAGGAACAGTCCAGTCAAATTCTCGAGTTCTTGGAGGAAAAGTCCAGTTCAATTCTCGAATTCTTAGGAGGAAAAGTCCAGTCAAATTCTCGAGTTCTTGGAGGAACAGTCCAGTCAAATTCTCGAATTCTTAGGAGGAACAGTCCAGTCAAATTCTCGAATTCTTAGGAGGAACAGACCAGTCAAATTCTCGAATTCTTAGTGGAACAGTCCAGTCAAATTCTCGAGTTCTTGGAGGAACAGTCCAGTCAAATTCTCGAATTCTTGGTGGAACAGTCCAGTCAAATTCTCGAGTTCTTGGAGGAACAGTCCAGTCAAATTCTCAAGCTCTTAGGAGGAACAGTCCAGTCAAATTCTCGAATTCTTAGGAGGAACAGTCCAGTCAAATTCTCGAATTCTTAGGAGGAACAGTCCAGTCAAATTCTCGAATTCTTAGGAGGAACAGTCCAGTCAAATTCTCGAATTCTTAGTGGAACAGTCCAGTCAAATTCTCGAGTTCTTGGAGGAACAGTCCAGTCAAATTCTCGAATTCTTGGTGGAACAGTCCAGTCAAATTCTCGAGGTCTTGGAGGAACAGTCCAGTCAAATTCTCAAGCTCTTAGGAGGAACAGTCCAGTCACATTCTCGAATTCTTAGGAGGAACAGTCCAGTTCAATTCTCGAGTTCTTAGGAGGAACAGTCCAGTCAAATTCTCGAGTTCTTAGAGGAACAGTCCAGTCAAATTCTCGAATTCTTAGGAGGAACAGTCCAGTCAAATTCTCGAGTTCTTAGGAGGAACAGTACAGTCAAATTCTCGAATTCTTAGGTGGAACAGTCCAGTCAAATTCTCGAGTTCTTGGAGGAACAGTCAAGTCAAATTCTCGAATTCTTGGTGGAACAGTCCAGTCAAATTCTCGAGTTCTTGGAGGAACAGTCCAGTCAAATTCTCAAGCTCTTAGAAGGAACAGTCCAGTCAAATTCTCGAATTCTTAGAAGGAACAGTCCAGTCAAATTCTCGAATTCTTGGTGGAACAGTCTAGTCAAATTCTCGAGTTCTTAGAGGAACAGTCCAGTCAAATTCTCAAATTCTTAGGAGGAACAGTCCAGTCAAATTCTCGAGTTCTTAGGAGGAACAGTCCAGTCAATTTCTCGAGTTCTTAGGAGGAACAGTCCAGTCAAATTCTCGAGTTCTTAGGAGGAACAGTTCAGTCAAATTCTCGAATTCTTGGTGGAACAGCCTAGTCAAATTCTCGAGTTCTTGGAGGAACAGTCCAGTCAAATTCTCGAGTTGTTACAGGAACAGTCCAGTTAAATTCTCGAATTCTTAGGAGGAACAGTCCAGTCAAATTCTCGAGTTTTTGGAGGAACCGTCCAGTCAAATTCTCGAGTTCTTAGGAGGAACAGTTCAGTCAAATTCTCGAATTCTTGGAGGAACAGTCCAGTCAAAGTCTCGAATTCTTGGTGGAACAGTCCAGTCAAATTCTCGAGTTCTTGGAGGAACAGTCCAGTCAAATTCTCGAGTTGTTAAAGGAACAGTCCAGTTAAATTCTCGAATTCTTAGGAGGAACAGACCAGTTAAATTCTCGAATTCTTGGAGGAACAGTCCAGTCAAATTCTCGAGTTTTTGGAGGAACCGTCCAGTCAAATTATCAAATTCTTAGGAGGAACAGTCCAGTCAAATTCTCGAGTTCTTAGGAGGAACAGTGCAGTCAAATTCTCGAGTTCTTGGAGGAACAGTCCAGTCAAATTCTCGAATTCTTAGGAGGAACAGTCCAGTCAAATTCTCGAGTTCTTAGGAGGAACAGTACAGTCAAATTCTCGAATTCTTAGGTGGAACAGTCCAGTCAAATTCTCGAGTTCTTGGAGGAACAGTCAAGTCAAATTCTCGAATTCTTGGTGGAACAGTCCAGTCAAATTCTCGAGTTCTTGGAGGAACAGTCCAGTCAAATTCTCAAGCTCTTAGAAGGAACAGTCCAGTCAAATTCTCGAATTCTTAGAAGGAACAGTCCAGTCGAATTCTCGAATTCTTGGTGGAACAGTCCAGTCAAATTCTCGAGTTCTTAGAGGAACAGTCCAGTCAAATTCTCAAATTCTTAGGAGGAACAGTCCAGTCAAATTCTCGAGTTCTTAGGAGGAACAGTCCAGTCAAATTCTCGAGTTCTTAGGAGGAACAGTCCAGTCAAATTCTCGAATTCTTGGAGGAACAGTCCAGTCAAAGTCTCGAATTCTTGGTGGAACAGTCCAGTCAAATTCTCGAGTTCTTGGAGGAACAGTCCAGTCAAATTCTCGAGTTGTTAAAGGAACAGTCCAGTTAAATTCTCGAATTCTTAGGAGGAACAGACCAGTTAAATTCTCGAATTCTTGGAGGAACAGTCCAGTCAAATTCTCGAGTTTTTGGAGGAACCGTCCAGTCAAATTATCAAATTCTTAGGAGGAACAGTCCAGTCAAATTCTCGAGTTCTTAGGAGGAACAGTCCAGTCAAATTCTCGAGTTCTTAGGAGGAACAGTCCAGTCAAATTCTCGAGTTCTTGGAGGAACAGTCCAGTCAAATTCTCGAATTCTTAGGAGGAACAGTCCAGTCAAAGTTTCGAATTCTTGGTGGAACAGTCCAGTCAAATTCTCGAGTTCTTGGAGGAACAGTCCAGTCAAATTCTCAAATTCTTAGGATGAACAGTCCAGTCAAATTCTCGAGTTCTTAGGAGGAACAGTCCAGTCAAATTCTCGAGTTCTTTGAAGGAACAGTCTAGTCAAATTCTGGAATTCTTAGGAGGAACCGTCCAGTCAAATTCTCGAATTCTTAGGAGGAACAGCCCAGTCAAATTCTCGAATTCTTAGGGGAAACAGTCCAGTCAAATCCTCGAGTTCTTGGAGGAACAGTGAAATTCTCGAATTCTTCAGATTCTACATTTGGGAGAACAGTAGATTGATTCTCTGTGTAAAAGTAAGAGAATAAATATGTCGTAAAAAGTTATTAGATTTGCTCTCGCGTAGCACTTTCTCAATTTATATACTCTTTATAATGCTTATAGTTTGCGAATGATTTCTCTAAAGTGGTTCATCAATTTTTGCAGAGTAAATTACATAGTATGGGTTCCATAACGTTATATAGCATAGGAAAAGTATTATAATGGATTCAAAAACTAGAATTTGAGACTGATTGATTTACATTTTTGAGGAATATTTAGATTCAAATGTTTCAGCGTGGCATATATAGTTGCGTCTGTGTATTTGCGCAATATTATTTGCATTCTAGCATAAAAACTATCCTTCGAACTTTCATAAAATTTTGCAATCTAGGGGCTAATATGGTGCAAAATATGTTGGAATAATTCAAATATATAGGAGTGGCCTTTAGTTTGGAAGAGGTGAAAGAATGGAAAAGAAAAAATATATGAAGGAGCCTTCATATTGCGGCAAGTTATATGTACGTAATATTTTTGGAGGAAATTTTAAGAATTTTATACACTTTTGCACACTTAGTTCGCACGGGCATATGAATTTTCGAATATCCGGAATCGACATCTCCAGAACCGCAAGTGGAAATCCTTGGTGAACCCTCTACCCTTTCCGAAATTCGATATTAAATCCAAATCTAAGCTTTATCTATAACCAATTCCAATAACTATATATTTCAAGGAGAAATTTTGATCAGAAAGTGGAAAAATCTTAGAAGCGGCAAATATTAATTAATTTCTCTACCCTCTCTGAAATTTGATGTCAAATTCATAATAGTTGTTGTATAAGCTTTATCTACAACAAGAAATAGGTGTTGCAGGAAAAATATAAATTCTTGAGTAGGAAGTGACATATTCAGAACTGGAAGAACACGAATAAGAGAAGAACACAACTAAAGGAGCATAAATAAAAAAATCCGCTTCACATATAATGTGTATTAAAAATTAAATAAAATGAAACTATACCTAATTAAATAAAATGAAACTAGACCTAATTAAATAAAATGAAACTAGACCTAATTAAATAAAACGAAACTAGACCTAATTAAATAAAATGAAACTAGACTCAAAAAGCATTGTTCTTATAAAGTAAAATATTCATTAAAAGTACAACATATAACTAATTTGTACCGATTTCGAGCGGGAAAAGTCTGCTTCTTCAGGATGGAAAAGCAAAACAACCATACAAGTAAAAGTATGACTTTTGCCAAACAATATTGCATCATATAGCCAAGGAAATATATCGTAACCAAAAGAAAACAAGAAAAAGTGAAGGGAAAAGAACGGCAGAATTCGAAATATTTTCGCAGTAAATAAAATTACAAACTTAAATGGCCTTTGACGAAAAATAATTCCGAAAACAATCGGGTTCACGAGCTACATGGCCGACATCATAAAATAAAAAAGACACGCAAAATGATTGCAAACATATCTGTAAATAATATTCTATGAAAATTAGAAAACATACCTAACTTCCTAAAAATAATTGAGGAAGTGAGGCCAAAATTTTAAATTAATAAATTAATCTTCAAATTTTAACTTTTTCGAAACTTTGAAAATTTCAATCTTTTGGATGATTTTATTTCATTCCATTATTCTTTAAATTATTTGATGAAATAAGTCCATGTAGCTTTTGAAATCCTCTGTTTTCTTCTATTTTAGTATATTCTACTTATTTGTGTTATCTTCTATACTTTGGAAAATCAGTACATTAGTTTTAAACGTTGTTTTTAGTATTTAGTTGACGAAGTGGCTCGATGGCATTTCAAGTACTCTATCTCAGCGAATCTCAGCCAGTGGTTCGCGTACTACTGGTAGAACGTGGATAATTTGTATAACATACATTATAAAAAGTTTACTGTATATTATACGAAATTATAACATATATTATACTATATATTATACGAAAACTATACACGAAAAGCTATCTCACTTTGGGCATGTTTCTCCAGCCACTCATCCTGTTGCTCGTTCCCAGGGTGAGTCGGGTAGCCTGGGTCTTCAACACGAAAATCGGTTATTCTCGTCTTCATGTGCGAGAGCGGGGGAACCAACCCTTTATTAACCTGTGTTGACATGATTATGGTTATTTTGCTTTCAATCGCTGATGCCATTCGTTTGCGAATTTTCGCTTTGGATGTTTTAGCTCTGTTTGGATTTCTCTATGCCTGCACTGTCGCAGTTCGTTCTTAGCGGTTGTTAATAGCGTATATTGAGATAAACGGCCTACTGAGATAAACGGATTAAAGCGCCTTCCGAATAAATGTATTCCCCTAATTGACATATGCGTGCTTTTATTTTAGAAGTATTGAAAATTATAAAAAAAATTAACGTTGTTACTAATGTGTTATATGCTGTATTTCACTTACAGCAGCAGTTGGAGCGATTTCATTTAAACAATGCCTTTTATAATCGTCTACAATAATAAAACTTTAATTACTTTTAATGTTTAAATTACATTTCTATCAGTTCGCGAAGAATTTAACTGATTTAAACGCGAACCCTGTGGGTGGATGTTCCACAAGGAAAAAATGAGCAACTGAAGGTAGAATATCAAACGTAGCTGGGGACGAAACTGTGCAGTTCATCACTATGCCATACAGTTCCTGAAATCACTACAGGTAAAATACAATGAGAAAAAAGGAGCAGCTCGATTCTATGAATGGACAGTAAAATTCAACAAGGAAAGAAACAATATCAGAATTCTACGAATGAACTTTAGAAAAAAAAAAAACAAGAAATGTGGACAACCAGCAGATAGATTCAAAGCATTTGCTCAGTGAGTAAAAATTTAAAGAATTAAACAAAAGAGTTCCAAACGGAAGATAGGATAATTATAATTAACAAGGGAGTTTGGTTGAGAAATAATAGATACTTTCAAGAAAATTCAATAAAAAAATGGAATTAGGAGTATAAATACTCCTAATTGTTCGCCAATAAGTAAGAAACATGATTAAAATCTTAAGATCATTTAACAATTGAAGAGCTAGATACTTTTTATTTAGAAGCATAACTTATGTTGCTTAAAGCGAAATCCAGGAGTTCTAAGAGTTCTATTTCTTTGATCAACATAATCAAGACTGCATTTACGTGGAATTTGATAAACAATTACAAGGATTTAAACCAGGAATTGGATCGTTAAGTGAATGGACATAAAATTTGTTAAGCGAACATCTAAAATTTAAACGACATAGAAAACTGGTGACCTTATAATTCACAAATGAATAAAAATATAATGCAGTAAAATTACGTGGACACTTCTTGACGTTGAAGGTAACAATTTCGTCTTATTGAATTTATGCAATGCCTTGTCAATAATAAGGGGACTACATCCTTTAGTAGCGGCCAAGCATTTCAAATAGTCCATCTCGCAATTAGGTAATTGTCAGAACACCAATTTAACCCTATCTTGCTACTGTGGGTGAAAATTCATCCAAGATATAAAATGCGAAACTATATTAATGTTTATCTTATGGATGTTTTCATTTTAATTAGAACAAATTGTAGAATATTTTGTTAAAATAAGGGCGAAATTAAATAAAAACATTATTTTCCTTAATTATATAAAAGGCAGTAGTTATTAAATGTCATTAACATTAATTAGAACTATTCAAAAGTGTGGGTGGATGTCCACCCAGAGTAACAGTACGTTTCAAAAATCTGAGTAGCAAGATAGAGTTAAGGCGCGTTATACATAAATATGAAAAGTTGAACATTGTTGATGAATTGGATCATTAGAACGAGCATGACGGGTCATAGAAACAGAAGTTAAAAGAGTAGAATCATTTTTCATAACAAAAACATAAATATATACTATAATTCATAATTGTATTCCTCTTCATGGGCAAACTGTGTGCAAAAATGAATGGTATTTATGAAACTAAGCAAATTAGGAAGAAGCCTGGAAAAAATTCAAATACAAAAATTCAAAACTATGAGACCGGTCTATCTTGCTCCGGTATCTTCGAAAATCAATAGGTTTCTGACGGTAACGGAATGCAATCGAACAGAATTTCATTCGAATTACAGATTTTGTTCGAGAGGTATCATGTCTACAAACTCACTTACAGGCAGACACACAGAAATCCTTTCAAAAAGTTAGTTCATTTGAATTCGGGGACTTTCAATACATGTAGATCCATCAAAATCAAATACTCCCATCGCGATACTTTTCCTGTTGATACACTATGTAAGTCAAAATACGCTTAACTGTTTTAAACACGTGCTAGCTTTATATGTAATTTTTGATAACAAAACCAATAAAACTTCTTTGAGTACGTTAGGTCAAACTGTTTTTAAGATGTCTTCGCTGTTTTAAATGTTAGCAATTCATTTCAAAATGCGACAAGTTTTCAAATGAAAATGAAATTCTTTAAAAACTCAAAACTCTATGTCTTATGTTATTTTTCCGGCGATAGTATAATGTATAGGGAAAGTATTGCAACAAGGTCGAAGATTCGAATTTCGAGTTTTCTAGAGAAGAGCACGTTTTAAGTATCCCTGAACTGGAATCGAATGTTTTTGAGGTGATGTGTGTGTGCATGTGTCTGTCTTTGAGTTTGTGGATGCGATATCTGTCGATGCTGGAATCGAATGTGGAACTGGAATCGAATGTTTTTGAGGTGATGTGTGTGTGCTTGTGTCTGTCTTTGAGTTTGTGGATGCGATATCTGTGGATGCGATAAGAGCAATGACTCGTCATATAATTTTTTCATGCTTCAAATAATTGATAGTTTGAAATGCCGTGTATGAGCTTGCATTGTCATGAAGAATGATACGACATTTCCCATTATTTTTTTCTGATTTGAGCAACTATTTTTGACAATCAAATTGTCGTATACCAATCCTCATTTGCTGTACGATCCTCCAAAGCAAAGGTTAGAGCATTACCGGATTTACCATAAAGACGAAGGAATAATTTTTTTTGTTGTTTTCTTTCGGATTCATAGGAATAAATCCTTGTTTCGTCACATGTTACATTGTCAAAGACAAGTTTTAAGGAACCATAGTTGAATCTTTTGACACGGGCATGTGTTTGAGCGAGTTAAATTGTTTGAAATCCAAAGCACGCACACCTTTTTGACTTTTACATGATCATGTAAAATCGAATGCACTTAGGTCTTTGAGATAGGAAATATGCCTAAATTTCATCATATGTGACATGATGATCTAAAGTGATCATTCGTTGCACAGCATCAATATTTTCTGTCGTCACAGCAGTTCTTGGTCGACCTTCACAAAATTCATCATCGATACTCCTACGTCCAAGATTGACTTCTTTAAAACAGTTGTAAATTGTTGCTTTGTATGCTTCATTACCAAAAGTCAAATTCATTTGATCGATACTCTGTTGTGTCAACTCTGCTTTCTTCTTCGACCCAGACCATTCGACCTACCCGAAGGCTTTGTTGTTGTTGAGACCCAGACCGTCCGACCTACCAGAAAGCTGTAAGGTAACCGTTTGGACGGCCGGAAAGTGCCACCCAATTTAGACCGGAATCCAGTGGGGGAGGCATCCACAGGAACCGTACCCTCCTTCCCCTGCCACCAACCACTCGGAAGGACTTACGGACACACATGTTTAACGTGATCGTACTCCGCATGAACACGGCGGCAGTTGTGGCAGCGTGCAAATCCAGCGCGCAAACCACCGGGCTACCGCGCCCGAAATGTGCCAACAGCACGCGGTGTTCCCAAGTGGTCACCCACGCAAGTACTAACCGCGCCCTATGCTGCTTGACTTCGGTGATCTAACGAGAACCGGTGTTTTCAGCACGGTAGGGCCGTTGGCTCTACCCGAAGGTGTAAAGTATCTGTTTCGACGGCCGAGAATTGCCACCCAATTTAGACTGAACCTAGTGGGGGGGAGGGGGGTATCCACAGGATCCGTACCCTCCGTCCCATACCATCAATCTTTTGGAAGGATTTACTGGACCACATGTTTAACGCGATTGTACTCCGCGTGATCACGGGGTCAGTTTAGACAGGGACCGGAATCGAACTCAGGTCGTCCGAGTGGAATCCTCGAGTGGTAGCCATTGGGCTGTTGCTCTTTGCTGTGTCAACCTTTGGCAAAAGTCATAATAAATCATAACTCAAAAAGCCCTTCAACTTAAATCCGTGTTTTGTCACTACCTTATCAGCCGCAAAACGACGCCATAAAAAGAATTTTATAGCATTTCTCGTTCTCAGACAATGTTCACGTGAAAGTTCAAATTTTAAAAAATTGTCTGCACTGAAAGCTGTACGATAGTTTGAAACATTCTCGATATATTGCATAATTTTCGTATATTTTTTTTAAAAGTCAATTAAAAAATTCAATAATATTAAATAATTAATATGCAATTTTTTATTGAAAAAAGAATGGTACAAGTGTTAGAAAGTTAAACGTTAAAACGTTAGAAACTTGCAATATTGCAAGTCTTGCAAAAAAATGTATCAAAAAATTTTCAAAAAATTTTAAAATGTTTTAAATATTATCAAATATGCCCACTTCTATATACAATATTATGCGACAAATCTTTTAATATCCTTCTCGTGGATATAGTTCGTTCGATTTTCAAGAACAGTTACTTACTTGTAATTGTTTCGTATTTTAACGCTAAGGAATTCGTTGACAGTTATTTCACGATATACTAAGTATATGTCTTATGTATTTTGATGTGAATTTTGCGCGTTAGTATTTGATTTTCAAACATATTATTCTGTAAATCTTGCACACCATTATTTTGCTGTGAAGAAATAATGTCAATGCGTTATGTATGGAAAATCATGTACTGCCCTCATCAGAAAAAATTTTAAGTGAGTACGAAAACACTGAATTCATCCGCTTCATGAACTCGACTCAAGTTGTAACCAATTCTACAAAATATGTTATGCTCAACGAGTTTAATTCTTGTACATGCTAATAAAACACTAAAACACGTTACATGAACAAATGCCTGACAATTCTGATAATGAAATAGCTGTCTTACATTATGCAATCAAATGTAATCTGAGTAGGCTACACCCAGACTAACCCACTCAAAACTTAAACTGATTACGTTTCCATGGGTTTCAAGTTCGTACTTCATCGGATCTATGGAATTATCTTCAAATATCCACAACATTTCGAATTCAATTTCCTTTAAAATGCTTATGAATATTAAATAAGTAGTTACTGATAAAAATGTGGAATTATTTAAATAGTTAAAAGGGGAAATATTTATGAGCATAAAAATTTAATTTAAATATTAAAAGTTCATAAAGCTTTATTGTTATAGACGATTAAACAAGGGCATTAATTAAATTAAATTGCTTAAACTGCTACAATAAAAGCTAAAAGTTAAAAACTAGTTAAAAATTAGTAAAAATGCTGCATATAACATATTTTAACAGTACTAATTAATTTATAACTTTTCTTCTTTGAAGAAAGCAATGCCCACATCGTTTTGAAAAGAAATTTTGATATCAGCAGCGTATGACTTTTGCTATATAATGCAATTAATTCACTTCTTTAACAGTGAACAAATTATGTATGATATCCACAGCACAATGTTTTTAATTTGGCGCTTTTCCAGATGACAACATATTAAACTATTTCGAAGTACTCAATTAACGTATACATCGTGCAATTCTAAATTGACAATTATCAATATTGATAGCATCCGCAATATGCAATAGAGTCCAATTATTAAACCATTTTAATGATAAATTCATTTTGTGTGACTTGCGTTAATTTACCGTCACTTTTGTATTTTCGACTATATTTTCATCAATATGGGGAGATATATCGCCAAGTTGGCAATATTTCGCCACATGAGTCGCCAAGTTCAATTAATTTAACGCTACATGTTACCACAGATGAAAAAATCTGATGTGGGCATTACATGACTTTCCTCATATAATGCAATGGATTCACTAGTTTTACATTAAAAAATAATCGATAAAAATAATAGATCCACGGCGTTGTATTTTTATCGTTGAATTATACATTAGGCGATTTTCAGGATGACAACATATAAAACTATTTCAAAATACTCAATTAACTTATACTTCGCGCAACTCTAAACAATCATCAATATTGATAGCATCCTAAATAAGCGATATATTCCATATATTAAAATACTTTAATAATTACATCATCATCTAGTCATCATTTTCATTGATTTAGCGTTATTTTTTTCAATTTGGTGACATTTTCGTTAATTTGGCAACATTTAAAAACGTTGCCAAGTTGGCAACATTCCGCCAAAATCTCGCCAAGCGTTATGAACGGAGAAATAAGTTATTCTTGCAGCAGATAACTGACTATTGGCGTCCAAATACAAAAGTATTACCTAAAGTATATATTTTCATGAATGGAACTAGCTAGATTCATGAGAATGATGTCACCCAATTTATCGCATATTACTTATGAAAAGTGAACATATTTCAACAATAGGTAAATTTTTTTAATTTTATACGATTTTTTGATAATTTTTTTGTAAAATGTACAATATCTCGAAAACGGTTCATACTAGCGTTCTAAAATTTATTTTAATCGTTTTCTAATGAAAAATTACATAAGAAGTGACTATTTTTGTAACTTCATTAAAGGTTTTGATTTTTTGAGGATTTTTTCAAAATTTCACTCGGAAATTTAGGAGGGTTCTGAACAGGCGATTCCGTATAAAAACAATAAGCTTCTAGTGTTCATGGATTGTAATTTTTTTACCAAATTTCGTTCGAATTGGTCCATTCGTTCGTCAGTTATCGTCTCCACAGACTCACTGACACACACACACATACACATCCTCTCAAAAACGTCTGATTCGTGTTCAGGGATGCTTGAAACGTGCTCTCCCGTCGAAAACTCGAGTTTTCGACGGGATAATGTAATAATAATGTAACGGATAATGTAACGGATAATAATAATGTATAAAGAAAGTATTGTGACGGGGGTCGAAAACTCGAATTCGAGTTTTCGACCCCCGTCACAATACTTTCTTTATACATTATATGTATATAAGGAAAGTAATAAGAGCTTTTGTTATAAAAAAAAATTACTGTTGCCGAATTGTTGGTCTTAAAAATACAGAACTATTTCACAAGTATTTTCTCTTGTGAATAGAATGAACTAGATCCAAGAATAATGTTAACAAATTTGTACCATAGTACTGCATAAAATGTGAACATATTTCACGATAGGTAGTGTATTTTTAATTCTATGAAATATTTTTCATGTACAAACCTTGCATCAATAACATGAGAATGGTTCGTGCTAATCTTCTAAAGTTTGCGTCATTAGTTTTCTAATAAAAATTAAATAAGAGATCATCTACTTAACACTATTAAAGGTTCTGATTTTTAATGTGTTTTCTTTTCAATTTCATTCGGAAATTTGGGGGTCTTACGAGCATTCGATTGCGTATAAAATCTATGGGCTTCTAGTATTCACAGATTGTTATATATGTACCCAATTTCATTCGAAATGCTTCATTCGCTCTTGAAATATCGCTTTCACGAACGGAGTCATACATACTTACAGACACACACACACACACACACACACATACACACACACATGCAGCAACTCAAAAACTTTCGATTCCATTTCAGGGATGACTAAAACGTGTTTTTCGTTAGAAAACTCAAATTCGAATTTTCAACCCTGTCACAACACTACCCTATGCTATGTACGTTTATAGGAAAAGTAATAAAGAGTTTGCAAGCAAAGTCATGTGCGGACTACAGTACTTTTTTATAAACAGCCTCTATCGCCAAGCTGTTCGCAGTTCAGGTGTACTTCGCCATCTTCCGAAATTGCTTTGGTTTACTGGAAATCGACTGCGGCCTCAATTACTTTGAAGATAACCACACCCATTAGGTATCGATATTTAACGAGAATCCATTAGATAGCGGAGCTATCGCGACGCAAAATGGGGGTTTCGATTTTACCAATATTTTAGCTTGCTTACGAAACGGTTTCACTCAGGGAGGGTTCATCCTGTTGGTTGGCGCTATGGGATATTTATAAAAGTAAATATTTGCATTATAAACAACGGGGAAATGAAAAATATTAGTTTGTTTTTCTATTGTAACAAGTAACATTACTTTCTTAATTTCAAACACAATTGTCTGTTTTTATTTAATTGCATAAAAATAAGATATAAGAATTTATTGCTTTCCCTTCATATATAGTAAACATATAGGGAAATTATTTACAGGGTCGAAAATTCAAATTCGAGTTTTTGACGGAAAAGCACGTTTTAAGCGTTCTTGAACTTGAATTATACGTTTTTAAGTAAATGCTTGTGTACGTTTTTAAGTAAATGCCTGTATGTATGTTGCGTGCATGTATGTATGTATGTTAGTGTGCATGTATGTATATATGTTAATATGTATGTTGGTGTGCATATATGTATGTTGATGTATGTGGATATATGTTAGTATGTGTGTATGTATGTTGGTGTGTGTGTATGTATGTATATTAGTGCGTGTATTTCTGAGTGTTTGTAAATGAGTCTGTGAACCCGATATATCACGAAAGAATGAAGTGTTTTAAAAATAATTTGTTACGATGATTACGAGTAAAAACTGTAACCCTATTGATCTGAAGAAAATCATTAAAAAAAGGACCGTCAATAATCATAAAAATTGATCATTTCATACGTAATTTTTCATTAAACAAAAAATGCTACAAACTACAGTACCGTAAAATGTACCGTTCTTTCGTGAGATATCGTATCCACGGACTCACGGATAAACACACACTAACATGCACACAGACATAACCTTAAAAACGTGCGATTCGAGTTCTGTAATGTTTGAGGGGTACTCGTTTGTCGAAAACTTGATATCAAATTTTTGACCCCGTCACAGTACTTTCCCTATACATTTTACTATTTACGTAGGGAAAGTAATAAGTTCCTAGAAGCCCCAAATTTCAATTTCAATTGTGTTCATTTAATGTCAAAATCATTGTGCTGAGGTACACCATTATTTTGCTGTAAAGGAAGGAAGGAAAGTCATTCCGTTGTGTAGTGAAAGTCATGTGCTCACCGCATCATTTTTTAACACTTTACAACATAGTTGAAAGTGTTTATGACTTTGTTCATTCTGTCTGTCCGTTAGCACAATAACTGCCGTAAAAATGGCTTTATCCAAATGAAATTTTAGTATGTTTTTCAGATGATCTTTGGACCTATGGGAATATAAATAAATAATATCACCCAATTAGTTTTTTATTGACCCGGGTTGAAAAAATGAAATACATTGAACCCTATGGGACCTAATGTTTCAAACATTTTTTAAGCAAATTTAAAATTCACAAATTGTTTCGAAAATTTTAGGAAATATTCAAATTATCCCATAAAATATATAAAAAAAATTTCAGTAAAATATATTAGGTAGTTTTTTAAATAAAAATTATTTAATATAGGGAGAAAAGCAAATTCAATTAAATTCTGACTTTTGCTATATCCTCCAGAAAGCAAAAAAGAGATATATTATATAATAAATATCTTTCCAAGAGTTTAATTATTTTATATATGAGAGGTTTCAAATTTTAAAATAAATATGGTAGATAACAACTTCTCAAATTTTTAAATAAAATAAATTGTTATAGTATTTTGATGAATGAAACGATTGGAAAAATATTTACGAATGAAATGCTGCTTTTATATAGAGGTGATTTATATTTCGATGACGTCATTTGAATAAAGTTCATTTGTTTTCGATGAAGTTTTCAAATATAATAAATTATTGTAGTATTATGATAAAATTTACAAAATATTACCGAGGAATGTATCGTATTTTAGAGATGTTTAAACCAGGCAATTTATATTTCAATGCCTTCATTTGAATGAAGTTCGTTTTCTTCGATGAAATTTTCAAATATAATAACTTAATGTAGTATTGTAATAATTTTAAAAATATTACCGATGAATGTATCGCATTTTAGAGATCTTTGTATAAAATTGCATTGAAGTTGGAAAGTGTTTCATAATCAATGTTTTATGCATGATTGATCTTTCTTGTTCTTTTTTATTTTCTGTCCTAAAATTCAATTTAATTAATATAAATAACATAAATAAGAAAAAAATATGAGTTTGTAAGCAAATTCATGTCCTGATTACATCATGTTTTTATGGAAAGCATCTGTCGCCTAGCTTTTTACAATTTAGGTATACTTCGCCATCTTCGGAAACTGCGGTTTATTGATATCGTCTTCGGCTGGAAGATAACCACACCCATCATGTATCGATATTTAGCGAGAATCTATTAGATAGTATCGATATTTAGCGAGAATCCATTAGATAAAATGAAGATTCGATTTTACCAACATTTTAGTTTACGTGCGAAATGGTTCTATTCAAGGGAAGTTTATCATGTTGATGATGCTATAGGGTATTTTTAAAAGTAAATATTTGCAATATGAACAACGGAAAAATGAAAATCTTTTATTTTCCTTTCTGCTTATACAACTAACATTCCTTTCATTATTAGCACTTATACGGTGAAAATACGTTTACTTAACCTTATATGTGGAGTCTAACGCCAATTTATGATACTGAAACATAAAAGAAACTTAATGCTTCAAAAATGTAAATGTACATTTGTACAAAATGCACCTTATTGTAATAGATAAATTTCATTTAAGGTCATTTAAATAGAATCTTGCACATAATATTTCAATGTTTGGGACATATATAATTTTTCTGCAGGCAGTCTTAATATTTTTATCTTTCGTTCTTGGGGAAGGATTTCATCTAAATTTTCGTAATAGATTTCGTTCGTAATCCCAAATAATAAAATTAATTTTATTCTTTGCTGAAAAAAAATATTTTTTGAAAATTTGTGAAAAAAATGACTTACACTTACGTTCATTCACGAAAACATCTTGTGTTTTAACTCCAATGAGATTTAATTGCTCATCTACAAAATTCAACGTGTATACGAGTAGTGGCCTAAAAGGATATCACTTGGAGAATCAGCAACATATATTGCAATATGTAAAAATTATAATAATAAAAATTTGCTCTGGGGTTCTCGTGGACCTCATTGTAACAGTTAAAGGTTAAAATCGGTTATTTACTTTCCTTTAATAACATAAAAAACAAGTTAAGAATATCAAAATTTATTGTTAAATATTTTTGTTTTTTTTTGGGGGGGGGCTTTAATTTTGAGATACGCAATTTTTGTTTTATGTTTCTTTTTGTTTTATGTAAAATAGTGTATGATACTGTATACAGAAATCTCTATTACATTTAATTACATTTTATTACATTTAAATTATTTTATTACATTTAAAATGCAATTTTGAAATCGCATTTTAAAAGTTCTCGGTATAAACAAATTTAATAACAAGAAATTTTATAGACTTCATATGATGACGAAAATTGCATGCACTTCTTTTTTGATAGAACTATTATGCACTTTATTCTCTTTTGTTCACTTATCTTGTATATTCGTATGAATCTTTTGAAAAACCAGAAGTGACATCCCCAGAACAAGACGTGAAAATCTTTACTTCCTCTAACCCCCTTAAAAATTCAAAGATGAATCCCTATCATTCATAATCTGATCTCTATCTATGGAAAATTCGAAAAAATAAATGTTACAATGGAAATGTATTTTTTTACTCAGAAATAACTTCATTAGAAGTGACAGTAGAAATCCTTAAAAAGATCCTTCTCATCCATCGTAATGTGATGTTGAATCTATAAGAGTCGACATCTAAGCTCTATATATTGCCGATTATGAAGTCCCTAAGAAACTTGGCGCTGAATCCATATCAGTGATCATTTAAGCCCTATCCATAGCCAATTCTGAGAAACAGATATTTTAAGGAAAATTAAATGTTTTGAACCGGAATTGGGAAAGGAATCGGAAATGGAAATCCTTAATTAATGCCCCTAGTCCCTTTGGAATTTGACAAATCAATATCAGCCATCATCTGAGACTAAGCTTTATCTATAGCCAATTTTGAGAAATAAATATTGCAAAGGATATTTTCGAACCGTAAGTGGGAAAAAAGTGAAATTGAAAATCCTCAGTGAAGCACCTGAACCCCTACGAAATATAATGCTGAATCTGTGTCAGTATCTAAACCCTATCTATAGTCAATTCTCAAATACATATGTTGCAAGAAAAATATAGATTTTTTAGTATAAAGTATCATCTCCAAAACAGATAGTGGAAATCCTTATTGACCCCCCCCCCCCCCCAGTCCCCTTCTGAAACTGAATGCTTAATCTACATCAGTCATAGTCTAAATTCTGTCTACAGCAAATCCTTAGAAAGATATGTTTTAAGGAATTTTTTTTAACTGGAAGTGGAAAAGTAACCGGAAGGGGACATTCTTAGTTTACCACCTAATCTCCTTCACAATTTAATGCTGAATTCATTTCAGTTATTATCTTAGCTGTATTTATAATCAATTTTAAAAAATAGATATTTTTATACAATCTATATAAGTTTATCTTAGCATAGAAAATAGTTTTATTTTATTGCTGGTCACTTTCCTTATATACAATAATGTATAAGGAAAGTATTGTGACGGGGTCAAAAATTCGTATTCGAGTTTTCGACCAGAGAGCACGTTTCAAGCATCCCTGATCACGAATCGAACATTTTTGAAGTGATGTCTGTGTGTGAGAACGTATGTGTGTGTGTGTGTGTGTGTGTGTGTGTGTGTGTGTGTGTGTGTGTGTGTGTTTGCAAGACCTGGAAACTGGGGACATTCGTATGTTTACACACCAACAAACCGCGGACCACCTTCACACCGAGGACGTCCTCGGTTTGTTTTATTGCGAAAACGTGAATCTGAGGACTAAATTTATAATGTAAAAGTTTTTTTTTATAAATCTGGAGGTAGTCCTCGATTAGTAGGCTTATAGTGTATTGTGTGTATGACGCGCTCATCAGGTGTGTATCCGATAAAATCGAGGTCCCCGCTTTCATGTTATAAAATGTGTTTGGACGGAGGTCCTCGTTTACTCGTAATTTCCACACGTTTGATATTACACAACCGGTTTTGGGTACTTACAAGTCAAAATTATAGGTTTTTTTATTCATCGTATTGATTATTTTATTCTGCGCTTAAAGATTGAATTGAATTTTTACTTTAATGTCGTTTCTAACTGTTTGATATATGCATAATTCCCTTTTCAAGTCCGTAAGCAATGAGTAGTTTTTTGGGATTAATCTCTCTTCGAAAAAAAAATCTATGTAAAGTACGTAAACATAAGATCGTACCAGACCTACCCCCCTCTTTATTATGCATATTTAGGAGGGGGCTATCACGGAAAAAGTTGTCAGTGTCCCAGCTGGGGATGATGCTGGCCTGATCTGTTATCAACACAGATTATTTTCTGTGGATACTTAAGGATATATTTTTCGGACGTGAAGCTGGGGGGGGAGGGAGGGGGAAACCCTCAAATCCGCTATTGTCAGAAACAAGACGTTTCGCTACATTTTTCAATGTGCTAAAATAGAATGAAAAAAAGTGTTCCAATTATTTTTAATCATTCTAATCCCCACTTTAACAAATTTTAATTTTAATTTAGAATAAAATTCAGGGTAGTCGATCAGTTATATTTTGTAGTTCAGCATGTAGACTTTATTTCAATAAATCTAATTTTTAGCTGAGCAAAAAGTTAACTTGGCAGAACAGGCTTCATCTATTTTCAAATATATTGCAATGGAATTAGTAAGATTTCATTGCACACACGCATTTATTTTTATGCTATAGTTAGTTATACATAGGCTGTAGGTTCTTGTCGGAGATCGCGTTAAGGTTGGTCTCGTCTGAGATAGCCAAAGATTTATTTTTGGGACATAAAACTACAAATAAAGCAATAAACAAAGCATCAAATCTTACACACAATAAACCGCGGACATTTTTACACACAGTAAAACGCGGACATTTTTCACACTCAGTAGAATGCGGACATTTTTTACACACAGTAAAACGCGGACATTTTTTACACACAGTAAAACGTGGACATTTTTTACACACAGTAAAACGCGGACATTTTTCACACTCAGTAGAATGCGGACATTTTTTACACACAGTAAAACGCGGACATTTTTTACACACAGTAAAACGCGGACATTTTTCATACTCAGTAGAATGCGGACATTTTTTACACACAGTAAAACGCGGACATTTTTTACACACAGTAAAACGCGGACATTTTTTACACACAGTAAATCACGGACGTTTCTTACACCCAGGTAAGCGCGGACATTATTTATACCAGTAAAAAGCGGACATTTTTATGCGGAATAGAACGGGGACAGGAATTATCGATTAGGTAGGCTATTATTATTATTAGGAATTCTTAGCAACTTATATACCGAACATCAAACTATAAATATTCCAAATTCAAGAACTTTTTAATCAAAGAAATTCATTACGTACCGTTTATTAGAAAATAGAAAAGCTTACAAAATTATTCTAAAATCCAAATGTTAAAAATTTACGTTCCATGTCCAGTGTGATATATGGCCCGTGTAGGGAACAATGAAAATATTATTTCATTTTATTATATTATTTTTAATAGTTAAGTTATTCTTTACTATATCTTCGTTTTGTATTAATGTTTTTCTCTATATGTTATGATTAACTCATGCCTCCATAACATGAGTTTATTGATAATAAGGAAAGTTAAAAACAGTATGAAATGTAAAGAATTGCATATATTAAAAAACAAACAATGGAAATGTATTTTAAAAAATGACGGGTATTTAAAGTTAGTATTACTAAACAAATATCTAATTAGCAAATTACTCAGCTAAGTTGGAAAAAGAACCCAGTAAAATATTTTCCATATTAAGTACGGAGGAAACATATAGGATTTTATTGGAACTGAATACATAATAGGTGCATGCATGTAATCAGGAGTGATATCGGGGTATATCCCCCCATGCCAGAAATTCTAAGTTACCAAAATATTTAATTTCATATACCCCCCCCCCCCCCGAAAAAAAAACACCTTCTAGCTACGCCCTTGTATAGGTGCATATAAGGGTGCTTATGGGCATGAAGCCCCCGAGACGCCATTTTAATATACAAAAAGAGTAAAAATAACAAATATTTCTCTAAAAGTAATTCTTAATCCTCCCCAGAGAAAAATCTGGGTGTCCCACTAACTAAATGTATCGATATATATGCACAATTAAGTGCATATATTCCACACTTGCATATTTTGTGCATATTTTGCAATAATTTTGAGCATCAGGAAAAAATATTCATATATAATGTTGAGCATATTTGCATATTATTTGGTCTAAATGTTGTGCATGAAAATCCGCGCCCTACTCATATTAAGATAAGGAATAAGTTGGTTAAAAATATAAAGTTGTGACGAGACTTTAGAAACAATCCTATCAACATGAGTGTTAAAGTTTAACTTAGAATCTAACGTTAAGTCTAAACAGTGCTATTTCTGTAAAAATATAGGCTTCGCAACGCAAGGCTGTTGATTCTGGCTTTTTTTCTATACTGGGCATTTTCGTTGAAAAATAAGTTCTGGAACTCCGTTCTGGATTGCTTCATTTTGAGAACGAGGTTCCGGCACAAAAATTGCCTTGGGACTAAATATTTAAAATTATTAGAAATTTCAACAACTGTATCACGAGTGTTACTACATGACCAGTAAATGATCACGTTTTGATGAGAGAAACGATACTTTTGTTTTTGTAATATTAATAGAGAAGTTATTCCATATATATATATTTTCATATAGACTTCAACCAGCGAATCTGTATGCAAGGGCGTTAACCCGTGTGGGATATGACACCTCACTGAATGACTTAGTTGGAAACTTTTTAATTTGGTCGGAAAATATTCAGTTAGTCCGGAAAATTTTGGTTAGTGCACAGTATTGGAATCTTGAAAAATCTACTAGAATATGTAATGAAAAATCTGAAACTAATCGGAAAAAGCAAATGAAAAGATTCGCCATTTGAAGCCCTCATAGATTCACTTTTCTTTCCTGGTACGTATAGCCTCGAGAACCCTATCGGGGAGGCTATATTGATCTCTATTATTTATCAATTAGCAATCTATTAATCATCCGCTCCTCCCGGATACATTTCATATTACACCATTATGTTTTCTCCATAGCAAATGGAAAATTTGCCCTCTTTAAGATTCCATTCGCCCCCCTCCCCCGGTCAAGAAGTCCTGAAAGAAACACTGACCGTCAAGGGCCCTTAAAACGACGAGCCCCCCCCCCCCCCCCCCGCCGTTTTAGGGGTCCCTTTTATTCAGTCACTGATATTTCATATGTTATTAAAAAAGGGAAGAAAAATAATTCTTGATTTTCAACAATTTTTTTTTTAATTTCTATGTTAACATTTCTGCGTTAGGATAACCACGTTTTTTTTTTTGATAAAAAAAAACCAGTTAGAATTTTTAGATTTTTTACAATAATTTAATAAATTTCTATAAATACTACGCGAATAAATACGCGAATAAATACGCGAATACTACGCGCGGGGGGGGATGGGCACCCATGGCGGGATAAAAAAACTTTTTTATTTATGTTTATAAATTACTGTGTCATGGGCAAAAAACTTTTCTGAATATTTGGGAATGTTAGATTGTATGTGAATATTTGCGAGCGAAAATTGTTTCTTGTGGAGGGGGGGGGGGGAGGGGCACCCATGGCGGGATAAATACCTTTTTTACTTATGTTTATAAATTATTGTGTCATGGGAAAAATATTTCTGAATATTTAGGAATGTTAGATTGTATGTGAATATTTGCGCGCGAAAACTTTTTCTTGGGAAGGGGATGGGAAGGGGCATCCATGGCGGGACAAAAAAAACATGTTTTATTTATGTTTATACATTATTGTATCGTGGGAAAAAATATTTCTGAATATTTGGGAATGTTAGATTGTATGCGAATATTTGCGCGCGAAAACTTTTTCTTGGGGAGGGGGGGGGGGGGCACCCATGGTGGGATAAAAAACCTTTTTCATTTATGTTTATAAATTATTGTGTCATAGGAAAAACATTTCTGAATATTTGGGAATGTTAGATTGTATGTGAATATTTGCGCGCGAAAACTTTTTCTTGGGGAAGGGGGGGGGGGCTGACCATGCAAAAATTATAATACTGAACACTTCAAACAATTGTTTTGAATTTTAGCGATAATTGCATTTCAACAAGAGGGGTGGGGGGGGGGAGCCTTACTTCGCAGCCAATGAAAAACGCGGAGTGAAGTGTGACTCTCGTTCCCTCTCAATAGAAAGAAAATGGCGGGAAAAACACTTAAAAAAAGTAACTTTTAATTTAACTGAATTTTCGTTATTTTTCAAAATGAAAAGTAACTAATTAAATTAAAATTTAACGAAAATAAAACTAACTAATTAAATTAAAAGTTAACGACAATAAAACTAACTAATTAAATTAAATTTAACGAAAATAAAAGTAACGAGATAAGTTAAAAGTTAACGAAAATAAAAGTAACGAAATAAGTTAAAAGTTAACGAAAATAAAAGTAACGAAATAAATTAAAATTTAAACAAAAAAGTGACGAATTAACTTTAACTTTTTAACGGCGTTATTCCCAAGTCTGTGGGGGTCAAGGTGTATTTTGGTCAAAGGGGTATTAGCACTGACACGGACGGATTTTGGCGCCTCTTTAAAGTTGTCCGAGTTGGTGTATTCGTATAATGACTCGACTACAAGGTTATTATATCTATCGGGAGAGATTAAGCTGGGGATATATTCGTATTATTGAAATTTTATATAACTTTATCTGTGGTCGTTCAAACATTTGAGATCCAAAATAATCAAGTTCATTCAACACAGTAACGTGAAATTCGGTATGACGTTTTCTCTTGTTGTACATTTCAGTTCTTTCGATTTTGAAGATTATCGGGCCAGCCCGTCCTGGGCCCGCCGTAGAACTTTACTTGTTTTTAGAGAATAACTCGAAAATTAGAGAAAGTAGGAAATCTAAATTTAAAATATCGTTTTCGTTTGGGGTATATTTTAATTCTTTCAATTTTGAACCGTATCGGGTTAGCCCTTCTTAGGCCCGCCTCAGAAGCTCATCCGTTTTTGCGGTATAACTCGAGAACAAACAGGTGTATCTAAAAATTCGAAGTTTAGCATATCCTTCTCATTTGCTGTATATTTTAACTCTTTGGATTAAAAATCTTATCGGGCTAGTCCGCCCTGAGCCCAACAAGAGGAATATACCGTTTTTTTTAGAATAACTCAAAATTCGGAGCATCTAGAACGTCTAAATTTTATATATCATTGGCCTTTGGGGTATATTACATTTCATCGCATTTCGAACCTTATCGGGCTAGCCCGTCTTGGCCCACCATAGAAATTTACTCGCTTTTCAAGAATAACTCGATCAATCGGAGTAGCTAAAAATATAAATTTAGTATATCATTTCCTTTTGGATGGAATTTGATTTAGATTTTAAACCTCATCGGGCTAACCCGTCTTGGGTACGCTGAAGAATGCTTTCGTTCTTGATGAATAACTCGAGAATTGCAATAGCTAAAAATTCCAAGTTCAACATGTCGCTAGCTTTTGTGGTATATTTAAGTTTCTTTGGATTTCTACTTTATCGGGATAGCCCGTCCTGGGCCCGACATGGGAATGGACATTGTATTTTAGAATAACTGGAAAATCAGGGCAACTAGAAAATATAAATTTAGTACATCCTTATATTTCGAGGAATATTTAAATTCCTTCGATTTTGAACTGTATCGGGCGAACCCGTTTTGGGCCCGCCTTAGAAATTAACTTTTTGAGGGGAATAACTCTAGAATGGGAGTATATAAAAGTTCCAAGTTTAGAATGTCGTTGTCTTTTGCGGTATATCTTAGCTCATTGGATTAAAAACCTTATCGGGCTAGCCCGTCCTGGGCCTAACAAAAAGATTGTACTTGTTTTTTTAAGAATAACACCAAAACTATAGCAGCTTGAATGTCTAAATTTAGTATATCATTGTATTTTAGGGTATATTTTATTTCTTTGGATTTTGAACCTTAACAGGCTAGCCCGTCTTGGACCCGACGTAGAAAAGTACTAGTTTTTCGAAAATAACTCGAAAATCGAAACAGATAAATAAATCAAAATTTAGTATATCATTTTCTTTTGGGGTAAAGTTTAATACTTTAATTTGAACCCTATCGGGAGAGCCCTTCCTGGCCCGACATAGTAATGCACTCGTTTCTTAAATAACTCAAGCAGAGCAGCTAAAATATTTTATATATCATTGTTTTAGGGGTATATTTTAATTCTTTAGATTTTGAACCTTATTGTGCTAGCCCGTTTTAAGCCCGTCTTAGGAATGCACTCGTTTTGGGGGAGCAAGTTTAGCACGATCGCATTCCTAACACGATCGCATTCTTAATGCTGACTCAAGACGGGCTAGCCCGATGAGGTTCAAATTATAAATTATGATAAACCCCAAAAGAAATTGATATACTAAATTTAGAATTTTTAGCTGCTCCGATTCACGAGTTATTCTCGAAAAACAGTACATTATCACTATGTCGGGCTCAAAGACGTTCGCGCCCGAAAGAATCAAAATCCAAAGAAATAATATATAAGACATATTGCAAATGACAACGACATACTAAACTTGGAAATTTTAGATACTCCGGTTCTAGAGTTATTCCCCCAAAAAGTGAATTTCTAAGGCGGGCCCAAAACGGGTTCGCCCAATACGGTTCTAAATCGAAGGAATTAAAATATTCCTTAAAATATAAGGATGTACTAAATTTATATTTTCTAGTTTCCCCGATTTTCCAGTTATTCTAAAAAATAGGTCCAATGTCGGGCCCAGGACGAGCTACACCGATAAAGGTCAAATCCTAAGACTTTTAAATATACCCCAAAAGCCAACGACACGTTAAACTTGGAATTTTAGCTACTTCTCGCGTTATTCTTCAAAAACGAATGCATTCTTCAACTGATCCAAGACAGGCTAGCCCAATCAGGTTCAAAATCTAGATCAAAATCCATCCAAAAGGAAATGATTTGCATATACCAAAGACTGCAAATACGACCAAAAGTCTTCAATAGCACGAATTTCTGGGACGTTAGCAGGGTTGATGTACTTATCAACAAATTCGACATTTTCTGACCTCAAAGGTTCCAATACGATTTTTGCAAAATGAGCGCTGGCTCGGTCAGGCCAAAAGACATATTCACCTTTTCTATAATTAACACGTATATGAGGAATGAGCCTACGCGTAATACATTCTTTTTGGTAATCCAGATTTGGGGATAAATGATTGGCTGATGCCCTTTGGCATAATCGGTATATAGACCAAAACGTTTTGTTCAAATTTAGCTTTTTTCCAATATTTAATATTAGATGGAGTAGCGGACACGTCTTTGGTGTAAAATTCACCGTTTCCATAGATGGTCAAATGACAGCTGATAAAACAAAACTCGCTATCTATATAATAAAAGGCAATGTCTGTGTGTGTGTCTGTGTGTGTGTCTTACACACTATACGTTCAGCGACCGCGCGTCGGAGAGCTACGAAATTTGGCAATCGGAGACCCGGGGGGGGGGGGGGGGGACACGTGAAACCCGATTTTTAAAATTTGAATTATTTTTTTAGTTATTTAATGTTTTATGCGATTTCGACCGTTTTTCCCTTTTTTCTCCACCATCCAGACGTCATAGAAAAAAACAAATCACACCACCGGAAAGAGCAGACAAATGCGAGTAAAAATATATCAATTTCAAATCTCAGGAATAAATTACAATATTTTTTAAAGATTTTAAAACAAAAGTCACTTTCGGTTAAAAAAAAACGAACTTTGGTTTTTAAATCCTCTCATCTCAAAAAGTACTAATAAGTACTATAAAGTAATTTCGATTATGGAATGAGGATATTTTAAATGATATTAATGAAAAGCTTACACACTGAAGAAATAAAAAAAAAAAAAAAAAAAAAGTTATGGAGATTGTCACGGTGCCTTAAAATTTCCTTTTTAGTTTTAACGTCATTAAACTAAACCAAACTTTGTTAGCTCCACGGGGTTGAAGGCACGGTAGCCCAGTGGTTAACGCGTTGGAATTGCACTCGGTAGGCCCGGGTTCCATTCCCGCCACTGCCAAAACTGCAGCCGTGTTCACGCGGAGTACGATCACGTTAAACATGTGGGTCCGTAAGTCCATTCGAGAGGTTGATGATAGGGGTAGGAGGGTACGGTTCCTGTGGATGCCTCCCCCACTGGGTTCCGGTCTAAATTGGGTGAATAAAAAGTTATGGAGATTGTCGTGGAGGACGCGGTAGTCCAGTGGTTAGCTCGCGGGAATTGCACTCGGTAGGCCCTGGTTCGATTCTCGCCACTGTCAAAACTGCCGCCGTGTTCACGCGGAGTACGATCACGTTAAATATGTGGGACCGTAAGTCCTTCCGACAGGTTGGTGGTAGAGGAAGGAGGGTACGGTCCCTGTGGATGCCATGGGTTTTGGTCTAAATTGGGGGGGCACTTCCTGGCCATCCAAACAGTTACCTTACACCTTTCTGGTAGGTCGCGCCGGTGAGTTTGCCACGGTCAGAATAATCAAGGGTAGCGAACAGGCTGGTCGCCAAAGGCGGCTAGTCCAAAATAAATTGTCTGCTGTCGAATTTTCGAAGCAAGTAGCGACATTTGGTTTTCGCAAGCTTCATTTGGATATTCGTTCGAGATGGAATGCAAACTTCGACGTTTTCCAAGCTACGGTCGTTCCAACTAACACTATAAGCGCTTCAATTACATTGACTTAAATTTGGACATGCTAACATACGGTGGAAGAATCTCTCAAAAACACGGCTATGGGACAACCCTATCCCAAACAGGTTGACCCCCATTTGCAGGCAGTTGACACCTTTGACACCACCCATCAGAGATAACGTACAATAGATCAGAGGATACGACTCTCCTGACCCACAGGAAGAAGATAAAAGAATTTGAGAGCGGGAATTTTAATCTTTCAAACAGGCGAGAAGCAAAGTGACCTCCAGAATAAAATTTGTTAGGAGTTTCTTATTCATCCAATATACTTCCATAGTTTATACATTTTTAACATAAATACTCTATATTATTTATATATATTCATTTTCAATTTCTTTACAATTTTCAAGCTCTCAAAACCTTAAGCCACAAAATAAGTCCGTGAATTCAATCTGGGAACTTTGGATTTCCGTCCTAATTTTTTACTTTTTCTATTGTTCATTCTTATTAGGTCTCAATAAATATGACTGAGGTGATTAAGTATATAGCATTCGATTTACAGAATTTATCATTATACTTGCAATGGAGTACAATAGAGAAACATTGTTTTTCCAAATCAGCGTATTTTCTTTCAAAAAGAAAATGAAATATAGATAAGTAACGTATGCAACTCATGATTTCCACTACAGATTAACAGATTTTTATTTTGTTGGGAAACAACTACACAAATTAGAACTTTCTTCAACCAGATCTCACTAAAATGAATAGGCTTATTGCAGTTACCAATTAAAATATGCACAAAAAGTTTAAGTAAATTGGTTCATTATTTCGTGAGATATCGTGTTTCTGGAGAAAGGTAAAGTATCTAAAATCGTCTGGGTTCTTTGTGTAAAATCAACGCATGTTTCATTCATATCAGCTGTATTGCAAACTCCATGAGCTAAATAATTTTGCTTTAAAGAAATGCGGCAATTCTTATACAACACATTCTACATCTTTTGGTGTTTGCATTTTCTATAAGTGGAAATGAAGCTTCGTTATAGAAATAATCAAAGTTTGATAATCATTTAAACTCGAATATAATGTAATTGTGTTGTTTCAGTATGTAGATGCACAGAATTTTAGCAAAAATAAAGCGGTTTTAGGACGGATACAACACTAAATATGAATCAAAAAGAACTAACTTTAAAAATCACGATTTTGAGACAAGATGGATGCCATATTTTATTTTGAAGTGGGTTACGTGATCTCTTCATATAAAAGGTGTAATTATTATATTAATTTTTATTTAAAAAACTACCGAATATATTTTGCTAATTTTTATTTATATATTTTATGGGATAATATGAATATTTCCTAAAACTTTCGAAGCAATTTATGAATTTTAAATTCGCTTAAAAAATGTTTGAAAAATTAGGTCCCATAGGGTTCAATATATTTCATTTTTTCATTACGGGTTCAATCCAAAACTAATTGTGTGATGTTATTCATTTCTATTCCCACAGGTCCCACTGACCGACTGAACAACTAAAATTTTGATAAAGTCATTTTTACAGCAGTTATTGTGCTAACGGACAGACAGACAGACAGAATGATCAAAGTCATAAACATTTTTCAACAATGTTGTAAAATGTTAAAAAGAACTTGATACAAAGAAAAGATTTTGACACAAGATGGATGCCATATTTTATTTTGAAGTGGGTCACATAATCTCTTCATATAATATAGGTGTAAATATTATTTAAAATTTTATTTTAAAAACTACTGAATATATTTTGCGGAATTTTTTTCATGTTTTTATGGGATAATTTGAATATTTCCTAGAACTTTCGGAGTAATTTGTGAATTTCAAATTCTCTTAAAAAATGTTTGAAATATTAGGTTCCATAGGATTCAATGCATATCATTTTTTCAATCCGGGTTCAATCCAAAACTAATTGTTTGATATTATTCATTTATTTTCCCATATGTGCCACTTACTGTCCGAATAATACAGTAAAATTTCATTTTAATAAAATCATTTTTATGGCAGTTATCGTGCGAACGGACAGACAGACAGACAAAATGAACAAAGTCATATACACTTTTCAACTATGCTGTAAAATGTTAAAAATATGTAAATACTCATGTCATTTTAGCTTGAATTAAATGTTGAAATATCGTACAAACGATATCCAGAAAATGCCTGTTTCATTGCAGAAATAATATAATTTCAACATAATATAAAATGTTTATGTACATGTACACGTATGCGTAAAAAAATATTATATGCAACAACAAAGTTAGAGTATGCGTTTTGTATAAAGAATTAAAGTTTTCAGCAAAAAGCAATGAACACAGGTTTTGGTGAAAATCAGAAGAATGCCCCTTGCTCTAAGTTTCCCACGGTAGAGCAGAATTTTTCAGGGAAGAATGTATTTCACCCCTGATTTGGGACTCCAAAGGGACAATGATTGACACTAATCTTTCTTTGCGGCTAATGGCCAAAGAGTGTAGGTAGGTATTCGAGCGTTTTGAGAGAGAGTTTATACAGAGTCTTTACCACAGACTACTATATTCTGTGGTCTTTACCTTCATGTACCTTAAAATGTTCGATTTTCCAAATAAATGAGAAACGGCTCCTTTAAAATTTGATAGAGGCTTGAAATTTTGCACATGGACTAATTATGTGATAAAAACACAGTTTTTTTAAAATGTTCGTTTAAGGGGTGCTCCAGAGAAAAACGTTCGAAAGATGAATTTATGAAAAAAAAAAAAAAAACATGCTTCGGGATGAGATAGAGATGTCAAATGTGTTGTGCGGATAGATAGTTTGGAAGGCAGAGAGTGTACGGTTTCAATTTTCCAATATTTTCTACTGTAGGGATGCCGCACATCAAAATGTTTGATTTTCGGAATAAATGAAAAACGTAAATTTTGAAATGTGATAGATGCTTGAAATTTGATATATGGGCCAATAATCTGATAGAATACCCAAGAAAAACGGAAATTTAAAAAAATGTTTATATAAGGGGGTGATTACTCTACACAGAAACATTTGAAAGGTGAAATGATAGAAAAAGCATGCTTTGTGATGACATAGATACTTCAAATTTAGTGTACAGGTAGATAGTTGGAAAGGATGAAAGTGTGCACTTTCAGTTTTCCCACATTTGTTAAAGCAGGGGGGTGCCGCACACTAAAATATTCGATTTGACAAACAAATGAACATCGCCTCCTTTTCAACGTAATAGAGGCTTGAAATTTGGTATATGGACAAATCATTTGATAAAAAAACACAAAATGAATACAATTTTCCAGCAATGTTCATAGGGGATGCTACACAGGAAAAGTTTGAAAGGTGAAATGAAAGAAAAAGCATGCTTCGTGATAGAATAGTTCAAATTTGGTATATGGGTACGGGTAGATAGTTTGAAGAAAAGAAAGCGTGCAATTTCAGATTTCCAATATTTGTTACTTTAGGTGTTGCCGCACACCAAAACGTCCGATTTTCCGAATAAATGAGACACACTTCCATTTAAATGTGATTGAGGCTTGATATTTGGTATATGAACCAATTATCTGATAAAAGACGAATTTTTTCAAAAATGTTTATTTATCGGTGTGCTCTACAGCAAAAAAAGGTTAGAAATGTGAAATGATAAAATAGCATGCTCCGGGAAGACATCGAGACTTTAATTTGGTGTACAGGTAGATTGTTTGAAAGAAAGAATTGCGCAATTTAAGTTTTTCAATAGTTTCTTCTTTGGGGGGGGGGGGGGGGTATGCACACCAAAATATTCGATTTGACGAATAAATGTGAAACGCGAATTAATCAAACATCATTTACATTATTCGGGAGTTGCTTATTGCGACACAGTATATTTTCAACTGGTATTCGGCTTGTATTTATTTTAATTATCCTTAATGGATGTATAAGAATATTTATTCTCGCTACACAAAATTATCTTCACAGGCAGATCTGAAGGTAAAAACATCCTGGTCCTGTGTGTAAACAAATTTACAAAAACTTCTATCTAATTACCACAGAGCGACAGTGATTTTCAAGGAAATTGAACTTAATTTTTCAAATGATTGAATTTTCATTAATTGGGTGTATAATTGTCATTAATTTAGTATCATGTTATCAATTCGGAATCATTTTCAGTAATTTAACAGCATGTTAAAAAGTAGTCAAATTTGTCGGAATGTGGGATAGTTAGACTAAAAGACAAGTGCTACAGAAAATCATTACAATAATATTATCTTTCAAAACGCAACAAGACAAGTCATAAACACTTTACACCAAAGTTGGAACGTGTTAAAAAGCACAAATTTTAAATACGTATTATATTTTTTAAACCAACAAAATAGGAAAGTACACGTCATAGCTCGAGAACCCTAAATGTTCAAATTTAGTTCAAATTTAGCATATCGTTGCTTTTTACCACTTTACAACAAAGTTGAAAAGTGTTTATGACTTTGTTCATTCTGTCTGTCTGTCTGTCTGTCCGTTAGCACGATAACTGCCGTAAAAATGACTTAATCAAAATGAAATTTTAGTATGTTGTTCAGACGGTCTGTAGGACCTAAGGGAATATAAATGAATAATATAACCCAATTAGTTTTGGATTGAACCCGGGTTGAAAAAATGAAATACATTGAGCCCTATGGGACCTAATTTTTCAAACATTTTTTAAGCGGATTTAAAATTCACAAATTGCTTCAAAAATTTTAGGTAATATTAAAATTGTTCCATAAAATATATAAAAAAAAAATTCAGCGAAATATATTCAGTAGTTTTTTAAATAAAAATTAAAATAGTAATAACACCTCTTATATGAAGCGATCACGTGACCATGATATGAAAAAATCACGTGACCCGCTTCAAAATGATATATGGCATCCATCTGGTCTCAAAATCGATATTTTTAGAGTTCTTTTTAATTCATATTGAGTGCTGTATCCGTCCTAAAACCACTCTATTTTCGGTTAAATTCTGCGCATCTACATACTGGAACAACGCAATTACAATATATTTGAGTTTAAATGCTCATCCAAATTTGATTATTTCTATAACGAAGCCTATTTTTCACCTATGTAAAATGTAAACAGCGAAATATGTAGAATGAGTTGTATTACAATTGCTGTATTTCCTTAACACAAAATCATTTAGTTCATGGAGTCTGCGTAGCTGATATGAATGAAATATTCATTGATTTTACAAATAGAAGGACGTTTTTTTTCGATGAAGTTTTACGCATAGAGTTTAATTACCTGTAGCTCCATGGTCTTAATTTTTAAATAAAATAAATTATTATTGTATTGTGATGAATGACATGAATGGGAAATTATTTATGAATGAAGTGTTGCTTTTATAGAGAGAGCCAGGCGTGTTATTTTTTCTATGACGTCATTTGAATGAATTTCAGTTGTTTTCGATTAAGTTTTCAAATATAATAAATTATCGTAGTATTATGATAATTCTAAAATTATTACCGAGGAATATATCCCATTTTAGAGATAAACCAAGCAATTTATATTTCAATGCCGTCATTTGAATGAAGTTCATTTTTTTCGATGAAGGTTTACGTTTTCGAATATAATAAATTAATGTAGTATTGTGATAAGTTTTAAAATATCACCGAGAAATATATTGCATTTTAGCCATGTTTAAATAAAATTGTATTGAAGTTGGAAAGTGTTTCATAATCAATGCTTTAAGCATGATTGATCTTTCCTGTTAACACTTTACAGCATAGTTGAAAAGTGTTTATGACTTTGCTCATTGTGTCTGTCTGTCTCTCCGTTCGCACGATAACTGCCGTAAAAATGACTTTATCAAAAGGAAATTTTAGTATGTTGCTGATACGGGCTGTGGGACATACGGGAATGTAAACAAATAATATCACCTAATTAGTTTTGGATTGAACCCAGATTGAAATAATTAAATACAATGAACTCTAAGGGATCTAATTATTCAAACATTATTTAAGCGAAATTAATTCAGGGATTGCTTCGAAAATTTTAGGAAATAGTCGAATTATCCCATATAGTATATAAAAAAAAATCAGTAAAATATGTTCGGAATATTTTGAAGTAAAAATTAAAATAATAATTACATCCATATTATATGAAGGGATCACGTGACACATTTCAAAATAAAATATGCCAACCACTTTTTTTCCCAGTGTAATCGTGATATTTAAAGTTCCTTTTTATTTATATTTAATGTTGTATCCGTTTTAAAATCGCTTTATTTTTTATCTTTTCTGTGCATCTATATACTGCGCCAACTCAATTACAATATTTTTTAGTTTAAATGATCATCAAATTTTGATTATTTCTACAATGAAGCCTAATTGTCACGCATGTAGAATGTAAACACATAAAGCTGTAAGAGAAGTTGTATAAGAATTGCTGAATTTCTTTAACGCAAAATTATTTAACTTTGGAGTATGCAGTATAGTTGATAGGAGTTGTTATTGTAGATGTTGTTGAAACCCAGACCGTCCGACCTACCAGAAAGGTGTAAGGTAACTGTTTGGACGGTCGGGAAGTGCCACCCAATTTAGACCGGAACCCAGTGGGGGAGGCTAGTTGATAGGAGTGAAACATTCAATAATTTCACATAGAAAAGCAGACGATTCTATAGTATTGGTTTATCGATGAAGTTTTATGCATGGAATCATAAAGTACTTTTACCTCCATGGTTTTAGGTTTTTAAGTAAAATAAATTATTGTAGTATTTTAATAATTTTAGAAATATCGCCTCTGAAAAAAAGGAATGAAAAAAAGTTTACGAATGAAATATCCACTGCTTTTATATAGAGAGCCAGGCGGTTTATATTTTGATGACGTTATTTGAACACAGTTAATTTGTTTTCGATGAAGTTTTTAAATATAATAAATTATTGTAGAATTGTGATAATTTTTAAAATATCACTTCTGAATGTATCGCATTTCAGAGATGTTTAAATAAAATTACATTGCAGTTGAAAAATGTTTCATAACCAATGTTTTATATATGACTGATCTTCCTTCTTGTGATATATTTTTACTTTCGCTGCAATACATGGTAATGTATAGATAAAGTATAGGAATCATGCCGAGAATCACGTCTGGAGTTTTCTACGGATCTACACGTTTCGGGACCTGTAGAATACGAATGAACTATTTTTAGCGTGACGTCTGTGTGTGTGGTCTGTCTGTGCGATGTATGTATCCACTGAAGTTTAAAAACTAATGGACCAAATTTCATAAAATTTGGTTGGTAAGTCACTTGTGCGTGACCCTGGTGCTAATTACTTTTCGGTATGATTCGGTATAAAAGAAACAGCCTTTATTTGCAAAATGACCTTCAAAAATCCCATGTATCCACGCTAGCTAAAATACTCATTGACCAAATTTCACAAAATTCGGTAGATAAATCACTTGTTGGTTACCCTCGTACTGATTAGATGTTACTATGATTCGAATAAAGAATATCGAGGAGCTGATGAAGACTTTATAGGGCAGTTGCTGAATGAAACTAAGATACATTAAAAATGCAAATTCGATATAATATCAGAAAAGTATCCATGTTGTTTTCTGCAATTAAACTCAATTTAACGCAGCATGAAATACAAAATAAGAAAATATATTTGAGTCTGTAGGAAAAGTCATGTGCTGCCCACGTCAGATTATTTTTAATATATATATTTTTCTATTTATTAGTGAATTAAATGCGATTTGCAAAATGCTCTATTCTCAATATGTTTTATTTAAAGTAAACAGTAAGAAATTTGAAATACATTCATTATTAACAAATGTGGTGAAGACTTTGCAAGTTACTTTAACAGAATATTGGTAGACCCTATTATTAAGAGAGGTTTTCGAGATATTGGGAATTTTACTTTTTGCTATGGAACATAATATCCCTGAATATATTAAATAAATAGAATGAAATATAGTACGATAAATTACGTACGGAAGCTAATAAAATGTTAGCATTTTTTTAATCAAAAAATCATTATAAAAGATAAATATGCTTCAAAATGTATTACCTAAATAGTTTTTATATGTAATTTATTATTTAAAAACTAATGACATAATTTTTGGAACGATAGCATGTGCCATTATCCACGTTCTTCATATAATACGGATATTTTTGTATCAATTCCAGTACAATTAAATTTTAAATATTTTTTATTTAAAAAATCCGATCTTTTGTAAAAGGATCGATCTCTTTTAAAATGTTTGATAACAAATGACAGCTTAGATGATAAATGATAGGGATTCATCGTCCAATTTAAGATGAGGTATAGGGTAGTAGTTCACTAAAGATTTTCACTTACGGTATCTTTTCTAATTTCGTTTCAAAAATTTTACATAAAACATTTATTTATCGGAAACTGTTATAGATATAAATAGCTTAGATAATAAGTGATACGGATTCAGTATTATTGAATTTGGAAAATAATCAGCCCAGTCCATCCTGGGGCCGCTCAATAGGAATGTACACGGATATTTTTAGAATAATAACTTGAATATTGGAGAAGTTGGAAATCTCATATTTGTCATATATTTGCCTTTTGTATCATATTTTCATTCCTTGGATTTTGAACCTAATGGGTCTAAAGAAGTAGAAAGCAAACAAACGAAAAACAAATTTTATAGGATCAATACCTTTATTTTAGTTTTTATAAGATCTAGACCTCTATCTGTGCAATAAAATTGTAACTCACATTTTCATCTCATACAATAGAAGTGGTGACTATAAATTTTGTAAAACTAATATTTCATTATAAATCGGAATACGCTAAAATATTACCAATGGATTCAATCATTGATTAAATATATGGAATTACTAGCAGGTATATCTATTATTCGTACGGAATATATAATATAAAAACTTTAAATTCACAATTATTTGCAAATTCCTTGTATTCTAAATGATATTGTTATTCAAAGCATTCTATTAATAAACCATTTAATTCCTAAATTAAGTATCAGAATCTCTGTTTCTGCTATATAAAATTATCTTTAGAGGGAGATCGGAAGAATAAATTATCCTGATCCAGGGTGTAAACAAATTTACAAAAATAGCATTACCTCTACTTGGGACAAAGCTAAAAATAAAGGTCCCCTCATTTACAATTAAATTTTTCAGCGGTCATTTTTTTCCTCTGCCATTTTTTCCACGGGTATTTTTTCCCTCGGCCATTTTTTCTTATATTCCTTTGAAACTGTGCTAAGGGCCCCTAAGCTTATAGTTACGCCACTGGTTGGAACCAGGCGGGTATTTAGAGGGGAGCCGGGACACCTAGTGACCCCCCCCCCTTATGATGAAAACTAACATTAGTTCTATGCCTATGGGAACAAAGTTGAAATTGAATGTTGTGTCCTCGTTTTGAATGGTTCCCCCCACCTTTTGCAAAGTCTGTATCTGCCCATGGTTGTAACACATGTACATACCTATAAAGCCTAAGTTATTCAGACTATACTGTAAACCTTTAAATAATACAATGAAGTAGTGTCTGCAGTTAAAGCAGTCTGTTTCGATCGGCAACTGGGCATTATCCAAACGTGACCAGGATTTTGTTTACATCACACCCAACCTTTTACTCTACAACGGGGGAAAAGGTAAAGGGTTCGACTGTCATCAGCAGCAAATTACCCAGGAGAATTCAGGACCTCCACCCCTTTCTACCTAGTACCTGCCGCCAAATTGCTCCTTTTGCCGTCCTGCCTTGGTGTCTACGCAAAAAGACGATTTTGTCAACTCCACAAATAAAGAGCTATAAAGTTTGACATTCTCGTAACAATGGTCAAAGTGAAAATGCCGCTAAAGCTGTCAATTGCTGCTACTCTTCCAGAGATGCACTATTTAAAAATGGACAATAGAGACTTACTTATCTGCTTCTGGGAAGGGGGGGGGGGGGGGTAGGGGGAGCTTCAATGGGTTCGTGTTTTTTGTTTCCTTATCAAAACTGTTTTTGTAGTATTTATCATAGTTCTGGATTTATAAATAAAATGAATTAAATTAAAATGTAATGCAATTTTATTTTTATTTCATGTTTACACTACTGATCAGTAAGCAGTTAAATTACCATCGCTTCAGGCTGAAATGTTCCATATCCACATATAAGATCACCCCGCTTATAGGGTCAGTTTTTTCAAATACGTAAGCGTGACCTTATACCTTATATCGAGGTTTGACTGTGTAACGTATGTTCAGCATAACTATTCTAACAAAATTATTTGAATTTCTATAGACCAATTTTATAATTTTATGAATTTCCATATTTTAAGAGAGCGAAAAGTGTCTTCCTCCCACCCTCTTACTCCATTTTGCATTCAATCAATACTTATTTTAGATTTAACTATCAATTCTTTCAGATACGCTTCTGGATTGGAGTCGTTCACCAAGTACGTTGGCGCTTTGAGGGGAGGGGGGGGGGGGTCGCTTTAATGCGGATCGTTCGCATTTATTGTTTTTTCTTCTAATAAATGTTGTGAAAACTTTGGGGAAGTGCAGTTTCATTTTTAATTGCATGTCTATTTCATATGACAGTTTGGAACCGTATCAGCAAATATAACTCTCTCAAAGTTAAAAAATGCTGAAATTTTTAAAAAAAATTTATTATATAGAAAATTGAAAACTGAAGGGGGGGCATGGCTCTCCCATGCTGGTGCCCGTGTTTGCTTGTATAAACATAAATAACAGCTATGCCTTAATAATTTTCCATGTTAACATGCGGAAATTTATTATTTTAAATCAGTATTTATGAAATTTTTATTTAAAAATCCTCCTTTTATGCCAATTTTTGATCGTGGATTTTTAATTCATGATATGCTTGAAAATTTTCAATTATTTTTGCTTTTGTTAAGTATTTGAAGCTTTTTAATTCCCTACAAAAAATTATAAGTATATAAATAGTTACACAGCAAAGTATGTACCTCTCCAGTTGCAATAAAATGTAAATGTATTATCATTATTAATACTATCATGTTAGTTTAATAAAAAATCCTATTAAAGTTTTACCCGAAAAGAGGAAAGCAGTTTTGTTTTCAAAACGTACATGCATAAGAAATATGAAATTAAACAATACAACTTGTTAAATGTATTTGAAATCTGTAAAATCATAATAAAAGATATGTGATAACTTTGATATTGAACTGAGTGACTGCAAAATGAAGTTTTCAGATAATAATTAATAATATATCAATGCAATTTTAATTTATTTGTGAGTCTAATATTCATCATGCTCGAAAATTTAGGAAAATATATGTTTCATATTAATTTCAAAATAAAACAATAAAAACTTTCTCTATCAATGTTCATAAGCAGTTATACAATTTTGTCAATTTAGGATAATTTATTTTATAAAATAACAATTGATTTACAGGAGGACAAAAGGGAGAAAAAGTGGTTTTTAATTTTCGTTTCATAAAAAGCAATTTCAATTTTTCAGACTGTTTAAAAGCTTCTTAAATCAAAAGCCTATCGTTTCCGACGACCCCTTATAGACTATGACACTTGTTAATCATAGGCGCCGAAGATTGGGGGCCGGAGATAGGCATTTGCCGCCTCCTGTCCTCTGGATTCCACAGATTTCATTGTATATTTTATGCATGTATGTGCGTGCGTGTGTGCAATGCATCTTTTGCCTCCTCCTGGAAAAAATCCTTCAGGCACCTATAATGTTAATGGTTCAGACCGAGACTGGATAGTGTCAGATGGTTGTTGACTACCGTTTTACTTATTTTTTAAGCTTAATAAGATCTCCGGTCTCAAGTGACTAATATTAAGAACTAGCGAAATTTCACTGCAGAAAATTGAGAGGGTAATACGTTGCAAATTTCAAACTTTAAATGCGAAAATATAAATATTATTCGAAATAGTAAAGAAAAATATATTTATACTATTTTGATTTTTTTTTGGGGGGGGGAGGGGGGACGCTTCTTCACACACATTATGTGGGAGGGGCTTGAGCCCTCTCAAAAAAGGCCTAGCGATGCTTCGGATCCATGTTAAACAAAAATCAAACTAAACAGGAGGTTTGACACCCAAAAACTATTTTTGTATATACGTCTCTGGATGTATCTATGAGACAGGTCCCCTGTTTGTAGATGTATGAAACAGGTCCGCGATTTACTGTGTGTGAAACATGTCCACGATTTACTGTGTATGAAATAGGTCTGCAATTTACGGTGTGTGAAAGAGGTCCGCGATTTACGGTGTGTGAAAGAGGTCCGCGATTTACGGTGTGTGAAAGAGGTCCGCGATTTACGGTGTGTGTAAGAGGTCCGCGATTTACGGTGTGTGACACGCGTCCGCAATTTACGGTGTGTGATACAGGTCCTCGATTTGCGGGGTATAAAACGGGTCCGCAATTTACGGTGTGTATATTTACGGTGTGTAACACCAGGTCCCCATTTTGGTTGAAAAAAACATACTTTGAAATAATTAATTTTTTTTAAATTACAAAGTAGAAATGAAAAGTATACTCTATTTTAACTGGAAAATCATTAACGTTTTCATCAAAAATATATTCCTTCATAGGGTTCTCGGTTTGATAGGATACACACAGCGTCCTCGTTTTACAGGTCTTGCCCACCTGTGTGTGTGTGTGTGTGTGTGTATGTGTCAGTGAATCTGTGGAGTCGATAACTGACGAACGAATGGACCGATTCGAACGAAATTTGATACAAAACTTACAATCCATAAACACTGGAAGCCTATTGTTTTATACGCAATCGAATGTTCAGAACTCACCTAAATTTTCGAGTGAAATTTTGAAAAAATTGTCAAAAAATCAAAACCTCTAATAAAGTTACGTAAATAGACATTTCTTATGTAATTTTTCATTAGAAAACGATTGACATAAATTTTAGAACGATAAAGTGAACCGTTCTCGAGGTATTGCACATTTTTCAAAAAAATTATCAAGAAATCATATAAAATAAAAAAAATATTTCCTATTGAGAAACATGTTCAATTTTCATATGTAATACCAAGAGATAAATTTGGTGACATCATTCTCGTCGATTTAGCTCGCTCCATTCATGAAAAAAGATACTTTGAGTAATACTTTTGTATTTGAACGCCAATAGTCATTTATCTGCTTTAAGAATAACTTATTTCTCCGTCCATAACGCTTGGCAAGATTTTGGTGACGAATATGGTGCAATGCTGCCAACTTGGCGACTTTTTTAAATGTTGCTACATTATCGAAAAACTCGCCAAATTGATAAAAAATAACGCTAAATCAATAAAAATAACGACTCATTGACGAAAATTCAATATCTTGGGAAGAATATAAATATCTACTATAAAAATAATCCATTTTTTTTACTGTAAAAGTAGGAAATTCATTGTATTATATAAGGAAAGTCATGTGCTGCCCACATCAGATTTTTTTGTTTAGGTAAAATGTAGTCTGAATCACTTATCCATAACAATGGACAAATGATCCAAATGATTGTGCTTCTTTAAAACTTTGAATTATTAGTAATCCAATTTCTAATTAATTTTATGTCTTTATATTTTTAAAACAATTAAGCTCAAAGAAGGATAAAATGTTTATTTTGTATTGCAAAACATAATTAGAAAATTCTAAATATTTAAAAGATATTTTGGATTGCTGTACTAGTACTGAAATCTCAGATATTGAAGGATTGCATTCTGGTGATAGCATTATTGATTATGAAACTAAAATAACTTCGAAAAGCAACATACACAACATACACACCTTTGTCAGGACACACAAGAAGCTCAGCCTTGCTGATCTATCTCATGAGAGCTAGATCATCAACTAATGTTAGAATGAAAAATGTAATTGAAGTAAAGTAAGTAAAGGAGGTAATAACATCGAGAGGGAAAATAAAGGAGGTAGGTCATTATGAAACAAGGAGTAGGTCATTATGAAACAAGAGCTAGGTCATTGTGAATGAAAGGTAAAATACCAAAGAGAAAAATGAACGTCCAGCAAGGATTTGAAGCACTTGTTTAATGAGTAAAATTATGAAAATAAGTGTGACTTTAAATTTGAAAAAAAAGCAACTAATCGGTTTTGTAAGCTATATGAGTCATCCAAATCTACGGGAAAAATAACAGTTTCCAAACAAGTACGAAAAATAAGTAGAACAGAAAATGAAGGAACTAACTGGTTTGGAAAACTAAAAGAACATCGTCAACAAATACTTTGTGAAAAACAATAATTCAGGAAACAGGAAGAAAATTACTGCCATAAGAAGAAGGAAGCAAGCGAAATTGAGATATTAAAGATATTTCCAAGAGGAAGAAAATAAAGGACAATTATTATTGATAAGAGAATTTAATTGAGAAACAATCGAGAAACGTTTAAGTTTTGATTAAAATTATGGTTTCGGGGGTACAATCTACGTCTACTGTAGTAAATTGCACTTGATGGTGCCTTTGCGTTTTACTAAGGATAGAAACTGTTTTTACATTTTTTTTATAAAATGATGTAAATGTCCATTTTTTTTGTACCAAAAACGTGAATATGTTTTATAAAATTGTGCATTATTCATCATGCAACTTATGAAATAGAATTAATTTAATACCAACTTTTTAAATTTATTTAGTTAGCTTCTTTATCTAGTTCAGTTATATAAATAAATGGGAATTTAATACAAAACTCCCAATTAAACTTACAGCACTGAATTTTAGACTTTTACAACTTCCTGGATTGTCCGGTCGTCCAAACAGTTACCTTACACCTTTCTGGTAGGTCGGACTGTCTGGGTCTCAACAACCTCCAGGATGATTGTTTGTTTATTCTAGTGGGTATGTGTATATTTTTAAAACTACTCTTCTCTTAATTTTTAACTTTAGCACGCTTATTAATATTAATTTATGATATTTTAACTCACTAATTATTTTTTTACCCGGAGGGGAAAAGTCTGGTCTAAAGGGGTTAAAAGAGATCTTTGCATGTCGTTGTTCTTTGCTGTACATTTTAATTAGTATTTTGATTTTGAACCATATCAGGTTAGGCCGTTCGTGGCCTGCTATAGGTACGTATTTGGTTTCCAGGAATGACTCGAAAGCCGAAGTGGCTAGAAAATCAAAATTAAGTTTTCTTTTGTAATATATTTTAATCCTTTAGATTTTGAATCTTATTTGGCTTACCAGTCTAGTGCCCGCTATGGAAATGTACTAGTAGTTGTGAATGAGCGGGTGAAACAGCATGCTTAGAGGGCATCGGGGGGTTGGTTAGTATTAGCGAACTAGTACTCCAATGGAGGAATGCACCTGCGTATCAGGCCATGAGCTCCTGAGTCAGAGAACAGGGGACCAAGCCCCCATAGTTTAATAAAATAAATCTAATAAAATAGTAAAGGTGTTAACTTCCTGGGGTGAATCGTTTATGAGTACCGACAAGTTCTACCTATTTAACGATAGTGGACCCAATAAAAATTAATCTCAATAAAAATCTCAATATTAATCTCAATAAAAATCTCAATATTAATCTCAATAATAATCTAATAAAAATTAAGCTCAATAAAAATTTATCCAACCATCAATGTCAAATAACTGACACAATCTTCCCGATGTCCTCAACTGACATCGATGATCCAATCTATGGATGTCAATTGAAGATAGATTCTATGTAGGAAGCTCTACAACGCGGCCAGGGCCTCTGCGCTAGAGGGGCTCCAAATTAAACAATTAAAACATTGAAACGTTAACGAGAGCTGCCTAAAACATTATGCCATCGGAATAGGTTAGCAAAAATTGAGGATATATAAGACCGCATTTAATTAAGGTCTAGAGTATGTTGGCTTTTTGGTTATAATGAGAAAGTTGCCAGCAATATAAATTCCGTTAAAATAAGTAAGAGCTTCATTTTTAGGCCTTTTTATAGAATGCAATTATATTTTTGAAAAAATATTTCAGTTCCTTTCATATACGTCGAAAGGTGGAGGGGGCTCTGGAGAAATGTTTGCCCCAGGCCCCAGTTAGGCTAAGTGGGCCCCTGAACATTGCCAAAAACACCATCTTTCTCCGATGCACCGTTCGTAAGGTAAAGCTTGTAAGATTATAACGAGCGATCGACCGACCTATACACAAAGGAACATGATGCATTCAATAAAATGAATCTAATAAATAAATATACGCTATAACAACAATCCATGTTTCGTAAATATTTTAATTACTAGAGAGCTCTGTCTCCCAAAGTTCGCCAACCTCCATATTTATCAAAATTCCAGAAGTAACAAATGGTCTTCTTCAATCATTAATTTAGTTAATCTGCCTGCTGCTAAATGTCTGCATGGATCAGGATTAAAATGAGTCTCTTAATTAATAAACTCCCTTAAAAGCAAATATTGCTGCAAAAATGTTTTCACATTGATTAAAAATGCAATGGACACCTTAATTTTTGAAGACTTCGTAATTTTATCATGTGAATTACAAAAAAATATATAAATATCCAGTTTTTACATTATGTAAAAGCTGTACATTAAATATAATATCCTCATAAAATTTCATAAACATACGTGCATTTAGGAGGGTGTAGCTCTCTTCTATCTAGTATTTAACTGATAAATTATCAAACATTTAACATTTGGCTCTAAACCATCAAGACATAATTTGTCTTTCTAAAACACACAAATACAAAAATTTACTTCTAAAAAAAATCACTTTTGCCATATCTTTGCTTGACTGAATAAAAAGCAAAATGTAATCACACGTTTTATGTTGTTTTAACGTGTGTTTCCTCCAACGTCCAGCCGCTGCTGTCTAGCCCCTTTAAGTTGCCTCGTCTGTTTCTTATTTCTAGTGGAAAGCAGCCAAAAATTCAAGAGAATAAACTTTCGATGAAAGCAAAAACAAACATTTATTCCATTTCTTCGTTTGCAATGCGGAAGGGAAGATTCTAATTTTGATGTGTCCTATAATAATGAAATGGAATATGTAAATTAGCAATGCTAATTTCCAGTTATCTTGCCGAGTTATAATAAAGTTTTAAACAAAAGAAGGACGATTTCTGTTGGGAAAATAAAGGGAAAATTCAATAAATATTACATTTATAAACAAATAAAAATATGGTATATTTATTAAAAAATATCTGTAGTGCGATTCTACACTGGTATTGTCATACATTAGTCGTTTGAAATATACTGATTCGTGTTATATGCCCTTTTAACGCTTATCTATGTCATCTTAAGCAAAGTTGGGAACTGTGAATGGTGTTGTATATTCTTACCTTATCAAAAATTCTTATCTAAAATGCATGAGCAGCAAGAACTTCTGTAACAACATTGGAAAGGGGTAGGATTACAAGCAGATTTTATGCAGAAAGTCTTTCTTGATGAGGAAGAAAGAAATTTCTTGATGAGGATTATTTAATTAGGAAGGGAGTTATAGGAATATAGTTTTACTATTTTTGTGATAGAAAATTTTGTGCAATGCTCAACATATGTTCAAATAATTTTTGATTTATGTGAAAAAATATTATTTTTAATAAAATTGACGAAATTTGCGTAGGAGTTTTGTAACATAACATCTTTGTAACTGTTATTTATTATGATACCTAATGAGATCAACGAAATTAAAAAACTGCTCAATGTTTCATAGTGCGTCCCTGTGTTTTAGATGTGTTTGTTCAATTATCTTTTCACTAAGGGGGTAAAAAAGAAAATGTAATGCTTTTTCAGTACCTTTCTTACTCAGTAACAAAACAAAATGGCAGTAGCTCCGATGGAGCCAAAATTATTTTATGTACATGATACGGGGGTTTGTCGTTAGACATTTCAACTTATTAAAATATCGAAATTAGAACCACCTTTTCAAAATAGTTTAAAATATTAAAATATCGAAATTATAGCCACTCCATTTCTAAAACTAAGAACCTTATACGAAATCCAATTATACGTCCTTTAAGGGCATTTAAAGGGTTACAAATTACTTCGTATTATAGTAGCTGGTTGATATATTAACTCTTGAACTTGAAAAACTTGATAAAATTCAAAAACGAATATTTTCAATCTTCAACTTAACAAGGCGATTCCTTGAAAACAACAAGAATTTTATAAAAACAAATAATGGATCTAGAAACTGAATTTTTGCTGTTAAACATTTCTGTCGCTTAATGTTTATATCTATCTTTTATAGTTTAAAAAACATATTTCGAGTGAAAGAAAACAAAATGAGGCAAAAAATCACTTTAACAAAACTTACTTTGACAAAAACTTTTTTTTTCTCCGGGAGGGAGGAGTTCAGAATATTCAAATTACTTTATATATTTATAAATAGAGCGCTAATTTTGCTAAAACAAATGAAAATTATTCCAATTTTTATCTATTGCATTAGGAGATATAAGTTTTCAATTTTTTTTTTCGTAACACTTCGATTACAGTCCGAGATATCCCAGCCATTGATTCACAAAAACAAAAAAAAAATGAAATATTTGGCATTTCTCTCTTATTCTGGATGATTCATATTTTATAAAGCTCTACTCCAATATTTTTATTGTTTTATCCCAATTATCTCCAATATTTTTATTGTTTTTATTGTTATTATTTATATGTACATTTATCGTTCGTATACTTTTTCCAGTATTTGGTTGAATTAATGTGTTTGTGAAAATTGTTTTAGATGTATGTGTATTATTTTTCTTACAGCTAAAACAGACGCGAAAAATTTGTGTTTTCTTTTCAACCCCTTCTCCTATTGACTGCAAAAATTATAAATTTTAAATGTTTCTCTTAGTCTCTATGTACCCTAATTTTTTATACATCACTCCAAAATTTTTATCGATTTTAATCCTAACTCCCCCTCGCCTTCTCCCCCTATCTTTTATTATCCCTTTCATTATCTGAAGTCAATCTGAAGTCTCCAAGCCCCCCCCCCCCCCTATATTTGTGCTGTGCTGATGACTCGCTCTTTTATTTTTTTCTTCAATTAAGAGGGAAAATTAAAAATTGGTATTTAAACTGCTCCCTTCCCCAATAACTGCAAGAATTGAAATTTATCATTTTTGTTTTCATATTAATGCACCTAAATTTATTATTCCAATTCAATACTTTAAATTTATTATTCCAATTCAATATCTATTTATGCAAAATTTTACTCTCCCTACTCAACCTGGATGTTTAATTTTCATCTTATTTGAATTGAGCTGATGTATCTCTAAAAACTGTTTCAGATTTTTCTAACATTACATTTAAAAAGCGAAGAAAGAAAATAGTTATTTTCAGTGCTCCCCACCCTCATTGATTACAGATAACAAAATGAAAAAACTTGGTAGTTTTCTTTAAGTCTCAATACGCCCGAATTTTTTATATTGTAATATAATATTAACAACAATATTACAACGCGAATATTTTCACGCGTTTAATTTTCACCCGCATTGTATTCCGTATTATTGTTTTTTTCCCATTTTTGAGACCGTTACTTTTATAAAACTGAAAAGAAACGAAAATTTTTTTCTTTAAGTCCCCGTTAACTCAATGACTTATGAAGTGAATGACTTTAGTGTTTTTCTTTTAATCACGATGTTTCATTATTTTCATATCCTAATTAATCAATATTTCATTTTTATTGTTTTTTTTTTTTTTTTTTTTCAATTTTTCACCTCTCCTGTCAGTTGGCCACTCAAACAGCTGCTGTAAACCCATGGGTCAGTCGAGTGGTCTAGGACTTCAATCTCCCCTGTCATATATTTTTACTCCTTTCTTTTACTCTCATCTTATCCTGTTAATTTTCCTACATTTCGGTTGGAGTGAAGTATTTCTGAAAACTGCTTTAGTTTCTCCTTTCATTAACTTTCTCAAATTGAGAAAAAACGAAAACTTTATATTTTTACCCCCCTCTCTCATGCACATACACTCAGTATATTAAAATATTGGTATTTCCTTCATGTTATGATGCGCTCTTTTCTTTGATACCCTACTTCATTTTTTTAAAATCATTTTATTCTGTGACTGGCATATTCACTACCCACTCCCCAAGGAAAATTAAAAATAATATTTTCAATTAATATTCAATAAATAAGTAAAATGCACTTCGTGCGAAGCATAAGGAAAACTTGAGCAACGTATATAAGCACAAATAACACAATAAAGCTGCATTCAGCTGTTTCGAGGATACGCTAGATCCATTTCGTCATTGCATTTGAACCAACAAACCCGAAGTCCAAAAGAGAAATGGGCCTATCCCATTCCTCATTTGGACTTCGGGTTTGATGGTTCTCTTGCACTGATGAAGGGATCCAGCTTATCCTCGAAACAGCTGAATGCTGCATTATTGTGTTACTTGTGCTTATATACTCAAGTTTTCCTTAATATTCAGTAGTTGGGTTCTTTGGAAATAAAAATTTAATAAAAAGTAACCTCGTTAATTTTTTTAAATAGCATTATAATAATTAAAGTCAATATTTTTTGTATTACCATTTTTTTTTAATTATTTATTTTTTTTTTATATAAATATCCTAAAAAATAAGTTCCGTGCTACAACGTAAACATATTCAAGTTTGAAATATAAAATTGAAACGAATGATTTTTCTGTACTTTCTAATAAATTCGTCTATTATTAATATTTTACACTACTTCATTTTAATGACCATAATTAAAACTATTTAAATGGTTTTATAACAAATGACTACACTATTAACCCAGTTAATTCTTTTATTTGAATTTTTAAAATGTTATTTCACTTGTAGCAACTATTATTAATTTCTATTTATTCAATCCAAATAAATATGAGTAAAAAATGCAAAACTGGATATTGTTGCCATTGAGATGACACAGTTAAACGGGAGCATGACACACTAAAATAGGAAACTATGCAAATGTGTTATTTTACTCTTTTGCATAATAATTACATGAAATAGTGGATGTATTTATTACCACTAAATAGACATTTTTAAGAGGGTAACCAGGTGAGTGAAATAAATATTACATGTCACATATTTACCTTCTTAAATAGGGCTTTTCAGTGGTAATAGATATAACCGTTATTCCAATTAATACTTAAGTAAAAGAGTAAAATAACACGTTTATATAACTCTAGTTATATAACAATAGCATTTAGTGTGTCACTAGAAAATTTACTTGTTTAAAAGTGTTATCCAAGTGTCATTAAAATACGCTTTTCTGTTAATTTTTATTTAAATTTCGCAGGAGTCCCCAAACTGGCTGACACTTCTGGGCATGGGCGTTCATAGAACTTTCCCCAGGGGACAGGGGACAAACTCAAGGATAAGACGTTCAACATCAACTAGCTTTATGCCAGCCTTTGTGTTCTTGAACGTCCAGTGGGAAAGTCCCCACCTTTGCCATCCCCAATAGGCGCCCATAGGAGGCTTGCGGCTATCCAATATGCATATAAAAATGCAGATATACTTTAAATAAAGAATGGCTAAATGATCTTTGATTGCAGTTATTATCAAAATACAATAAAATAAAAATATATACTAATAGTTAATCTTCAGGAGTCAAATATCCTTTCTAGTCTATAGAAAGAGCTAATTGTTGATATTGTCAGCAAACTATTAATGAATATCGGTTACAGTAGTATATGAATAATCGTCATCTCGATTATATATGTACAAGTGTCAGATTTACATGGTATTTATTACTCATGCATTTCCGAACAAAACCTATTCTTTTTGGATATCACACGTCTATTTTTAACTGCTGACAGTCATTATCTCCATATAAAGAAAGAACAAACAATTGTAAACTTAATAAATAAGCTCGTTTCATTAAAATACAAATATAAATCACAATATACTTAATGAAATTACTTTTTAAAACTCGGGAGTCGCCAAGAAATAATAATTTACGTTAATTTAGTCTTATTTAATTTCTATCTCATCCAAATCGCATTTGGCAATTATCCATATTGAATGCGCAAGTCTTGGCATTTATGACACATTTTCAAGGACTTGGATGGAATGCTGGGCAGACAAAAACCAAGAAAACGTGAAAAAGTGTAATACTCACCATTCTTCTCTGACTTTTTCTTTCTGATCACAGTAACCCCAGTGACTTCCTCCGCACACAAATTTAATGAGCAGATTCTCACGTTTTGTACTTAGACACAAAAGTTGTACAGTTCAAGAATGGTTTTTCACTTCGAACACTGTTTTAGCGCAATAACTTTTTAACTCTCAAAATAGCCAGCCACCTAGTGGTTGCGAAGAGAAACGTCAAGAACTCATTGCCAATAATGCTTCTGCATTTTGTTGTTTTCATTATTCGTGTTTTTCTTTTTTTGCTATCCGAGTCTGTAGTTTCTCTGTTGTCGCCAGTTTACTCGCTCTCTTTTTTCCGAATTCTCTTTCGTGCAGCAGACGATCCTCGAAATGAGTTGCCATGTTTGCCCACAAGGCTTCTTCTGTCGCAACAGCTAAACACTGCGTGCTTTATCTAATATTTCTTCTGTCAAAAAAGTACTTGTATAAAATCAAGCAGAGCAGGAGACTGTTTACAATATACGGCTTCTTACAAATCCATGTACATAGAAAACAGATATTTTGCAAAACTGAGGTCATCAGAGACTGAAAATGCTATCAGCAAATGCAGTGGCAGATTTATCAAATTTGAAGGTATTGCACTTAGCACTTAGTGGCAGATTAACAATTTTGATGGCCTTTGACTGAAAATTATTTAGAGTACCCATGTCTATGTGTGTATATATATATGGATGTAACAATCCTTGACAAGTGGCATGTATGGAAGTTCTATCCAATTCCATCTACTGACTTTTACTGCTTTTCTTCATTTAAAATTTTTGTCATTTGAATTTTTTGGGGCTCTAGCATTTTACTTTCTATTGACGCTCATGCTTAGATTGTTTGTGTCAAACATAATATAGAATCTGATGAATTTATTTTATTTAATTCCCATGTTTAATAACTTACCTTTCATTATTTTAGTATTAATTAAAAATAAAATTTTAATATTTTATTTTCAATTCCTCATTGTCGAATTCTTATAACTTCTTAAATGATAATGAACTATGATATATCAGTTATTTCATGTAAATATTAACTTCCTTATCTATTTATTTTTTATTATATATATATATATATATATATATATATATATATATATATATATATATATATATCTTACGAATGGCAACAGTAGATCATTTCTTTTTCCTTTGCGAATGGCAACACTGGTCTCTTCATTCTGGGTTCCAATGGTTCAGGCATATGGAGAGTTTTTCCCAGGTATTCTTGTTTCCTTTATTTTTTCCATCTTTATGTATGTTGTCCAAGTAGAAATAGTTTATAGATATAATCTATCTATTTCTTCAGAAACATACATATTTTGTGTTCATTTTGAGAAAATACTTGGACCCAACGAAGAGTTTTTTCGAAATGAATAATTCCATTATTTAAGCACAGTTCTTATCCACGTGTATAGCATTAACGCTTGAATAATTTTATTTACTTTTCTATTATCAATTCCATACCATTGATATTTGTTGATTATCTTTAGCTTGATGACTCGAAATTTGCATTTTTTTTTACATTTGATTGAAGATTCGCTATTTAATACTATTCTTTATTTTGTAGGTTTTATATTAAGTTAGGATTTTTGAATTGCAACTTCTCTCTATTCTATCATTGGACTTTCAAACTATTATATATATATATATATATATATATATATATATATATATATATATATATATATATATATATATATATATATATAAAGTTCTTGTAAACATCTTATGAGATGTCTAATGAATGACGAAGCTTTCTAACATGCTTAATTCTATGTCAATACATATTCTTTACGTTTCCGTGACATAAATGACATATGGGTTTGTATTTGGTTTGCATAGAAATTGAAACTAACACTGGGAACTGGGAAATAAAGTATGCACAATGCTCGCTTTCATGCACTTAAAGGAGACACTTCATGCACTCATCAGTCATAACTCTCTAATATTCACTAAAAAGGGATACAGTATTTTAGATTATTAAACGAAGAAAGTATTACATTTTTACAGTATTTTAGCAACTATTAGAAAAATACTACATTTTTAATTTTTTGCGATCATTGGACGAAGAGGAAGTAATAAAATTTATAAGTTTTCGTTTTTTCTAAGTTGTTAAAAACTGAAGAACAGACAATTACGATATATTTTTATACATACTTTGACAATGACATCACGTTTAAAGTTTAAATAATTACGTTCATGTATGCATGCACGGAGCATTCCACCCGTACATAGAAACTAAATCTAGTTTTAGTAGATCGGAAGGTTGGAGTGGCTTTTAACTCGCATAAAACCTATGAGAATAATATGTGTGTTTGTAGTTTCTAAAAATGTTTTGATAAAAAGTTTCTTGTCCCGGAAATCATTGCGTTTCCATAAAAGAAACAGCTGCCTTTTCTGAATTCCTCTTCATCCGTAAAGAAATTTAAAGAAATTGCGTTAGAGCATCGACCAAACAGTCTTCAAATATAAATTAAAATTTATTTCAGCAGGTATTTTGAGCTCTCTGAATATTTGCAAGTTTAGCAGAAGCGACATAAGTATCTATGGAAACAATTAGAAAGGATGGACACGAATACAAAAAGAACAAAGTAAAAGAACGAAATTCGCATGCCGAAATTAAAACTATCACGAAACGCGACAACATACTGTTAAAATATGCATCCTTTAAAAATAAATAGTAAATATATAACTAAAACTAAGTAACAAGAGACACGATGGCTTTCGTTTTAATGGTTGAAGGTATTGAGGTTAGTTAAGCTATAAGGGATCATTGCTGACAATCAGATTTGCCATCTATATTTTCACAAAAAAATGTTCTTCAAAATTTTCATTTTCTTATTTAAAAGTTTTCCTTGAAACATCTATTTCTCAAAATCTACTATACATAAAGCTTAGATGATGACAGAAATGGATTCAGCTGGGAATTTTGAAGGTCATGGGAGGTTCACTAAGGATTTCTACTTCCGTTTCTTTCCGATTCAAAATTTATCTTTTTCCATTAAACTTGTATATTTTACGAGAATAGATCGGGTAGTTCAATAAGAATTTCCGCTTTCGGCTTCTTTTCTAATTCCGCTTCAAAAATTGTCCTTAGAACATTTATTTTATATAATTATCTCTAGTAAGAGATAATGACTGATATGGATTTAATATTAAATTTCGGTGGGGTGAGGTGGGGTGGGGGTAGGATGAATCACTATGGATTTCCACTTACGGTTCTCGGGATATCCCTTTCGCTTCAAAAACTGATATTGTTTCAATATCAAAATTTGGAGGGATAGGGGAGTTCAATAAGTATTTTCACTACCGGTTTTTCTCCCTTTCGTTTCAAAAATTGTCCTTGAATTATCTACTTCTCAGTATTGGCTATAGATATAGCTTAGATAATGATTAATATGAATTCAGCATAGATTTCTATAGGAGAGGTTTACTAAGGATTTCCACTTCCGGATTTGGAAATGTCCCTTCTGGGTTTTTTAAAAATTCGCATGTAGGAAATAAGTTTTCAAAAGAGAATAAAATTTCTTAATAGTTTCGTTGAAAATGAAGTCTACACATCTCTTGCCACCCTACGAAGACTCCTTCAGAAATTTCTTGTTACAACTATGCATTTTGCAGGTTTCGCCAGACAAGACATGGATATATATGGAAAGCTGTGTGTTACTAGTAAGCAATAGATAGTCTCATGTAATAAGCGGTATTTTGGTTAAAAACTATTTTGTTCTTCAGCACAAAAACAACTTTTTGAGTTCAAATAGATCAATTACCTACTGAAACTAGAATTCAAATTTTATAAATATTTTTTGTCGGGGCAGTCATCGTTCCTGTAAAAACTCATCATTTCAGTATTAGTTTATTTGACTCATAATGTTCTGGTTATGGGACGGAATCTTGAATTGTCAAAATATCAAGTAGACGTGGCCTTGAGGAGGCGATACTTGTTCCCCCTTCTCCTGTTCTTCTCTGAAGTAGTTCTTATTTGGAGTAGAAATAGAAACAAGCAACTTGTCCTAATTTGTTTTTCCTTCCTGAAAATATAGCTAATAAAATGAAGACGTTTGTACAAACAAATTAGCTTCCAAGCTTTAAGTTAATACATGTTATAAAACCGTGTTCGAGAGAATAAAATTTTGGCTAGAATGACCAGAAGGGGGACACGCCCATTCAAAATCTCGCTAAATCCTATCTTGTCGATTCTCACTTAGATTGGGGATCGATTTCTGTGACATATGTACGAGAGAAACTATTTCTTATCACGCTACTTACAACATATCAACTTTGAAAATGGGGAAGATACTATATCTATTGTAACAATTCGATATTAAACCTGTTTTTTCTCTTTTGTTTCAATCAGATCGGAAGAGGGAGAGGCAAAATATATTGATCAACAAATGAAATTTCGAAAACGAACTTGTCGAACAGGATGAGTTTTCACTAAAGGACCTCATTGTGAATGTAGAATGGAAATCGAAAAATAAAATAAATAAGAAAAAAGAAAAAAAAAATTCAACAACATCCTCTACACAATAGTGGTGCACGAAAAAGTAAAACATAAATTTTAATCAAACACTAAATTGAACAAAATTGATAGCAGATTCATTTTAAAAGAATAACATGTAAATCTTTTCGTCATTCAAAATTGATATAATGCAAAATTGTCGAAGAGAAATGAGTAATCAGATTCAATTCAAAGCAATACTATATCAATCCTATCCTTATCTAAAATTAATATTATGCAAAACTGTGGGAACTATTTCACCAGATTGCATCACCCTCATTTCCCTTGGACAGTTTTGCATAATATTAATTTTAGATAATGATAAGATTTAAATATTATTCTTTAGAACTGAATCTGCCTACACCAACAATTTGGCAAAATTTTGTGTGTGATTAAAATTTATTTTTTACTATTCCGTCTATTACCGTTGTGTGAGGAAGAACATTGAAAAACTTTTTCTTTTCCTGACAACTTTTGTAGTTCATTTTTTTTACTTAATTTTAGTTCAACACAAATCGACAGTGGCTTCGGTTAGGAGGACCCAAAAGGCTTTTGCGTGTATAAAGTGTTGTAAAATAAACATTTTAAGGTTTCAACTTTATATCCTTATAGGATTAACAAAGGACTATAAATTACTCTTTTATTGTTGTTCATAGCTAGCTAAAATATAGAAATTATAACCACTTAATCCAAAATACACTTACATATTCTTATAGAGTTTTCATAGGGATACAAATTAATCCCTTACCTTTTCTAGATATCATATTTTATTTTCGAGATATAAGCATTACAATCTTTAAAAAACAGAAAATGTTTAATATTTTTCACCTTGATAAAACAATTGCTCGAGAAAATAATTTGTGAAACAAATTAATGATCTAGAACTTGAATTTCTGGGTGATCATTTTTATCTCTAACTGTTTATATATTTTATAGTTTAGAAGATATTTCGATTAAAACGCAAAGTGAGACAACATCGCTCAAAAATATTTCACATTTTATGAAAAAAAAAAGGTTCAAAATATTTACATATTAAAATTATTTTATATAATCATAAAGGGCACCCTATTTATTAAACTAAATTTATTTCTGACAAAATAAGTAAAAATTGCTAATATATTTATCTATTAGGCCATATACGCGTCCAAAGTGTTACATTTATCATAACGTTCCAATTTCAATCGGATTCCCTAACTATAGACATTACTTATGTCAAAATCCTATGAATTGAAAGTAATGTCGTCTGGTCCATGTCGAACTTAATAAAAAAAAATCTGATGTGGGCAACACATGAATTTCCTTATATAATGCAATAAATTTACTACTTTTACAGTAAAAAAATAGGTTTTTCTTATAGTAGATACTTATATTCTTTCCAAGATATTGAATTTTCAACAATTAGTCGCCATTTTCATTGATTTAGCGTCATTTTAATCCATTTGGCGAGATTTCCGTTAATTTGACAACATTTTAAAAAGTCGCCAAGTTGGCGACATTCCGCCAAAATCTCTCCAAGCTTTACTGACGGACAAATAAGTTACTCTTATAGCAGATAAATGACTATTGGCGTTCAAATACAAAAGTATCACTCGAAGTATCTTTTCTCATGAATGGAACAAGCTAGATCCACGAGAATGATGTCACCCAATTTATCGCCAGGTATTACATATGAAAAGTGGGCATGTTTCTCAATAGGAAATATATTTTTTTTATTTTATATGACTTTTTGATATTTTTTTTTAAAACTGTTCAATATCTCGAGAACGGTTTATGTTAGCGTTCTAAAATTTATGATAATCGTTTTCTAATGAAAAATTACATAAGAAATGTCTATTTGCGTAACTTTATTAGCGGTTTTAATTTTTTGACGATTTTTTCAAAATTTCACTCGAAAATTTAGGGGGGTTCTGAACATTTGATTACGTTTAAAAACAATAGGCTTCCAGTGTTTACGGATTGTGATTTTTGTACCAAATTTCGTTCGAATCGGTCCATTCGTTCGACAGTTATCGTCTCCACACACACGCACACACACACACACACACACAGAGATATCACTTCAAAAATATTTGATTCGTGATCACGGATGCTTGAAACGTGCTCTCCCGTCGAAAACTCGAATTCGAATTTTCGACCCCGTCACAATACTTTCCTTATACATTATGTATATAAGGAAAGTAAAAATGGTCAATTGCAAAAAACTGATATAATTCCATTGAAAAATAAAAGTACATATATATTTTTACACTTTTGAGTTATTTCAAATATGAAACAGTTATAAGTTATTTAATGCATACTAGCATGAGGTAAATGTTCTCATCACTTTTATAAGAATAGCATCATAAGAACTTTCGTTGAGGTATGCCAATAGGTTATATACATTTGCTAATAAAATCATTAATGCAATTAAAAAATACTTTTCCCAAAGTAATGCTCAAACTGCTACTGCTTATTCATAAATATCAATGTTATCGATATCTTAAAAATTTAATAATTTGTTCTATTCTGCACTAATTACTCATGCAAAATTACAGCATGATATATATAGCTCTATTTTTTAAGATAATTAAAATATGAAATTTCAACATGTTACATACACAAATTCTAAATAAAATATTATCTCTTAAATTATTCAATTAAATAAACTAAAAATTTAAATTTTATGCAGCAATTAGTTGATTAAGGATATCAGCGAAAAGCTGTCACTTTAGATCAAACGAAAAAGGTTTCTTCCACCAGACGGTTACACACTTGATCTAGGAAACGTGATACTGTTAAACAAAATAAAAATAAAATTGGAAGAAAAACCAAAGTTACTTTTCATTACCAGACCAAACCAAAGTGGGTTACCATACCAAGCCAAAGGGAACCATCTGGTGTACCTCATCCCAGCTGGAAATACATGTATAGAATGTGACCTTTCCCCTTTTGACACCATAAATAACCTTTGGTTTGATCTGGGCAATTGAAGGTAATTCCTTAATTTCTCCTTTAAATTTATTATTTTTCCTTTTGTCGACACCATGATTCCTGGGTCACATGTATAACTCTCTGATATCAGAAACCTCTATTGCTTTCGCTAAGGTGGCTTGTCTGTTTCTTTGTTCTGAAGAAGATGGCTGCATTTTGCTTCCAAAACCAATTAACACTTTTAATCACCTATTTAATTTTTTTTTAGAAAACCTGGAATATAATAATTTTTCAAAAATCAATCATATTGCAAGGTAAATCAAGAAAATTCCGTATTGGGTCATAATGGTGTAGGGGGTAACATAACTGGGCACAATCATTGAGATCCAGTTTCTATTCCCAGTTCAGACCGATTTTCATTTTTAAATTAGTTTCATACTGTACACTGTCTATAAAATGGCTAATTATATAAAAAAAAAATTTTATTATTCTACTTCTATATTTAAATGGCCTAATTTGAAGAAATCCATAACATTACACAACTTCTAGGAAAATAACATATCATATATCAGTTGAACAATTACCAAAATAGACTGAGAATACTCATTATTCTAAAAGATCTTTCACAAAATGAGGAACATAATAGCACTTAATAGGTCATTTTGTTTTATTCGCAACGGATTTAACAGAGAGTTCTTAAATTAGAATTTGTTGGCATTTATCACTTTTTAGAATATTCTGGTTATACGTCGTGATGTCACGCTAAGAGGTGGCGTGATCTGACCCATCCCCCTGCGGATGTCACACACCCTTCGATGAGAATTAAAGGGACAAATTCCCTCTCCCCTACACGCACACACACTGTCTCTCTATCTGCTTCGACTTTTGTCGCACAGTTATCTAGAAATTAAAAAAGGCTCTAGAACAAAGTTTTACAACCTTTCGTGAGATCACTGCCCCCTCATAGAAAATTTCCCTCGTAATCACCCCTTTGTCACTCCTGTGTGTGTAGGAGAAAAGGACCATTACTTCAAGTCATCTGGACAATTTTCCTGCAAAACAATTTTATCTTTTATTTTAAATCTGATGTAGGCAGATCACTTTCCTTCAAAACACGTTTTGACTATTTTTGGAGTCATGTCCGTCTGTCTATGTCTGTGGTAGATTCCATGTGTACACGGTAGCGGCCACAAATATTAATGGATTTTCACGAAACTTTATAACCGGCTGTGTTATCGAAAAATCTAGAGTGAGGTAGGATTTTTTTTTAATTCGAGCGAAAACGTCGCGAACTTTAAAGTGAAAACTTCGAAATTTTATATTTTAACACAGTAGCATAGGACAAAATTTCACATAATCATGCATGAAAGGGATTATTTACGGCTCAATGATCTCTAAACTTTATAGTTTCAATCACAATTGTGATACGAGTATGTAGCCGCGATACATTTTTTGTGTTTATGACTTCATTAGCCCCCCTCCTCCTCAGAAAGGGGGAGGGAGTTAGCCCCCGAGGAATACAATTTCAAGTATGGTGGGGAGGGGCTGCATTGCGTCACTTAATGCTACGAAAGACATCCCCGATTATACCTTTGGACCCGAAGAATTCTTTTGTAGCCTAACGGTATAGCGAAGGATCAGCAATCTAAAGGTTCCGAGTTCGAACCTACCCCTTACCATCGGTGATCTGCGGCCTTATCAGTAGGTGACCCTGTATGACGAACATGCAACCTTTTCTCTCTCCAACGATCTCACCTCTCTTACAAAATGGCAACACTACAGATGACGCACACTGTCTCTTCTCCTTTCCTTAAGGGTCCTAAATATACAGGCTGACTTAACAGCGGCCATCTTGACTCCCAGTTAAAGCGATGTCTGTACATGACGAAAAGAGGGTTACTTTCTCGTCCTTTTCTTGAGATCTCGAGAAGATCAAAACATTCTAGACTACGATCTTTAATGATTGTCATAATTTTTTAAAAGCAGAAGCACCTATTTTACATATTAATTGCGTATCAAATGTCATCCATGTAACATGCGCGCGCCATTGAAATAGTACAAGCAGGCGATAACTGACTGGCCCGGTTGAAGTCAAAATGGCGGTTGTGTCAGCCTGTATATTTAGGAGCTTTACCTCTCCTGGTTGATTACGACTCACGTCACAAAGCAGCACAATGAAGTACGACAAGCCTCCCGGCTATTCAACTCACGACTGAGTTTCAGCTTAGGGACTCTGCCATGCTGCCTCCACCCCTTGGCCCCTCCTCACTGAAATTCGACTGAGCTTCTCACCCGTAGATATCCTGTCTACGTTTTCACCAGGAAGGGAAGTGTGTGGCGGGGCTGCATTGCGTCACTCATTGGTACGAAAGACATTCCCGATTATACCTTCGAACCCGAAAAATTCTTTTGTGTCTAACGGTATAGCGGAAGATCAGCAATCTAAAGGTTCCAAGTTTGAACCCATCCCCCACCATTGGGGATCTGCGGTAGCCATCAATGGTATCAAACGAAAGATTTATGGCGATTGAGAGTCGCCGGGCCCCGAACCAGGGACCCTTTGCTTCGTAAACCGACATTATAGTCACTGAGCAAAAGCTAGCTTGGAACCTGTACCCGAATTATAAGAACGGAGGAGAATCTAGCTTTTGCTCAGTGATTATAATCCGGGTACAGGTTCCAAGCATCTTTGATCAGATGTCTTTGCTGCCGAAGATTTTTTCATATGCTTTTAAGTGAAGAGCAATGCGCTATAATTGTAATCATTCGAACCAACGTCAATTATTTTTAAAAATATTTCTTATAAAATTAAAAATAAAACGACAAACTACTTAAAATTGGATTATGGTATAAGAAAGTCCAGTTGAGCCACCACTTCAGTTAATTTTATTTCAAATTTTAAGGATTTTAGCCAGCCATTTCGCAAAATGAGTCTAGTTCTAGTTCTCCGAATCGAGCCAATATCTAATCAGCACCAGTAATCCCCGAGTGACTTGAATACCAAATTTTAAGAAATTTCACAGAATGATTTTAAACTACGATGAGAAACATTGTAAACTCCTTAAAATTACAAAAACCTTAACATTTCGAGAATGGTACATTTTAGAGTGATGGGGTTAGTCATATTCATTTTATCATTAAAAATTGTGTATAAAACAGGCATTAAATTAATATATTTCAGCAAATTTAGTTTTTTATTTCATATTTTGACGATTTTAGAAAGCCATTTTGCAAAAAAAGTCCAGGTTCTATACAAGAGTACTTTTTTCGAATAGTACAGACACACGGACAGGCAGGTGAACATATACACAAACAGGCAGACACACACACACAGGCGTCACGTGGAAAATAGTTTTCTCGTATTATAGACAATGGACGCCCATTGGGGAGGGCAAAAGGGGGGATTTGTCTCACCATGGTTCAAGGTTACAAAAGTGGGCATCAGGCTAGTCAATGTTGCGCATCTTATCATTGAGTTTGCTCCACAGACGTTGCTGTTGTTGAGACCCAGACGGTCCGACCTACCAGAAAGGTGTAAGGGAACTGTTTGGGCGGCCGAGAAGTGCCGCCTAATTAAGACCGGAACCCAGTGGGGGAGGCATCCACAGGGACCATACGCTCCTTCCCCTACCACCAACCTCTCGGAAGGACTTACAGACCCACATGTTTAACGTGATCGTACTCCGCGTGAACACGGCGGCAGTTCTGGCAGTGGCGGGAATCGAACCCGGGCCTACCAAGTGCAATTCCGCCGCTCTAATCACTGGGCTACCGTGCCCTGCTCCACAGACGTGTGTTTGCTCTATCCTTGGAAAACTTTCTATGAATGCCCATATTCTAGACTGCTTAAAACGATGTAGATCTGTCAAAAACCTCGAGTTCCAATTTTCGACACGATTGCAATACTTTCCCTATACATTACCATATATTAGAAAAACTCAACGTAATAAAACACACCAGTAAATTAAAGTAGCATACAGCTGTTTCGAGGATACATTAAATCTCCTTCTTCAGTGCAATATAGACAAACAAACTAAAGTTTACAGCCCTTTTAAAGCTCTACAAGGGCTATAAATGAATTCGTTTACAACTAGCAAAAAATACTGTAAATTACTGAAATAAAATATAACTGTAAATCACTATCAAAATTTCTATAGGTGAATATATATTTTTATAGACTTGAAAATATAAGCTTATTAATTGATGTAAACACAACATTAAAATTAAATTTTTTTGAGGATTTTAATAATGTGTTTCCTAATTTTAGGAAAAAATGGTAAAATGATAGTACTCTTAAAATTTCTTTGAGAAACGAGCTACCGGGAATGTTTGGAAAATGTTTTAATAACACAATCGATATGCTAGGAGAGAAACCAAGATAGACAGCAACAGCGTTTGAATAATTGATCTCAGAATTGAGCAAATCCGTAGTAGAAGAAAAGCTCAAAGCACTATGGTAAAATCTATTCAAAGTAACAATTTTCTAGGTCTTGTGGACCGCAGAGCATTGCATGTGGATGTACCTCCACATAAAATCATTAGCTTACACCTTCATTTCCCTTCAACAATTTTGCATAATATCAATTTTAGAGAAGAATAAGATTTATATAGTATTGTTTTAAATCAAATTTGCCTGCACTCTCATATCCCTTCAACAATTTTGCATAATATCAATTTTAGATAAGGATAATATTTATATAGTATCGTATTAAATTAAATTTGATTACATTTTCATTTTCCTTCGACAATTTTGCATAATATCAATTTTAAATAAGCATAAGATTTATATAGTATTGCTTTTAATTGAATTTGCCTACACTCACATTTCCTTTCAACAATTTTGCACCATATTAATTTTGGATATAAGATTAATATATTATTATTTCGAATTAAACTGTCTGCACCATTAATTTCGTTTAATATCATGTGTGATTAACATTTATTTTCTATTTTTCTGTGCACCACGGTTGGGTAGTTGAGGAGATTAAAAAACTTGTTCTTTTCTCATTTTTACTTTTTATTTTTTACGTAATTTACATTTAAACCTATGTAGTACTGTTATACATGGATCAACGAGTTAGACCAAAACATTTCATCTGAAAACACTAACCTATATTCCTCGAAGAAAATGAATGAAAAGGGGAAAAACATTGTAATGACGTACGTAAATATCTTAATGTTATGGCATGCAAATTTTATACATGTGAAAACATACATGCAATAATACAAAAAAACATAAACATAAAACATACAAAAAACATTAACATAAAACATACATTTTATACATGTGTTGTAAATGTTTCACGAGATAAAACTGTGTGCCAAATTTCAGCTCTACGCTTTGTGGGAGCCGAGAACGAGCCCCCAAAATATGACATACGCAAATGATGTATCAACGAAATGTAATGGAATGAAAATTTTATAGATGTAGATATTCAGCGAGATTAAAGTGTGTGCTTCTACGTGCTTCGAGGGCCGGGAACGAGCCAGTCAAAGATGTTAAACGAAGGGACAAATGAGTATCCATGGAAGTTAATAAAAGGTGTAGGGAAAAACTACAATTTTAATAACTTTTATCCTCATTATGAAAATGGCAAAAAGCGTTGATTTTACAATTACTCTGACAAAGGCGATAAAATATGGCAACTGGTACATTATTTTGTTACATTACGCGCGTTTCTCTCTAAAGAAAATTAAAAATTAAATTTTAATTACAAATTACTAAAAGCATAATTTTCAGAATTCAGTTAAATTGCTTTCATGAATACTTTAAAGGCTTCTTTGGCTTAATTAACTTTTGTATTATTTATGAATGCTACGGTTAATTAGCTTTCGATATTTTGGCACAACTTATATCAGAAGAGCAACTGTTATGATCTTTCGTTTCACATTAAATCTTTAATTAAGTAGAAACTATCTTCAAATTTCTTCAATTTATTTTTTCAAACTTAAAAAAATTAAATTGGACTAAAATATTTTTATCTACGGTTTTATTGTTTTGTCCAAATCATTGATAAATGAATCAAGCCTTGAATAGAGGTCCAAAGCACATTTTCTATTCAAAATTAAGTTTTTGGCACATTCAGTCTATACTACACTGTCTTCCAAAAGTTAAAATCAAATACCAAATGATGTACCTAGTAACGATTTGCTCCTCGAACAATATGAAAATTAGGCGTGAGTTGAAAATGGCTTGTTTGCGCCTAAGAGTTTCAACATTCAAAGAAAATTTTTCTATGAGTGTTAGGGTTGATTTTGGATCAGATAAGTTTTGTTATGACACGAAAAATACGTTTGAAAAACGTGTGATGTTGGGCTCGTTGACATGCTGTTGGGAGGTTTGAGACAGGACAGTCCATTAAGGAAATCACCGATTTCTTGTCTGTGGACCATTCTGTTATTTCTCGTTTGTGGAAATAATCCCAAACAAGTGGATAAGTTATCCGAAGGCCTGTGTCAGTTCATCCAAGATCTGCAGCATCCTCTAATGACTAGTACATAGCATTGAGCGACCGTGCCAACTCACTCAGCAATGGCTACTACAGCAACAGAAAAGTCGATATTCACCAGTACTGTGAGGCAAAGACTACATGTCAAACGACTGTTTGAACAGAAGCGCGATGGTCTAATGTACTTTTCACAGACGAAATAGGATTTGCCCTAGATTCAGACGGTAAATGTGTAAGGTTCGGGAGAGAATGAAGAACACGTAACCAGCCCAATAACATCATTGGAAGTCACACTTCAGAATTTTGGAGTCAATCAGAATAGAACTTTTCGAGTTACGTCGTACTGTCACGTTCTTAACATTCAAAAGTCAAAGTAAATATAATTTATGCATTAAAGTTGCGTCCAATACCAAGCGTATATAATCTACAATAATAAAGGAAGATGTCTGTCGGCGTGTCTGTTTGTGTCGTCTGTAGCGAAAATGTAAGCATCCTGCGGTCATGAAATTTGGTACACTAGTATTTCAGGATCTAAGATCATGCACCCCGGTATTTTTTATTTATTTATTTATTTGAAAATTCGAATTAGTATTTGATATATTTTATGTTTTGCGGGATTTTGAGCCATTTTCCCACAAATCAGTTCCTTAGCGACCGAAACGATTATCTCACAGTTTACATCTTAACATCATAGTAAATATCGAAAAATTATATTTTAAACAAACTTTGAATAAAAGCCATACGAATGCTCGCATTTTCGTGAATTTGTAAAATATATATTTTTTTCGTGTGTTAAAGGCGTGGTTAAAAGGCCAAGTTAAAAGGACCCGGGGATATTCTCGCAGAGTTTCCATCTTAATATTATCGACGCAGCGGTTTTTTATTTGTTTGTTTGTTCACTTATTTGTTTGTTCATTTGTTTGTTTTGTTTTTATAGTTATGGCTATTATAAGCGAGAGTATTGTTAAAGCGTACTTTGGTTTCCGAGAATGCTTTTTGAGTTCCGACAAAGAACTCGGCATCCTGCCATTGTTTATTCAGAATCATATTTATGTGGTGGCAATCAAAAGTTTGCATCTTAAATCTCAGACATCTTAAATCCAGAAAATGCACCCGGAGGGTACATTTTCTGGAACGTTTCAGAGTTTCTAAGAATTTAAGATGCAAATATCTAAAAACTACACCGGAATTTTAACAATACGCTCGCTTATAAAAAAAATAAAATTTAAAAAAAACTGTTGCGTAAGTGCACACACGACAGCTCATCTTACGTCTCGAACAACTTCGGGGACTGTGAGACTAGATTTCAGAAAGATTTGGTGAAACAGTTTTATGTTCAATATTTACGGTGTCTGTGATGTTTAACAATAGCAGCAGATGTAACGATGCCAGTTTTTACAACACTTTGACCCGAGAGGTCAATTAGGCCATAAACCTAAGAGGCTACGTATAGCCACGAGAATGGTTAAAAACGTTGACCAATTATGAAAGATGCCTGATCGCATTGTCCTAAGGTTGGCCAATCAGAGCGACAAGGGGCGTTATAGACCGCAGGCAAAAGGGACGGCAACAAAAGGTTCTAGGTGATATTCAGAATTACTATTACGACAGACTTCACGATGACTTCGACGGCAATAGCGATTTTTCGCAGAGAGATGCAATAGAAAAAAATTCCGCAAATTTTACAGAGTGTTCCGTAGAGATTCCATAGAAATGTCCAATGTCCTGATATACAGAACGTCAACGGCAGGTGCAGATCAACTGCAGTACAATTAGCAGTACCACACCCTGAGTTGGTACCAATACAAAATACTCTAATGTAAGAGTTGAGATCAATGTCCAACGACAGACTTGAAGGTATGTGCTCCTCAATTATTGTTGAAGGTCAGCAATGCATTTTAGGCATTTTTAATTAACTGGTCTCACATTTGCTCTCTTCGCCGCAATTAATATGAATAATTGTTGTAATGAATTTAATAAGTAATAAATGTTCCTAAATCATGATGTTATTTCCTAGTTTTAAATGTCGCAGTATGGTGAATAATTTTACTCAAAATATTTTCTAAAATGTGCATCACATTTGGTTTTCCTGACTCTTTGGTGCGAGTTAAAATGAAAATTTTAATAAATACTACTAAGGTTGATAAAAATAATTTAAATAAGGAGATGAATAATTCTAATGGAGGCGCGTGTGATGACCAGATTATTATAGCATTGTGTAACGTTAAATACGCACATTCACTAAATGCCTAATGAAATAAATAGAATATATGGAAGAAATTGAAAATAATTTGTTTGAAAAAGTAAATAATTAAGAAATTTGTATTTAGAAGTGTTTGATGTGCATTATGCTGAATTGTGTATTTTATGCTACTAATTAGGATTTTGGAAGGGATAATTTTATTTTAAATGCCTCCGAAAAATAACAGACGACAGAAATCACGGCAAAGATCGCAATTTAGTATTATTGAAAATCCAAGACTAAAAATGGAGAACTCAATTATTGTTGAAAGTCATCAATGCATTTTAGGCATTTTTAATTAACTGGTCTCACATTTGCTTTCTCCGCCGCAATTAATATGAATAATTGTTGTAATTAATTTAATAAGTAATCTATGTTATTAATAAATGTATTTTAAAGTTAAAATGGTTAAATTAATTGTCGTATTATGTTAATACATATTCTATTCCAGGACTCGCACTAAAGATTAATAAGGTAGGTTAACGCGGTATTTCATGTTACAACGTAATGTAATTAATTAAATTCAGTGAACTTCAACTTTTTTCTAAAATGTGCACCACAGGTACATTTTCTAGTATATAAGGTATTTTACCGCTTTAATATAACTTCAAAATAATACGTAATATATAAATATGCGCACAAAATTATCTAACAAATTAAGAATTTTTAATCCTTAATAGGCATTAATCAATTACTGAATTGTCATCTAGGAAGGGAATTATTCTAAGCAGTATGTACTAGAAAAATAAAACTCTGTTTTTGTAATTGGTAGATTTTCAAAATGCACCGATGTAAATAGGAAGCAGTATAACTTTTTAATTGATATAAATATTGAAATATCATATTGAAATTTAAGACACTACAGTTTATACAAATATACAAATACTTTATTAATGATAGAAAAAAACGTTGTAAAAATGTAAACTGTTTTCGGAAGCAAAACATAGCCGTCTTCTTCAGGTTAATGAGACCGAGTAGACACACTAGTAAAGACAAAAACACGTTTGAAATTAAATAATGGCATCCCGTTACCCAGGATGGAAATTGTATTCATACTAAAATTCGAAAGAAATGAAAGAAGAAAAAACAAAGGGGCAAATAAGGAGAACAGCAGATTAATTCTAATTATTTTATCGGTGAAAACACAATAAACTTAAGTAGTCTAAAAGTGCTGCTGATAAAATACATTATGCATAAGCAACACCATTAACTTCAAAAATATGAACAAAAATATTATAAAAATACTCGTGAATAAAAAAAACTATGAAGATATGTAATAAATAACAAGCAATATTGGGCTTACTTCATCAAAAACATTAAGCATTCATTCTCATTTCTGTAAAAATACCAGTATATACAAGACAACGAAAATTAAGAAAATAACAAAAATTTAGGGCAACAACTGAATTTAGAAAGATGCATTAGCTAATGCATCAACTAAGTCCAAGAGCATACAATAAAACTATATTATGACATCAATGAAAAAAAAACTGCAAAATTAAGGATAAACAATTTTCCAATATTTTGTGAAACTATTCGAAGTAAACGCAATTTTTCACATAAATATGAATTTCAAGGAGTATAATGTGTTAGAATTATCAAACATTTATAATTAACCTAAATATATAATTAACCTTTATAATTAACGTGAATTAACCAACGTTGAAATCTTATTTCCTGACACAGCATAGGCGCTAAGTAAATAAAATATTCTTTCTTATCATTGCTACTCTAAGCAAAGATGTCCCGCGGTCTATCAGCGAGGATTGAATTTTCCAGTCTGTTGGTCCCCTTTTGGCACTTCTTATCTTTCTAGGTTACTCATAGTGCGTTCCATCGTATCAGGAAGCTGAGATATTACTCACTGTGGAGGTAAAAAGACTTCTTCTCCAATGGAATTTACATTAAATAGGCTATTCATGAGATTTTGCTAGTACTAAAAATGGTCAATTACTGATTGTGAGCGCTATTATATATATATATATATATATATAAGTGTATCCCACCAGTAAAGAGGGGCTGCCTCCTGATCTTTTTATTTTCCTTATATACCTTATACATATAATGTGAGAGTACGTTTCAAGCATCCCTGAACACGAATCAGACGTTTTTGAGATGATGTGTGTGCGTGTGAGTGTCAGTGAGTCTTTGGAGACGATAACTGACGAACGAATGGACCGATTCGAACGAAATTTGGTACAAAATTTGCAATCCATGAATACTGAAAGCCTATCGTTTTCATACGGAATCGCATGTTCAGAACCCTCCTAAATTTTCGAGTGAAATTTCGAAAAAAATCCTCAAAAATTCAAAACCTTTCATAAAATTACGAAAATAGTCATTTCTTATGTAATTTTTCAATAGAAAATAAATTTAAAATATTATAAAATAAATTTTAGAACGTTAGCATGAACCGTTCTCGAGATATTGTACATTTTTCAAAAAAAAAATATCAAAAAAAATTATATAACATTAAAAAGAAATATTACCTATTGTTGAATTATATTCACTTTAAGTAATATCCTGCGACAAATTGGGTGACATCATTTTCGTGGATCTAGCTAGTTCCATCCATGAAAAAATATACTTTAGGTAATACTTTTGTATTTCGACACCAATAGCCAGTTATCTGTTACAATAATAACTTATTTCTCCGCCCATACCGCTTGACGAGATTTTAGAGAAATGTCGCCAACTTGGCGACTTTTTTAATTGTTGCCAAATTAACGAAAATGTCGCCAAATTGATAAAAATGACGTTAAATCAATGAAAATGACAGCTAGATGATGAAGTAATTATTAAAGTATTTTAATATATGGACTATATCGCTTATTGAGGATGCTATTAATATTGATGATTGTTTTGAAGATTGTTGCGCGAAGTATAAGTTAATTGAGTATTTTGAAATAGTTTTAAATGTTGTCATCCTGAAAATCGTCCAATGTACAATTCAACGATAAAAACACACCGACGTGAATCTTATGCATTATTTTCGTATTGTAAAACCAGTAAATTTCGGATAACCAGTAATTTTCGCATTTTCTCTTCACCACCTTTGAAAAAAATCTGATGTGGGCAACACATGACTTTCCTTATATAATGTAATGAATTTACTACTTTTACAGGAAAAAATATAGGTTTTTCTTATAGTAGATACTAATATTATTTCCAAGATATTGAATTTTCGACAATTAGTCGCCATTTTCATTGATTTAGCGTCATTTTTATTCATTTGGCGAGATTTTCGTTAATTTGGCAACATTTCAAAAAGTCGCCAAGTTGGCGACATTCCGCCAAATTCGTTGCAAAAATCTCGCCAAGCGTTATGAAGGAAGAAATAAGTTATTCTTACAGCAGGTAAATGACTATTGGCGTTCAAATACAAAAGTGTTACTCAAAGTATCTTTTTTCATGAATGGAGCGAGCTAAATCCACGAGAATGATGTCACCAAATTTATCACATGGCATTACATATGAAAAGTGAACATGTTTCTAAATAGGAAATATTTTTTTTATTTTATATGACTTTTTGATAATTTTTTTTGAAAAATGTGCAATATCTCGAGAACGGTTCATGTTAATGTTCTAAAATTTATGTTAATCGTTTTCTAATAAAAAATTACATATGAAATGTCTATTTGCGTAACGTTATTAGCGGTTTTTATTTTTCGGCGATTTTTTCAAAATTTCACTCGAAAATCTAGGGAGGGGGGGTTCTGAACATTCGATTGCGTATAAAAACAATAGGCTTCCAGTGCTTACAGATTGTGATTTTTGTACCAAATTTCGTTCGAATCGGTCCATTCGTTTGTCAGTTATCGTCTCCACAGACTCACTGACACACACACATATACTTTCACACACACACACACACACATCACTTCAAAAATGTTTGATTCGTGATCAGGGATACTTGAAACGTGCTCTCCCGTCGAAAACTCGAATTCGAATTTTCGACCCCGTCACAATACTTTCCTTATACATTATGTATATAAGGAAAGCAATAAGTTCAGTTACCAAATGAGAGCGAAAATTGAATGAAAAGTGAATTAAATTTAATTAAAATAAGGAGAACGTGGATATAAGTCTGCAGCGAAAGTCATGTGCTGCCCACATCAGATTTTTTATTTTCCCTGCAATACATGGTAATGTACGAGATACGCATATTGGAATAATGTCGAAAATCGCAACTGGAGTTTTCGACGGATCTACATAATTTGGGACCTCTAGAACACGAAAACACAATATTTAGCGTGACGCTTGTGTGTATGTGCCTGTCTGTTATGTATCCACTCTATGTATGTATCCACTCTAACTCAAAAACTAATAGACCGAATCTCATAAAATTTGGTAGGTAAGTCACTTGGGTATGATCGTGGTTCTGATTAGTTTTCGGTACGATTCCGGTAAAAATAATCCGCCTTTTTTGCGAAATGGCCCGCAGTAATATCTTATATCCTCTCTCACTCGAAAACTAATTGACCAAATTTCACAAAATTTGGTATATAAGTCATCTGTGGATTATCCTGGTGCTGATTAGATTTTGGCATGATTCGGTAAATAAGAACCCGCCTTCATTACGAAATTTCCCGCAAAAATCCGAAATAAAAGACTATATATATGCTCAAATGTATCAATTAAATTCTTGTTTTATACGTAATTTTAGACGACAAAAAGAATAAGACCCACCCCATTACTCTAAAATGAACCGTTCTCGAGATATTATTTAAATGTTTAATATTAGGAAATGAAGACGATTTTCACTGTAGTTAAACAACTATTTATTAAAATGTCTTAAAACTTTGTAGTGAAGTCCCTCGATGGTTATTCTGATGCTGATTACATTTTGATATGATTCGGAAAAGTATAACCGACTCACTTTTACGAAATACCCCGCAAAGTGAAAATCTGAAATAAAAGACTAAAATGAATACATATGTACATGTTGAAATATAGTGATTAAGTACTTATTCTTCAGGTAAATTTTGACAACTAAGCGAATAAGACTAAGCGAATAAGACTAACGAAGCGATTAAGACTGTAAGAGGAATCATTCTCGGGATATTGTTTTTTTACTTTCCTTATATACATAATGTATAAGGAAAGTATTGTGACGGGGTCGAAAATTCGAATTCGAGTTTTCGACGGGAGAGCACGTTTCAAGCATCCCTGATCACGAATCAAGCATTTTTGAAGTGATGTCTGTGTGTGTGTGTGTGTGTGTGTGTGTGTGTGTGTGAAAGTATGTGTGTGTGTGTGAAAGTATGTGTGTGTGTGTGAAAGTATGTGTGTGTGTGTGTGTGTGTGTCAGTGAATCTGTGGAGACGATAACTGACGAACGAATGGGCCGATTCGAACGAAATTTGGTACAAAAATCACAATCCGTAAACACTGGAAGCCTATTATTTTTATACGCAATCGAATGTTCAGAACCCCCCTAAATTTTTGAGTGAAATTTTGAAAAATTCGTCAAAAAATCAAAACCGCTAATAAAGTTACGCAAATAGACATTTCTTATGTAATTTTTCATTAGAAAACGATTGACATAAATTTTAGAACGCTAACATGAACCGTTCTCGAAATATTGCACATTTTTCAAAAAAATTATCAAAAAGTCATAAAATAAAAAAAAATATTTCCTATTGAAAACCATGTTTACTTTTCATGTGTAACACCATGCGATAAATTGGATGACAACATTCTCGTGGATCTAGCTCGTTCCAGTCATGAAAAAAGATACTTTGAGTAATACTTTTGTATTTGAACGCCAATAGTTATTTATCTGCTGTAAGAATAACTTATTTCTTCGTCCATAATGCTTGGCGAGATTTTGGCGACGAATTTGGCGAGATGTCGCCAACTTGGCAACTTTTTTAATTGTTGCCAAATTAACAAAAATCTCGCCAAATGGATAAAAATGACGCTAAATCAATCAAAATTACAACTAATTGAAGAAAATTCAATATCGTGGAAAGAATATAACTATCTACTATAAGAATAACATTTTTTTAACTGTAAAAGTAGTAAATTCATTGCATTATATAAGGAAAGTCATGTGTTGCCCACATCAGATTTTTTTTTATTATTTTGAGGACCTGAAGAATGTAAAGTGAATTAAGTTGCCAAATTAAACAAAGATGCAATAAAATGGCAAATTAAATACAATATCACAAACGTATCCATGTTAGTAGTAAGCGACGTAAACTGCCCGGCGGAAGCGACGTCATCAAGTGGGCGATGTTTGTGACGTCAGAGGGCGTGACTGGAGGTTACGTCAGAGCGCGTGGTGACATTACGTGAAATTGAAGTTGAAGTGTTTGTTTGGGTGTGGAGTTGATTTTTTTTTTTTTTTTTGTAATGTTCTACGAGGGTATTTTGTGCGAGTTGGTTCACGTATAGAATTTCTTTTCAGGGAATGGCAACAGCGGGGGTCTGGAAAGGATGACGTCATAGCACGTGCCCGGATCTTGAAGGGGTCGTGGTTTAAGATCACGTAACATTTCGTGAAAGATAACGAGGGTATTTTTAAAATAACATGGGTTTTAAACGACATTTTAATTTTATGAGTATTATTCATTATTTTTAATGATTGTTTAACTATGATTCGCATCAGATAACGAGGGTATTTAATAAACACCCTTTTATTCATTACTGCTAAGAATGATGTATAACTTATAAAAGATAACGGCCATTGTGGCGGAAAGATATGTTTGGACCTGTTATCAGTTCATTGCCTTATTTCAATACATTGTAAATCTAAGTGATCGAGGTTAGAAAACCCAGGCCACCCGACTCAACTGCTCATACCGAGCAGTAATTTGAGTGGCCGGTAGTGATCGAAGATGCAAGTATTTTAATTACTTTTAAGATTAAATAATTTTAATTATGCTTAATGAATTCCATTTCTTTCACGTACGGATGAATGCGACCTAGCGGGGAAAGGAAGAACTAGGAATATTTTAAAAACAGGACTTTTTCAAAGATCCAAAGAAACTTTTAGTGGTGGCAACACCTGCAGAAGATGTATGGAATGAATCCATCAGCGCCATAGAGAGGCAAAATTGAGAATTAGGGATTTTTTTTAAGTTGAAACTTTGGATGTTTTTACACATTAGTGTTACCCAGCGGTGAAAAGGAGTACCAGGATTGCTTTAAAGAAAGGACTTTTAACTGTTGACTTAATTGCTTCATTTAATTAGTTTTAGGTAAATGGGGTGCATAGAAACTTTTAAGGGGTGGCAACCTCTTAATTTACTTTAAAGATTAAAATGCTTTTTAATTATGTTTAATGAATCTCATTGCTTTCATGATCTTTCGAATTGTAACCACGGGGTTTCAAGACCTTATATGACCGTGCAGGTGCCTTTGACGGATCTTTGTCAAAGATAACACTGCTTGTTGGCGGATCTTTGTCAAAGATAACCTTTTCCGCTTGTTGATTGAAGCCTTACAATCATGGCAGATGGTAACACTGTTCACATTAGTATGGGAAAAAATAGGAAGACACTATTATATTTGAATAAAAACAACATCTCCTTCAGATGTTATTGTATTTACTTGTTACCAACCATTTGTCCCACTGGGTATTGAAGACTTATCTGTTTACAATCCACGCCTGTTTCATGATTTCACACCTATTGTAGATACGTCGGATTTTTACTTTCCCTGCAATACTTGGTAAAGTATAGGGAAAGTATTGGAATCATGTCGAAAATCTCAACTCGAGTTTTCGACGGATCTGCACGTTTCGAGACCTCTAGAATACGAAAAAACCATTTTTAGCGTGACGTCTGTGTGTGTGTCTGCCTGTGCAGATTTTGTATCCACTCTAACTAAAATAGTAATTGACCGAATTTCATAAAATTTGGTAGGTAAGTCACTTGTGGGCGAATCTGGTGCTGATTAGTTTTGGGTACAATTCGGGATAAAAGAACCAGCCTTTTTTTTTGCAAAATGGCTCGCAAAAGCTTGTATCTACTCTAACTAAAAAACTAATGGACCGAATTTCACTAAATTCCGTAGATGAGTCACTTGTGGATTACCCTGGTGCAGATTAGATTTTGGTGCGATTCGGAGAAAAATAACCTGCCGTTTTTTGCAAAGTGACCCGCAAAAATCGTCAAAATCTAAACTAAAGCACTAGGTATACTCAAATATATCCATTAAATGCTTGTTTAATACGTAATTTTTAACAACGAAAATAATAAGACCAACCCCATTACACTAGGACTAGCCGTTCTCGAGATATTTTAGTTTTTCGTATTTTCTCTACGCCATCTTTGAAAATAAGTCCGGTTACCGAATGAGAACGAAAATTGAATTAAAAGTGAAATAAATTTAATTAAATAAAGAGAACGTGAATATAAGTCTGCAGGGAAAGTCATGTGCTCCCCACATCAGATTTTTTCTATTGAAATCGCACAGAAGCATACCATGCCTTTGAACCCTTGGATCGGTTAAAACGTGTTGAAACAGATGGTGTGTGATATGTCTGCAGTAAATGACATTACAAGGGATTGAACAATGGGTGCTTTTAGTAATATTTAAAGGAAAATTAGAAAATATACAAATTTGTCAGATTAATTGTACATTTACAATACTATTATATTGTTAGCTAAGTTAGTTCATAGTTTTATGGGTTTTAAATTCCATATGCGATATTTGTGCTTGCGAGTAAATCACTGTATTTTATTTAGGTTAGAATAAAAATTGGTTTGAGCCATTTTTAAGAATTCGAAGAATCTTTCTCTTAAATAGGTTACTAACATGTTATGTGTACATACCGTCTTCTAAGTTAAATTCCTTATACAGGTTTAAATGTTTTCAGGATGTCAGACGTAAGTTCGTATTTTATATAACTTGAATGTATAATTTTTATTTATTGACTTTATTTTTTTACCGTTTTAAAAAATATTTTGATAAGTTATAAATGTATTTCTTATAAGTTTACCCTTTCTGTGCTTCTATTTGTTGTAATTTAATTGCGTTTCGAAATAGTCAGTTTATGTACAAACGCAGTGCATTTTTTTAAAATAAAATTGTACTCATTTATAGTTTTAGCATATGTGCTATATTCACACATTTTACACACAATAACATATTTACATATACAAGTTATTCTAAGTTAGGGGTATGTTACATTTTAGACGTTCATTTTCGTTTTATGCCTTGAAACTAATTTTCCTTGCTATTTATATTTTGAGTCTAACACAAGTTTTTAAGAATAATGCTGTAATAGAAAGATAAAATTTTGGAATATGACACAATGACGTTTCATACAAAATACGATACCTTCTATATGTAATATTGAAATATACACCATTACAAGATACTAAAACAAGATGTAGCTATCTGCGCTAAATACATTTCCACAATCAAAGCATTTCACCGAATATTTATGTATAAGTTTACATACTTTTAAGCAAACATTTAGGTTTAATTGGCTCTTTGAATGCTAACTTGACAATATTTGCAATCATTTAGATGAGGATAACTTAGTGATATTGCGTGGAATAACATTTAGGTTTAAAGATTTTTAGGCACATGTTATTACTACATGTTTCTACATTGATGTATCTACATTTACGATGCCATTATAATCTGTCATGTGTGAGGAACGGCTATGAAATGTGTTTTTATACAGTAAATAATCTAAATTGAAATAACTTAAGTATTAAAAGTACTAAAACATACGAAATTTAACACGGTGAAAACAAATTTTACAAAGCGGACTGATATTTACTCTTGATATTGTTACAGGCTGGACTTGAAGGAAAAAAAATACGTTTTATATATTATTTAAACTAATATGACACATAACTTTTATTATTGTTCGAACATTGTTTATTATTTTCCAATTTCCGAAATTGTTACATAGCAATAAAATAGTTTGAGATTTATATGAATAATTCATACATACCAAAATTTACTACATACCAAAACTTATTCATACATACCAAAAGTTACATGATATTATGCACAGTGAAAATGTACTTCGCACAATAGTTCGTTTTGTTTTATTAGATGTTTTTCCATTTGCTACGGAAGACTATGCTATGTGTTTTTACTTTAAACAGGATATTTTGGAATAAATTATATGTTAGACATATCAAATCTTACAAAGCTATTTTACACTATAAAGACCACAAGAATTATAGGCACAACGCTCATAAGAACATGTCTTATAGAAAACAGAGGGATGGAATTATTTAGAAAGATATCTGAGAAAGGACGAATATCTGCATACCACTGAAATTGCCCTCCTTCCCATGTTTAAAAAATCTGATGTGGGCAGCACATGACTTTCCTTATATAATGCAATGAAGTTACTACTTTTACCCTAAAAAATAGATTATTCTTATAGTAGAGATTAATATTCTTTCCAAGGTATTGGATTTTCGTCAATTAGTCGTCATTTTCATTGATTTAGCGTGCGTCATTTTTATCCATTTGGCAAGATTTTCGTTAATTTAGCAACATTTAGAAAAGTCGCCTAAATCTCGCTAAGTGTTATGGACGGAGCAATAAGTTATTCTTAAAATAGCAGATAAATGGTTATTGGCGTTCAAATACAAAAGTATTACTCAAAGTATCTTTTTTCATGAATGGAACGAGCTAGATCCACGAGAATGATATCACCAAATTTATCCCATGAGATTACATATGAAAAGTGAACATGTTTCTCAATAGGAAATCTTTTTTTTTTATTTTATATGATATTTTGATAATTTTTTTGAAAAATGTGCAATATCTCGAAAATGGTTTATGTTAGCGCTCTAAAATTTATGTAAATCGTCATGAATGAAAAATTACATTAGAAATGCCTATTTGCGCAACTTTATTTGAGATTTTGATGTTTTGAAGATTTTTTCAAAATTTCACTCGAAAATTTAGGGGGGTTCTGAACATTCGATTGCGTATAAAATCAATAGGCTTCCAATATTCATGGATTATAATTTTTGTACCAAATTTCGTTCGAATCGGTCCATTCTTTCGTCAGTTATCGTCTCCACGGACTAACTGACACACACACACACACACACACACACACACTTTCACACACACACACAGACATCACCTCAAAAATGTTCGATTCGTGATTAGGGGTGCTTGAAACGTGCTTTCCCGTCAAAAACTCAAATTCGAATTTTCGACCACGTCACAATACTTTCCTTACACTTATTGTATATCAGGAAAGTAAAAATACGGTTCTACTAGAGTTTCATGAAATGTAAAAATGTAGAGTTAAGAATGAAATCATGTGAAGGGAAGCATTTACGAATATACCTATATATTTAGAAGTATAGAGAGCTTCAGAAAACTCGGACTATTTGAATAGGAATGAACTTATTGCTAGAAAGTATGAGTATTATCATACAGTCTCTAAATGATAGAACGAACGCTTTATAGACTAGCACTGAAAACCCCCAAATGCAGGTTTTAGAAATAGTGTTTTACAAGAGGATCACATAAAATTTAGAGAACAGAGAAAGATTGAAAAGGGAAAATTTGTGATGCATTTATAAATACAGAAATGTTTAAAGATAAGAATCTTTCAAAATTGTTATCCTAAAAATCATAATTGTGATTTTTACTTTCTGAAAATGAACAATTGGGAATTTTAACTTTTCTATCATATGAAAAGTAGTAAATGCAAACTGATTACTTTCAAAAGTTAAAAAAAGTAAATTTTTACTTTTTGAAAATTAATAAATGTAAATTTTAACTTTTCAAAAATTAATAAATGAATTGCAACTTTTCAAAAATAATAAACGTGTATATTTTTAACTTTCTAAAATATCAAAAGTGATTCTCTGTAATGTGTAAATCGCAAATGCGTTTATTCTGTTTCATTAATAGATTTTAACTCCATAGATCCGACAGATCGTCTGAACAACATACTAAAATTTCATTTTGATTAAGTCATTTTTACGGCAGTTATCGTGCTAACGGACAGACAGACAGACAGACAGAATGAACAAAGTCATAAACACTTTTCAACTTTGTTGTAAAGTGCTAAAAAGGTTGGAATTTTAAAAGGAAAAAATAGAAATTATTTTATTTAACAGCTTTCTAATTTTCTTTTCTCCTTGTTTGCTTACAACCATATGGAGAAACTAAGCCAAAGGTAAGATAACTATTTTGATATTTCATCATGAATTATATGATTAGTTATTTTTTTTAAAAAAAAAACATTGTTAAATATATTTTGACGAATTTATAATTCAAAATTGCTACCCTACTTGGTACTCTACTATCAGATATACAATGTATTTTGTTTAGTAACAAAAATAAAGAGTATAGTGCATTTTTTAAATCTTATTTGTTTTTCAACGTAGAAAAGTCAGAAATTTATATCCTATTGGGTGATGACCCTGTAATTTTTTTTATACAAAATACAATTAATTTTATATATACCTGGAAATTTGAGGGTAATTGTACATTGGTCAGAAATTACTCCTCTGGAAGGCAAAATACTCCTTCAAATCAAGTTAGGGAGTATTTTTACTCTTCTGGAAAAATTCTAACTCGATCTCTGGTTTTAGGTGATATACAATGTCCCCTCGTCTCTTTAAGTCCAACTTTAACTATTTTAGATAAATTATCAATTTCTTATTTGAATGATTAATAAACAAAATAAATTTTTATATAAAATATATTCTATTAATATTATCGGTATATATTAATAAAAATCACAAATATTTATCTTTTTCGCAATCTTGTAATCTGTGAGACGATAATGTTTTCTATTTAGAGCTTAACTAAAGGCGTTTTAATTGATGTAAAATAAATTGACCTTCGGGCCATAAATAAACAAAATTTTAAACGAAAGTTTAGACTTTATCTGACATAATTAGCATGAATATGACTGAAAAGTTATTTCAATTTTCGAAATTTTCCCCTGGTCAATTTAGTAGCTACTGAAATAATGATTTAGCAGGAAATCATCTGCTTCGAATTATACACAGAAACCCTTATTTCACATTTATTGCAAATAAATACTCTTTTAAAACTCTAAACTAACTCAGAACGTGAAAAATACAACCGGCGAAATACACTATTAACATATGTTGGCCCGACTTATGAGAATTAAAGCTTGTCAATATTTACTAAATATTGCTTTATTTTCCATAATTGAACATAATTGTTAGGAATTTCAATTTGTTAAAATTTCTATGAGGTTGCATGAGCCTCAAAATACTCAAAACTCATCTAAACCGCTTTATACTTTTCTACAGTAATTGTACACATTTCTAAGGTCCAAAAGTGACGTTTGGGTGTGATAAAAGCTATTTCAAAAAATAAACAAAATATTGATGAGGTAATAAAGATGGTAACCGACCCACCCAAAAACATAGCTGTTCGTCGTTGTCATAGGACATCCGGGACATAAGTATAGTCGTTGTCATTCGTCGTTTCGTAGGACATCCATGCCAGCGCGGAGCCCGGCAGCAGCGCCGAGGCCAACCCCACCACCGGAACACAACACAACTTACCTAAAAGACCACAACCAATTTATTAATCATTTTAAATATACTGGCACTTTAATAACCAATCCTGTGGATAAAAGTGAGCATTGCCGTTGTGAAACTAAATACTCTAAAATGTTCTGTAAAAGATTCCTTACCGTTAAAAAACCACCTTTTCCACAGTCCGGCCGCACCAAGAAAAAACTATATATCCTAAAAGAAATACTAATAGTTGTTACACTTCAAATCCTCAAATCGATCAACTTATATAACAGAATGACAAATGAATAGATCACAAAAGTCATTTTATTAAAAACATCCTTCAGACGTACATACAATCTTTTAAAAAGGCCAGAGCGCTTTCGGGTATCATCATACCCTTCCTCAGTGGCGTTAAAATAGGAAAAATTGCCAACATGCTCAAATACAATCTACTACCGCCAAGCTGAATTTGCATATCTTAAAATTGACATGACCACAAAACATATTTTATGCATCCATACATCGGATTTAAAAATTACAAAAATTATAAAATCAAGAAAACACATGGTCATAAGCCAGTTTAAACTTCAATATACAAAATTAAATTTTATAAATTCAAGGTAACTTTGTAAAGGTTTGATTCGCATGGAATCGAGAACGAGTCGCCAAGCATAACTTAAAACATGAACATAGGCAAAATTACAAATAGAAGTGCAATATAAATAAAAAGGGATTCGTAGAGTAAAATAGACCAGTGATTATTACAGCTGATCAAAAGAAAATATTTTTCAAAAAGGGGTTGAAAATTATCATTAATTACTAATTAGGCAAGAGCAATAGATTGCCAACCAATTTTAACGTCTCTATAGAGACATTAAATGTCTAACATGCTAACGTCTCTATAGAGACGTTAGCATGTTAGACATTTAACGTGTCAATCGAATGTTCTGTCAATCGCATGTTCTGTCAATCGAATACCAACCGTACGTTTAGTGCTACCTATATAAAACTAATAAACGTTATCTGGAGAAAGAAGGGGTACAACATACAGCCCTGCATGACTTTTAAAGTTATCTTTATCCCTGAATTTATCAGTACGAATACTGTTAAATAAAGTAGTAACAGTCGAGTGCGCGGGTCTAAAATTAAACTCGTACAAAATTTGATAAGAGGACGAAATATATTTGGATGGTACGGAAAACTGGTTTTAAAAGGCAAACGATCATTAATGGGAATAAATTTAGAATTGGGTTGAATAAAATCACGGCGAATATTCGAAAATATTTTATAAACGAACTCAAAAGAGTGACCGGCTTCCTGAACAAGTTTAAAGATGAAATCAATTTCACTGTTTAAAGACAAAACTTCGTCTTTAAACAGTGAAATTGATATCATCTTTAAACTTGGTCAGGAATAATAAATAAATAATTTGGCATCACGTCTGATGTTAAAATAGCAAAATTAAACACACATCCATAACTTTATTTCCCTGTAGCCACTGATGAAGAGCATACTTATGCTCGAAAGCGCTATGGCCTGTTTTAAACTTTTGTACGTCTTAAGGAAGTGAAATAAAGACCTTCTGTTATGGATGTGTGTTTAATTTTGCTATTGGTCAGGAATCCTGTTGCATTTAAGCATGTTGGCAATTTTCTTATTTTAATGCCACTGAGGAAGGGTATGAAAGCGCTCTGGCTTTTTTAAAGATTGTATGTACGTCTGAAGGATGTTTTTAATAAAATGACTTTTATGATCTATTCATTTGTTATTCTGTTATATAAGTTGATCGAACCTAAAAGAAACCTAAAAGATGAACTTGTCACATAATATTACATATGAAGAGCCAACCATTTTACGCATGATTTATACGTTGCTTTATTTATATAATACTTTATGTTATTTATATAATACTTTATTATATATATATATATAATACTTTATTTTATTTATATAATATTTAATTTTATGTAACTATTTTGATACATTTATTCAATAAACGTGTAATATGTTGAGAATTGCTCATATACGGTCTTGACCGTATTGACTCTGTAAACGATTTTTCTTTCAGCTAGGATATTTTTAAAACAAAGAAAGAATTATAATTGTGATAGTACGCAGTAGAAATTATTCCAGATTTATAATTCAAGATCATGAACATTCATTCATGTTTATATAGATTAAATTACAAAACTTCCGATCAATTTATATCCTCTATTGAATAAACTCTCATCTCTTCACTAAAAACATTTAATGGAGACAATTTTGTTTGCTTAGTCCTAAGCATTCTTGAACTTACTCAAGACTTCATGTCACGTTTATTTGTTAAATAAACAACATGCAGCGTGTCGGGTGGGTGGAAGAATCCGTTCCAAGCAAGAAAAGACGGAACAACACTCCACTGCTTCTAATACTTTTTGGTTTTAATAATTTATAAGAAATTTCTTCAGTACCTTGTGAACCTTTCAAGTGACGCATTTGTGTCATAGAGGAAAATATTTGGTATTCCTGACTTATTTTGAAAGGAATAAAACGCACAATCGACATTTTTGTATTTGCGAAATTCTGTGATATCTCGAACCGTCATTTTAGTTCGAAGCTTATTATTATGATTTATTTAAATTATATTATAAATTATTTAAATTAAGATCCTAATACATCTCAAATATTAAGGAGATGTTATTTGGTGATTTTTTAAATTATTTCTTTGCGTCTTCGCCTCTAAATCGAATTTTCAAATGATTAGATTTTTATGTTAAACTGGAAGCTGAGACGCATCACATGAGAACAAAACAAAGATTCTAACTTGGAAATGCTCTATAATTTCGATACATCACCCTCCTCGCTCAGCCATTTCAATTCATATTATGTACAATTATATACATTCGAGTTTAGCATTTTGTATTCCTCTGATTTTTACTTTCTCATACAAAATGCACTCACTGTATTGTTACAAGCCAAAGGGGTACCAAAAGCGAAAGTGAAGTTAACGTTCTTTACCTGCGTACTCCCTCTGTTCACCATTGGTACGTCGCAAAGAGCCCTAGCCTCTCTCTGCAGTGCAAGAGTTCAAGATCCCTCCAAACGGCCATGGCGGGACTTAGAAGCGGACACCTGCGTAGTATGAAATTCGTGGAGGGGGAGAAATCTTTTTCTGCTTGTCCTTGCTCCCTTCCTGCTTCTCCTGCTCACCTCCTAGATTGTATGGGCGTCTCCTTGGGACAGCTGTCGGTTGAGCAGGAATTTGTCAGTGATTCTCTTTTGCGGCAGGGTCTTTTGGACTTGTTGTAGGCTTTCCTACACCAAGGGGATTGGAAACAACAACAACACAACGTTCTTTACCAAAATAAGTATGATCAGCAACTGTGTGAGCCTTTGGTTATTATTTCCCTCAGCTTACGTTATAATTTATGTTCACTTTATATTAACAACTTCTGACTGGTCCTGTTATGTAGACCAATCGCGGAGCCAAGTAACGTTGTGCGATCCTGCAGCACGACAAGATAGACTTCGGATCGTAAATAACAGAGACAAGTTTTAGAAATCTAGTTAAAAGTATGATCATAGTGGAAGACAAATGACAGGGAAGTCGGTGGATGAGTAGGAAGACGTTAAAAGGGGCACGTCCGTTGGCGAGTGCTGCCCGAACGATAAAAGCGATGGCGCCCGAACGATAAAAGCCAATAGCACGCAAAAAATGTTGAGAGAGGTAGATAGCGGCATGGACGATTTGCTTAGTCAGTTTAAAGAAATGATAGCACGGATAGCAATGGTTGATTAAAGGAAAACGACAACTTTGTAAAATTGCACAAATAAGTTTGCAAATTGTGTAAAGTCAATATTGAAAGTTCAGTAAGCTAGTATAGTGAAATGGTGTCAAGGGTGATAAAAGCGAATTCCAGATTTGACAGAAGCGGGTATATACGTACATTGGAAACCACATTTTTTGTGTCGAAAAGGAAAAATGAAAAATTGGCATATATTCGAAGTCCAAGCTTAAAGCTGATAAGAACAAAATCACTACAAAACATGGTTAGAATTGAAGAGGCGAATTGTAAACATATCGTAAGGAAAATGACCTGCCCCCGAAATTGGAAAAATGGCAAGATTCTGAAAGCAATTACGAAAACGAAGGGAATGAGGTAGAAGACATGTTAATAGTTAAAGGCTAATGGGTATATTCGAGCTGAAGAGTAGTTGCAAAAAAGATTAAAGACAATGATGCCGAAATAATGGCATCAATGGAGAAACAAATAACAGATTTAGAAACTCAGGAGGTATTTGACTTATCGCAGTCATGTGAAACGGAATTAATTTAGAAATAGAAAACGTAAAAGAAAAAATGCCGTTTTGGAACGAAGTTGCAGAGTCGACGAAAGTTCAAAGTAATTTAGAGTTAGAACATTCATTTGCAAAGAAATGAAAACGAGATCGGAGAATGATCTCAAAGGGAGACCAAGGATCAGTAAATGAAATAAAGATAGAATACAAAAATGATTCAGTAGAACTGAAAGCGGAAGTTCAAAATGAGTATGATTTAAGCCGCATACTTGCGAATTGCAAGTAGAAAGGGAAATAGAAAGGAAATAAATTAATTCAGATATGAAAAGCAGACATGAAAGAAGTGAGCAGGAAGTATGTGAAAATAAATTTGTTCACTCAGACGAAAAATTTCAAACTGTGTTTAGCTTAGATCGTTATTTGAAGCGGAAAGGAATCCAAAAGCTCAAAGCGAGTATGAGTTAAATCAAGTATTTGAAAAGGATAATTTAGAGGCAAAAACAAAATGGGAATTGAAACTTTGTAGAATTAAAACCAGAATTGAAAACCGACATCACAGTTTAGAATCTCTATGAAAACCAATTAAATTTAAAGGTGAAAAGTGAAAGACAGATACATTCGAAGGACAAAAGTCAGCCAAAAGTGCAAAAGCTATGTGTTAAACTTGAGAAAGCGGGACAATACCCAAAAAAATGGCACGTAAAAATGTTAGGTAAAAGAAATAGGAACAGGGAAATAAAAGCTTAAAATACCCAGGCACCCGAAGAAATTCGGTTAAAAAAACTTATGGCACCAATAACGCAGGGTGATGATAAAGTAAACTGGCAAAAACGACAAAAAGGCAGCAAGTTGGAAGACCCAGGCCACCCGACCGACTCCAGGGTAAAGGCATGGAAGGGATTTCGGCAGACTGCCCATCGCAGGCAGGATCCCGTAGTAGGACAAGGAAAGGCCATACAGGGAGCAACCACCGAAGAATCCGCTTCCGAAAGATAGACCCCCATGGACAAGGAAACATCGAAAGGAAAAATTCCGGGACCCAGACTGGTCGACATAAAAGGATTTTGACAAATAGTAAACCATTAAAAAGTTAAGTAAGGATTTTTGAAAGTACTTTTTAAATGTATGTTTTAATATTGAAAAATGTACGAAGTGAATTTTTATAATATGTATTTTTAAAGTAGTGATATTATGAAATAATGCTTTGGGTTCTAATTCCAACCTATTGTTATGGAATGATTTAGGAAATGTAAAAGTAAAATTAAGCTCGTAAAGCAAGTCGTAACAAATATTGATTATATAGAGAACGATTGTATTGTGTAAACTAAGCGAAAAATTGAGCGGCTGTAAATTAACAACTTGCTTGTGTTTCGACAGTCGGATGAAAGTTTGCAATATTGTATAAAATAAGTAAGTAAAATACACTTTGTGCAAAGGTTAAGGAAGATTTGAGCAATGTATATAAGCACAAATAACACAATAAGTAGAGTACAACAGTTTCGAAGATACGCTGGATCTTTCCCGTCAGTGCAAGAGAACCAACAAACACGAAGTCCAAATGAGGAATACCCATTCTCTGTTAGACTTCGGGTGTGTTGGTAAATCATGCATCATTTTATAGCAATAAATAATACATATGTTTCATAATTATTTCTATTTTAAAGCCAATATATACAACATCCCGAAACCGGAACATGATGAAAATTACGTAATTCGTTTCCTATAAATTACATACTTTATATCCTATAAATTATGTACATCCTATAAATTATGTAATTTGTTTTAAAAAAGTATTGCATACAATAATAACATTTCTGTATTATTATTTTTACACAATTATATTTCTATAATGTTTTTTTCGATTTTCCCAGAAATGTTTAAAAAAATTGAATGCCTTTCCCTTGTCCTATCATCCCGAAAATCAATAGACCTCTAACCTATAGCGTTCACCCATTGAAATAATTAGCCGAATTTCATTCGATTTGCTCTATTTTATTAAAATCTATTATCGCCCACAGGATCACTGACTGAACAACAAAGACATACAAACACACATATTATATACCAATTTAAACTTTAAGAAATATTTAATGTCAAACTCAAAGCGAGAGTATTTCAGCTGCAAGTTCGCTTTCTGGACATACTAACAATAGAGCAAGACCATTAGGTTTTGTTTTGTAGGCATGTACCTGTATGATTGAATTTTTGCAAAATGAGGTCTTATTTTTAAATTTCAATTCAGTTTATGAATTACTAGAACAAGTCGACGGGCGTTGCCCAGGTCCTCAATTAGTGCCTCTACTTAAGTACTACAAATTAAAACTCCATTTTCACACTCAATTTCCGAATCACCTGTTTTTAACCAAAGTCATATTTATGATACAAATATAATCTCCAAATCTAAAAATAAGAATCGCAATTGGCCATATCTTTCATAGACCTCTCATGAAAACGTGAAAGGAAGTAAATAGCTCCGATATTTCCGCTTATGTGCTTCCGAGAATGTAGGCATAGCCTTAGTAGGTCGAAGAACTTCAATCACACGGTCTGGATTGCGAAGGGGATAAGATCCACTGATTGAAAAAATTTTAATATTTCGCTTGCTTAAAAAAATTATAATTAATGAACAGATGACTTCAGGAAATTAAATTTTGCTTTGGAGCAGGGTCTGATATTTAAAGTAGCTGGTTTTAAATAATAAGCAGTGGATTGGACGTCAATCTTTTTAAATCGCAATTTAAAAATCGAGGATATTTAGAACGCTCGAATAATATATATTTTTCAAAGTCACGAATATTCGTCTATTAATCTTATGGATTCCGTTGAAAGTTTGTTTGAAAGAGAATTTTTCTGTCTTTCCGATGGTGACAAGACGGAAACTCTGTTATAAAGTTTTCAGTCGCTAAGGAACCAATATGTGTAAATATCGTCCAAAATCGTTGTAAATCGGGCTAAAACATAAAATAACTAAAAAACTAATTCTAATTTTAATAAAATAAGACCGAGGTGCACCTTCTCAGGTCCTGAAGTTCCTGTGTATCACATTTCGGCTGTACGACGCTTAAATTTCCCACTATAGAACGCATAGTGAGATACATTCATTTTCTTTTATTAAGTAATATTCTATTTTTTATGCTGCACTTTTGAAGTGAAAGTATTCTTTCAGTATAGGAAAAGATTTCATTTGTCACTCCGAGTAAGAGCATGAGGGTGGTTGTGTGGGCCTGTCGGTTTGAAAACGCTCGCGAAGAGAATTCCAGGGGCTTGTGAATGCTAGCGATCAAGCGGCGCCCCCCCCCCCCCCCCCCCCCAACAGGCGAATTGCATCTATGGAACAGGCGTCACGAGAAAAATCTCGCAAAGCGAACTCATCGAACACATTATTTAAAAAGGCACTCTCTTGAATGCACTAATTATGCTCGGAACATTACGAATACCGATTTTAATAAATGTAGGTTCTTTTAGAGTTCTCTGGCCCTTTTATGCTCATCAGAAATAAATTGACCGATCAACTGAAAATAAACCTGAGTTCTGAAGAAAGTATTCATTCTAAGGTACTTGATCGTTTACTTATTTCTCTTACGCATTTTTCAACAACGCTTCTTTTCCAGTAGAGCTCTCAATATCTTGCCTTAATTCTTCTTTTCCATTACTGCTAGTTTTATCTGAATGGTTTTTACTACTTTCTGTGTTTAGTCAGGGTTAAGTTCGTCGGAAATTTTTCGTCACATACATACGTAAGTTAAAGTTCATGTATCGAAACAAGATAGGTAAAAACAAATGGCCGCTGTATAAACTCAGACAATGAGTGAAAGGAAAATTGCTAAATGGGGGTGAAATAGTTGGGTTCAGATGCAATAAAAATAATTCCAGATGAAGGAGCCAATCGGAAGCTTAAATCAGAGTTTTATTTATGGAAGGATGTAAAAGTAAAATTATCAAAAGAAAAAAAAGTATTAGATGTTCCTAGTAAATAATATACCAAATACCGTTATATTTTTATATTTTGGCAACGACATTTTTAAGTGGCTTGCGACTGGGTATATTCAATAACTATTATATAGTATACTCAATTATATTAAACTAGTCCATTATCAGATAACATCTTTGTCAGGGTTCAATATTCTAGGCAAAAACCAGCACGTTTTCTGATAATTGGCTCTACACTAATATAGAAAAATGCAATAATTAGACCAAGCGTGTAATGAAACAAAAGGAAATTAACCTACCTCTAACCTGGTTAACTAGTAAATGCAGATCTTGCTTAGTTTAGAATCAATATAGTTAGATATAACCATCTATATTACTAAAGCCAATTTACCATAAACAGTTTAAATACTTTTAAGCAATAAATCAAATTGTTTTCCCAACTATCTATCAACTAGGATCGCCATCTATCGGGCTTAAAAACAAAAATAATAATAATGTCATTTAAACTATAAAAACCAGTTATTTTAATTATGTTTACAAATCATAAAGATCATGTACTAGTAATAAAATAATGCTATTGCTTCAATTTGTGTAAAATCAATTTGTGTAAAATTAATTTATCATCTATCGTATACTGACGGTCATTAGCAAGAGCAAGTTTTCTCACACACTCAATGTGTGATTTTTGGTATAGCTTATTAGAAATGTTTTTATACGCAAAAGCTGATTAAATAAAATATTTTAAACACGCTTTTAAATAAGCATGAAGTAAATGTTGAATTCTGCATTTTGAAAACGAGTAGATTTTCTTTTTATCAGATGTATCTAAAATAGATATTTTATTAATATCAATCTTAAAATTTATATTTTAAAAATTAACAAATCATCCATAAATTATTGCTCAGTAAAATTAAATTCCTTAGATAAAAATCTAACGATAGTTGTGATTCAGTTTCATTATTTTGAAATATAATCAAATCGTCAATCATAGCATTAGGAAGTTTAGCTTTGAAAATGATTTCTCATAAAAATACAGTTATAAATACCTCCTATACGATTTCAAGAACACTCACACGCACATTCTTGAAACTACTGTTGCCCAATGATCTAGAGATTTGAGTTTTGTTGGACAAAATCGAGCGGAAGTAGCGCAGATGATAGAACATTGGACGTGTAATCCATAAATTCCAGGTCCAATTCCTGGTCTCTTTCTCTTTCTACGGACATGTGGTTTAATCATGGTGTAGGGGATCCTAGCACACTTTTCACCAAGGTCCGATACCTCTTAAATGCGACAAATCCCGGGTGGTGGACTCGACGTAATGGCTCTGTGGCTTGAACTCCACGCTTCCCCACCTTTATCCACTGGAATTCTCCTGAGGCATATGAAAACATTAGTGTACGAGACACCTGTGAATTCCAAGAAAGATCTCGTCGCGGGAAGCGTCGTTGTGGACAAGATCAACAAGACACCAGGAGTTTATGAGAGAGTGCAACAATCTTTCATTCGCCTGTGTTGGCAGAGCAACAACGTCCTCGGACACCATTTTGAGCTGCTACTTTGAGCCTTTCTCTGTTGCAAACGGAAATGTGTGTCTTGATGTGTACTATCATCCTCTTTTTTTTATTGAACGAGTTCATGATCACCACACACACACATATATATATATATACATATATATATATATATATATATAGACAAATTTGGTCAATCAGAAAATTTTTATTTTTAATGCAACAAGATCATTAAAAAAACCGCATATCTGTATCTTCAAAATCAACTGAATTATGACAAAGAAAAAAATCTGACTAATACCACTTTTCCGTACCTTATGAAAGGCTGTTTCTTCAGCTAAAATAGGGATCATAAACAAATTGACGGAAATTGTTTAAATCAAAAATACGTTAATACGTGTCAATTTTTTTATCACAAATGCATCTAAATAAAGCATTACACAGACAGAGATCATATAAAGCAGTGGTACTCATTACGCGGTTGGGTATCCTATGTATTATTATCCAGTTTTATCTTTTTTTGTGATATGTCACAAATTTACATTTCTAATTTGATATATGGTCCCCATTCACAATGTTCAATTTTCAATAAAATATTACTCGCTCAATTTTAAAGATATAGATATGCGGGTTTTTTTAATGATCTTGTTGCATTAAAAATAAAAAATTTCTGATTGACCAAATTTGTCTAAGGGGGTCGTATAAAAATTTAAAAAATGTAACTTTTTAAAAATGAATGCGAGGACTATTTCATACCTTACTTTCAATATTTTTTGCAATTTGCATTGCCCACTTATCTCCAACAGGTAAAGAATTAAAGCACGTTTCAATCTTTTTGGGACATTCTGTATATATGTATATATATATATATATATATATATATATATATATATATATATATATATATATATATATATATATATATATATATATATATATATATATATATATGTATATATATATAAATATATATATAAATATATGTATATAAACATATATATATATATATATATATATATATATATATATACATATATATATATATATATTTATATATATATATATATATATATATATAAGGATATAAACAAGAAGAAAAAATAAGCGAGAACAGGAGTGACATATGATTTGCATAGAATGGCTGGGGTGGATTGCGACTCCCCTTTCCCGCTTAAAGCAGCTTTTACGACTCGGGCAACGCTCACGGCACCAATGTAACTCAATGGTCAATCTCCCACATGTGCAAAGACAGAAGCACCCGAACGGACACAAAAACAAAGATGGAACCAAGCAAGGAAGAGATACACCCTACAATCCAACATGAAAACACAACATTTTATAAGGGAAAGTCGCACATGCGCGAAAAGACTTCATGATGATAGGATCGCAGATATATATATATATATGATTAAAAATGCTCATTTAGATTCAAACAAAGCACAATTTCTTTCTTTGAAAACGGAATAGTAATAATGTTGTAAAAAATATCTAGGGTAATTTCTTTTCAATGCATCATTTATTATTTTATTACATTCATAAATGCAGTCTTTTTTAAAAGTACTGTAGTTTCTGTTTCTTCTGAAGTATCCGATAATAATATTTCTGAATATATTTTTAGTGAGATTTGAATTCCAATCAATAATATTATTAATTTTGATATTGTATGAATTTCTCTTGTCGTGTATGGTTTCTTATTGACAAATCCAGGAAGTCTGTCGATCCATCCTCATTGATCGGGTTTTCAATTAAGTCTAATTCTTTTGGATAGAATGCAAAATCTATGTCAGGGGTGTTTGCATAACCCCCTAATATCACATCGTCAACATAACGGAAATAAGGTATTTCCGATAATATATGGGTTCCTCTTTCATATTTGGATAGATAAATATCCGCCAATATTGATGAGCATGCACCACCCATGGGTATGCCCTTGACTTGTTTGTAGTAATGCGTACCGTCATATAGTATGTTTTCATTCAAAACCAACTCAATCAAATCCAAATATCTTCTAAGAGTTATATATGGTTTTAAATTGTATTCCTCATGTAATTCTTTCAAGATCATTTGTAGGTTTGTTAAATCGATGTTATTAAACAGATCCCGGAAATCGTAGCTTCTGAAGTTCAAATCTTTATGGCAAAATTTCAGTCGGTCTATCAATTCCTGTCCGTTTTTTAACATTATGGAGTTTTGCCTCTTAATATCAGTCATAACGCATTGGAGTAATTTTAGAAGTTTTTTATTTGCTTGTTCCAGGTATGATCCGCATCCCACTGTTACAGTTCGGAACTTGACTGGTTTTTTGTGTAACTTGGGAATGAGAATCAAGTATGGAAATTTTACTGATTTAATATCCATACCAATTCTTTTATATAGTGCTTTTATTCTATTAATGATGTCAGGCGAAATTGCATGTCAGGCGAAATATATAGGACAGACGTAGAATTCCCTGAATATCCGTATAAATCTGCACGGAAGTCAAGTGGGCAAAATCCAACAGCTATCCACCAATAATAACTTAGAAGTACGACATTTTTAAGTTCACCCCTTCAGAAATATTATGGTAACTATTATTGATATAGTACCAGACCTTTCTGAACGCTTGTGGTGGGAAAACACCCATATAAAGCAATACAATTCTGCATATCCATATGGTCTGAATACTTTATTATTCAAGAAAAATTGCAATAAAGAGAGATGCGGGAATAGTCAAACATACCCTCTCTTAGAAAATTCAATACCTAAGAGAACTTATAGAAACCAAAGAGGAAACAAAAAACAACATTTTAATTATATCAAAACAGAAGAAAAAATCTCAGACTTCATAAAAACAGAAATAACGGTGAAATTCGGATGGATCAAGAATATAGCCAACAGTATCAAAATTAAATACTTACAACGTATATGGAATTTTAGTATAAATTTCAATTTAAGTGAAAATAACTGCAATACAGAAGATACAAACACTAATATAGACATCATGCTGGATTTAATTAAACTCAGAGCCGCAAAATATAACGTAACACTTGAACCAAAATATCAAATTAACAAATCAAAAGATTTTTTATCACAACATTTAAGAATAAAATGTTCGAAAGTATACCATTCAACCATATATTACATAAAATAGAAGAACGTCTTCCTTTGCCTAATCTAAATATCAAGATATCCTATCGCTTTGTAAGAACCAACGGAAGAAGATTATTCAACTACAATAAATTATGTAAAACTGTGTCTTCATTTAATATTGAATCCTGTCAATGTCATAAAAATATACATTGTGATCCCTACCACAAGCATATAATTACTGGAAACTTAGATTTTATAAAAGATAATAAACTCAAAAACTTATTACAACTCGGTACTAAGTACCGAATACAAGAATTTAATAATATTTATAATGAATTCAATTACGATCTTGAAACCTTCATATACAAGATGGCAGTCAAACACAGTTTACCTGTACAGACTTTTAACGCATGGAAATATGCCTTTTACAGTGCTTTTTGCCAATACTACCCGACAAGAAACAAGGATTCTGGGGGTTCTCGATTTCCGCCTTCAATCAAGCAATTTAATGAAGAATTCGTATTGACATACACCGACAAAATTATATCGAATTTTGCATTCACGTGTAAAAAATTCTATGTCGATACTTTAACCCTATGCTATAAGGATTGTGCCATGTATACCTTAATTCCTAGCAACGAATCAATCATCATTAATAGAATAAAAGCACTATATAAAAGAATTGGTATGGATATTAAATCAGTAAAATTTCCATACTTGATCCTCATTCCCAAGTTACACAAAAAACCAGTCAAGTTCCGAACTGTAACAGTGGGATGCGGATCGTACCTGGAACAAGCAAATAAAAAACTTCTAAAATTACTCCAATGCGTTATGACTGATATTAAGAGGCAAAACTCCATAATGTTAAAAAACAGACAGGAATTGATAGACCGACTGAAATTTTGCCATAAAGATTTGAACTTCAGAAGCTGCGATTTCCGGGATCTGTTTAATAACATCGATTTAACAAACCTACAAATTATCTTGAAAGAATTACATGAGGAATACAATTTAAAACCGTATATAACTCTTAGAAGATATTTGGATTTGATTGAGTTGGTTTTGAATGAAAACATACTA